>JAREIK010002215.1:27500-82872 GCA_029783825.1 Sapria himalayana | reverse complement strand
AGATAGATAGAAAGGTTTACATATAAATAGATAGTTGATAGATAGATTTATAGATAGATATAAATAAATATGTAACACTAATTGATAGACAAATAGAATGTGAGATAAATAGATAGAGAGATAAATAGATATATAAATAGATAGAAAGACATATCGATAGATAGGTAGATAGACAAATAGATAGGCAAATAAATTGATTGATAGATAGATAGAAAGATTGATATATAAAGAGATAGATTTCGAAGGAGAAACTCAGTAAGTACTCTGGAATTCTCTCTTCGAATGAGAACCCTCCATTTTTGAGCAAAAAACCTTGATTCGAAGGAGAAAATGGATAAATTAATTCTCTCTTCGAGAAGATAGCATTCTCTTCATCTTCTAAAGGGGCCGCACAATTCTTTCTGATGTTTGAAGCAAAAAACGGAGAGCCGGTGGTTATCTTCGAGGCAAGGGAGTTGAAAATGCTCGTTGATGCATTCAATCTTACTCTCGTAGGCAAATTCTCTTATGGCCGACCGGATTACAAAGCATTATATGACTTTGTTGCTTTGTTAAAGCTTCGTCAAATGGTTAAAATTGCAAACTACAATGGAAAGCATACAATGTTACAGTTTAAGGAGGAAGACAACTTTCTCAGAGTTTGGATTCGAGGTATGTGGTGCATAGCAGGCTATCCCATGAGGGTGTTCAAGTGGGCGCCTAATTTCTATCCATTTGAAGAATCCTCGAAATATCTAGTATGGTTTTCTCTACCTAAACTTTCTCTACATCTCTTCAACAAGCAAGCCTTGCAGTCCATAGCCCTTTGCTTGGGCAAGCCTTGGTTACTGGATGAAGCGACAGCCTGCCTTACCAGGCCAAGTGTCGCAAGAATCTGTGTGGAGATTGACTTGAAAATCCCTCCACCACATAGAATATGGATCGGCAGTAACCTTGAGGAAGGATTCTGGCAAGACATTGTTCCAGAATCCATGCCTCCCTACTGCCTTAACTGTTTGAAGCTTGGGCATGATCAAGAACATTGTACAATAAGGGACACTAGGAGGGGAATAAAAGATGGTAAGTGCTTAGGAGAGTGAAGGAAATGGGTTAGGAAGAGTATTAAGATGGATGAGAAGAACAAGGAGGAGAAGGTAGATGAATTAGCATTAAAAAGTATCGGCAAAAGGGAAGATATAGAGAAGTATGGGGATAAGAGTAGGCAGAAAGATGGGCTGGAAGAAGGACCAGAGGAGAGGGGGAGAGAGGAGTTAAAAGAAAAAATTGGTTACGGGGAAAACTTCATAGAAGGTGAAGATATAGATTACAAGGAAATAGAGGAGAAAAAAAAATAGGAGGCTTCAAAAACATAAGAAAGAAGATATAAGAAAGTGGCTAGACAACATAGAAGAGGGGACTGAGATAGGGCTAGAAAGTTGGAAAGCTGAGAAGAGGGTAGCATTTAGAGGAAGGAGAATTGGAGGTATAGGTGCAGCTGAGAGAGAAAATAATGTTGAATATGACTGGGAGGAAGATGATTTGCTTCTAGAAGAGGAGCTAGAAGTAAAAAGCTAGCTTGCTGAGAGAAAGAGCAATGAGAAGGGTAACCCACAGACCCTCGATGACTTAGGGCAGAAAGTGCAGCTCATGTCATAGTCGGTATTGCAAAATAGGCAAAATGCCTTGCAGGAAATCAAGAAGATGAAAAAGACTTAGAGAAATCTGGCATATTAAAAAAACGTGATGCAGCCCCACCGAGTTCAAGCAAGCCAACAAGAAATATAAATAAAAATATAAACACAAAGTATAACTCTAAATGTATAACTAGAGTGCAAGCTAGATTTTCTTAAATGTATAATTGCTTGTATTGGAATATAAGGGGGATTGCAAACTCCCCGTCAATAAATAGAATTAAAAACTAGTAAAAATTTATAAGCTTAAAATTTTAATTTTAGCAGAACCTTTAGTTAAAAATAATGACCTAGAAAAATACATACTCATGCTAGGCTTTCATACGGCTTTTTCTAATTCTAATAGCAAGTTATGGGTTATGTGGCATAACTAGTAGATATTGAAATATTGACAGAAACGGAACAGATAATAAATTTTAAAATTAAAAATCACATAGAGACATTATGCTCCGCAGTATATGCAAAAAAAACGAAGGAATGAAGGAAACCTTTATGGAGTGAAATGGAAAAGATAGCCAGAAATAATATTCCATGGATTATAGGGGGAGACATTAATGTTATTAGAAATATAAAAGAGAAAAAAGGGGGAAAATCACCTGATCCGGTAGCAATAGCTCACTTCAATGAAGCTATTGCTAAGGCTAATCTTATGGAGGCAGAATATATAGGATCACTTCACATGGAGTAATAACTAAAAGACCAGAGGGGCAATTTGGTCTAGATTAGATCGTATCTTATATAATCCGCAATGGGTAGATAAGCTTGGAGGAATAAAGGGCAAACATTTAAGTAGGACCTGTTAGGACCATAGCCCGATTCTGCTAACCACTTTTAAAAATGAAACTAGATATAAAGGTTTCAGGTTTCAAAACATGTGGGGATTGCATAAGGATTTTGATAAAATTGTAAGGGAATCTTGGGCAAATCAGGTCGTTGGTAATCCAATGCAAATCTTAGCACAAAAATTATGAAATTTAAAATTTGCTCTAGTAAAATGGAATAAGGAAAATTTTGGAAACATATTTAAAAATATTCAAGAAGCAGAACAGAAAGTCACTCTTTTAGAAATAGAATAGGAGAAAAGCTCGGATGGAATATTGAGGATGGAACTTAGCAAAGCAAAGGCTGAACTAAGATTAAAAATGCATATGAAAGAAGTTTTCTGGAAGCAAAAATCTAGAATTAAATGGTTAAAAGAAGGTGATAAAAATACAAAATTTATCAACATAATGGCAAAAATCAAAAATCAAAAGCTTAAAATAAAAGGGTTACAGAGCACTAAGGGGACATGGATAGATAAGGAAGACGAAATAATACATGAATTAGAATTCTGTTTTAAAAGTCACTTATGTGATTCAAGCTGCGCAAAAGGTTAAGCCAATCACTAATAGAAAATATAGAGAAGAAAGTTACTGTAGAAGATAATAAAATGCTAGAAGAAATACCGAAAGAAGAAGAAGTAAGAGAGGTGGTATTTGATGCCAATAAAGATAGTGCCCAAGGACCAGATGGTTGGAATAATGGCTTTTTCCAACTTAGCTGGTCTATCATTAAAAAAGATCTAACTAAAGCAATTGCTTGGTATTTGTGGTTTAGAAATCACAAAAGCATGGGAAAATTCATATATTGTATTAATTCCAAAAAAAGTGAACCAGAAAAGAGGAGAAGATTTTAGACCTATTAGTTTATGTAACTCAGTGTACAAGATTCTTGCAAAAATTCTACAAAATAGATTAAGTCGAGTCCTTCCAAATATAATTTCGGTAGAACAAGCAGATTTTGTAAAGAATGGACTGATGATGGAAAACATCAACCTTGCTTCGGAAATGATAAGAGAAATAGGAGCAAGAGCAAGAGGAAATAATGTAATTCTAAAACTCGATCTATCAAAAGCTTTTGATAGAGTTGAGTGGGATATACTATCTTATATTATGAGAAAAATGGGGTTTTCTGAGTATTGGATTGATTTGATTTATAGATGTATTTCTAGTTTATGGGTAAAGATTCTAATCAATGGACGGACATGTGGAGAATTTAAATCACTTAGGGGTCTCAATCAAGGAGATCCACTTTCCCTGTCATTATTTAATATATATTTAGAGTCATTCATTGTTAATTTTAAAAATAAAATAAGAATGGCTAGAATTTTATTTTTCGAGCAGCCCAGAAATACACCCACAGTGAGTTGCTTAGCATATGCGGATGATGTAATTATTTTCACAAATAGCAGTAGATCCTTGAAAAACCTGATGAATCTCATGCAAAAATTAGAAGAAGAAACATGGCAAAATTTAAATAAAAGCAAGTGTCAATTTATTATCACGAAAAAAGCTTCTGAAATCTCTGCTTAGAGAGTTAAAAGAATTATGATTTCGCACAAGTAAAAGGTGCGATAACTTATTTAGGATGTCCGATATATGAAGGAATGGTGAAAGAAGAATATTTAACCTTCTTGGTGGAGAAAATAAAACAGAAGATTGTAGGCTGGAAAGAGGACGTGCTAAGTATGGCAGGGAGAATTACATTGATCATACATGTGTTAGAAAGTTCGCTAGCTCATATTCTAATGGCAATTAGGCCACCCAAAATTATTATAAATAAGATAGAAAATGAAATGTCCAATTTTTTATGGGGTAAAAAAGAAGGAAAAAATAAGCTTCACTGGAAAAGATGGAAAGAATTGTGTTATCCAAAGGATGAAACAGGTTTAGGCTTTACTAGTCTAAATGACACAGCCAATGCTTGGGCTTGTAAAAATTGGTGGAGACTGAAGGAAAAAAATAACATATGGGCAGCATATATAAAAGCTAGATATGGTATAGGTAATAAAGTACTTAGAAATCCAAAAAAGGCATCAAACATTTGAAGAGTCATCCGCAAACAGCAAATGTAGTGGAAAAATACACGATCCTCACCAGCTACTGGTGGAAATGGTCCTTAACTCCACATGGAAAATTCACATTAAGTAGTGCAAAGCAGCTAGTTAAAATATGAAAACACAAGTGGGAATGTTCGAAAGGATATGCGTAAAATAGATTCCACAAAAGATAAATGTTTTTATGTGGAAGCTTCTTTCTAACGTCATTCTGGTGGATGAGAATATTCAAAAAAAAGGGACAAGGTTGGCTTCTTGTTGTGAATGTTGCCAACAAGAAATAGAAACTAGGGATCACTTATTTTCAAAAGGAAAGATAGCTAAAAAGGTATGGAATACTAGAGAAAAAGATAGAATTAAAAGAGCTTATATGCAGTCTCAAGGATAGATTAAAATTCAGGAATAATAAACAAACGAAGAATAAAGTCCTTAAATGGTTAAGAGAATATATACCACATGTTGTAGTTTGGTGCCTGTGGAAGGCCAGGAATGCCAGCAGATTCAATGGTACTTTAATGAATGCTAAATCTATTATAGAAGAAATTAGAAGGGAAATCTCTTTCATCTCGGCATGCAACCCGATTAGGCTTAGGAATTTAGAATTAGAAAAAGAAAAGATAAAGGTATGGGGCCTAGTAACCAAAAGAAAAAAATTGCCACTAATTAGAATAACTAGCTGGGAAAAGCCTCCGCAAGGTATATTGGTGCTTAATACTGATGGAATCTTCAAAAGAGATATGGGAATGGCATGAGGTGGAGGAGCGATAAGAAATAATGACGGAAGAGTAATCAAGGCATTCATAATAAGAGAAATAGCTTTTTCAGCATTGCACTCAGAAATAATCGCCTTGCACACTGGGTTGCTAATTTGCAAAGAGAATATTTACTCAAACTTGCAAGTTCAAGTAGATTCGAACCTTTTGGTAGATCTAGTGAAAAATAAAATACAATTATGGAAGTTTGAATCGGAAATTGAAAAAAAAATTTGATATTAGAACTGAAAGGAGAAATAATACATATATTTAGAGAGGCGAATGCATTAGCAGATAAATTAGCAGAGGAATGTGCTAATAAAGGCTCACCAGAATTTGAAGAAAATAATATTCAGAAAAGGTACAAAGAATTAATTAATTTAGATAGAATAGGTTACCCATATATTAGAATAAACAAAGGTAAACTATTAGTAGGCTGAATTGAATAAGGCTTGAACTCGGTGGTTACATTGAATATTACTCCTTGGTCCTGTGAGGTTATTCTTATACACTATATCTGTTATCATCGTGATGATATAAAATATTATGGCAATGTAGAATGATGATAAAGCTACTGTCCTATGTTATTAAACACTATGTATGCACGAAACCCCGACCCTGAGGGGAGGTGCAATATCATGGTAATGGAGCTTGCTTGAGTGTTCTCCCTAGCCCTGAGGGGAGAAGAACAGCATATTGTCTTGTGATGTGCTGGTTTATGTGCTTCATTATAAGCTTGTGTTACTATATAATCTCATAAGTATTATTTGTTATAAATTGCTGGTATTGTTCCATGATATGTAGATTTTTGTGCAGATAATTGTTTTGCTTCATTAGCTTCATTGAAGTATTGCAGCTGCTTTAAGTGCACATGATTTATTATAGAATTGCTTCATTATAATAGTATTGTCTTATTATAGAAAAATTCTCATTATAGAATTGCTTAAGTATTCGGATCGAAGTTTCTTATATACTATAGGTGCTTCATTATAGAATTGCTTCATTATACAAGTGCATATAAGTATGATCCGTTTTTAGAACAGCTGCCTTATGTGCCTCATTATAGAATTGCTTCATTATAAGCTTTATGAGCATTATTAAATATTTTATGCTGGTATTATTTTGCTTATAATATAAGACTTGCGTTATGTTTAAAGTATTGCAGGATAATGATATGTGATTTGTTATAGAATTGCAAGGTGCTGTTCTCGGAGTGGAATAACTGTTATTAAAACTAATAAATGAATTGATTTGATCTGCTATTATACTTGTTATATAGATGCTGTTAGTCATTTTGGTGCAGAGTTATAGATAATAGCATATGCTCAGCTTTGCAGAATAGTAGGATATATAAACATGAAGCATTTTGGTCTGGAAGGGAAGTAACTTATATCACTTTGGATTATTTTGATGTTGTTGCTAAAACTAATAAATGCATAAGTTATCCTGTCTATGCTTCTAAAATTGGTTAGTTCATGAGTTATATATGCAGATTATTAGCTGGCTGAAATAGCCGATTCTACATTGAAAATAAATTACAGAGAAGAAGTGTAGAAATGGAAAGGAGGTAAAGAAGGGACAGACACGGAACCTCCTGAAGCTAAGGAGTCGATGGGTAATCGGTACCCGTATTGGCAAGAACTGATAAGGAATTGCAATAGACACAGGGTACAAAGGGTAGATAGGTTCGGAGTAGATAAAGGAGATAGATGGGAAAAGTGCTTGTGGTATTGGAGGAACAGAAAAGGATACAGTTTCGCATACTGTATTGTGACGAACTTTTGCATCGTCATTGTATCGCCATAATGTATCGCCATAATGTATCGCCATAATGTATCGCCATATTGTATCGTCATTTATATTGGATATCATAATTGAATATCGCATTACAGGTCCTCCATTGGAGTACGAAATACGGAGGAAGGGGGAAGTTTACGAAAGCCTGAGGAAGATGGGATAACTTGGGCACAACTCGAGAGGAAAGATAAGGCGTGGGCCAAAGGGGCAGTAATAAAATGATAAGCACTGGCTGGGCTCTGAAAGTGGGCCGTATATACCAAGTTCATAGGGGGCCAAAATTAAAAGGTCACAAACATAAAAGTCATTTATTTTAAGACAAAACAAGGAAAAGATCCTATTAGCTAAAGAATTTCAGAAGTCATCTAAATACATTTATTGTATTTAAAATCTAAAGAAGACCGAAACCTAATCATGTTATTTGCACTTATTTTAGGATTAGGGGTAGAAAGGGTGTAAAAGGTCAAGGGTAGACGTAGGTTGTAAAAATGGTATTCCTCCACCAAAAGAACGGGTTATTAATAATAAAACAACCTTTATAAAATAAAAAGAAAGAGATAGATGTATAAATAGAAAGAAAATAAATAGTTAGATAGATAGATAGATAAAGAAATAGAAAGACAATTAGAGAGAGATATATATATATATATATATATATATATAAGAAAATATATAAAAATATAGATAGACATATAGATAGATAGATAGATAGACAGATACATAAACAAATAGAGAGAAAAAGTTTGATAGATTGATAGAAAGATAGATAGATAGATTGATAGATAGATAGATTGATTGATTGATTGAAAGATAGATTGATAGAAAGAGTGATGGACAAATTGATAGATAGATTAATAGACAGATAGATAGACATAAAGATAGACAAATAGATAGAAAGATAGATAGTTTGATACATAAATAGAGAGATAGATAGATAGATAGACATGATAGATAGACATGTAGATAGACTGATAGATAGATAGTTAGATAGATAGATATATAGATAGAAAGATAGATAGAATGATAGATAGATAGATAAATAGATAAATAAATAGATAACTATATAGACATATAAATAGAGAGATAGACAAATAAATAGACAAATAGATAGATAGATAGATATTTAAATAGTTGGATATAAAAATGATACATAGATTTATAGATAGATTGATAAATAGATTGATAAATAGATTGCTAGACAAATAGAAAGAAAGTTAGATAGATAGATAAAGAGATATATAAAAGGATACATAGATAGACAGATATATATGCATAAAAGTAGAATGATAGATAGAAAGATAAATTAAAGATAGACAGATAAATAGATAGATAGATGGACAAGTAAATAGATAGATATAAAGAGAGATAGAAGGACAAATAAATAGAACGATAGATACATAGATAGATAGACATATAAGATAGACAAATAGATTAAATGATTGATTTATAGATAGATATATAAATAGATAGACAGATAGATTTTACAAATAGTTAGATAGATATATTGATTGATTGATTGACATATAGATAAATAGATTGATAGATAGGAAGATAGACAAATAGATAGATAGATAGATAAATATAGAGAGAGATTGATAGATAGTTATACAAATAGATATACAAATAGTTGGATGGATAGATAGATAGATAGAGAGATAAAGAGATCGATGATTGTTTGATTGATTGATAGATAGATATAATATTAAATAGATTTATAGATTGATTGATAAAAAGATAAAAATATTAAGAGATAGTTTGATAAAAATATAGATAGAAAGATAAAGATTGTTGGATAAATAGATAGATAAATATAATATTATATAGTCAAATAGACAGATAGATATACAAAAAGATAAACAAATAAATTGACATATAGGAATACAGATAGATAGACAGATATTTAGCAAAATAGATCGACATATAGATAGACTTATACATAGACAGATATAGATTGATAGATATATAGACAGATAGATAAATAAACATATTTATAGATACATATGAGATATATAAATAGATATCTATACAAATAGATAGAAAATAGATAGTAGATAGATAGATTGATAGATGGATAGAAAGAAAGATATACTGATAGATAGGAAGATATAAAAATTATTAGATAGATAGATAGACATATAAATATACAGTTACATTAATAAATAGATTGATATATTTATAAATAGATAGAGAGAGAGAGATTCATAAATAGATAGATTGACAAATAGATAAATAAATAAATAGATAGATAGTCAAATAGATAGACAATCAAATAGATAGACAGATAGATAAAGAGATAGATAGACACATTGATAGGCATATATTTAAACAAATAAATAGATAGATAGATAGAGAAATATTTAAACAAATAGATAGGCATATTTAAAGATTGATTATTAGATAGATTGATATAAAGATTGATAGATAGACTGATAGACTGATAGATCAAGATAGATCAATCGATAGATAGACAAACACACACACAGATAGATAGATAGATAGATAGAAGATATATAAATATATAGATATATAACATATATATATACATATCTATATATCTATATAGACAAACACACAAATAGATAGACTACTAGATATATCAATAGAGAGAGAGAGATATATATATATATATATATATATATATATATATAGACATATAGATAGAAAGATAGAAAAGGAGAAGTCATACCAATATATAGATAGATAGATATATAGATAGATAGAGAGATTATAGACAATTAGATAAACATATAGTATACAGATTGATAAATATGAATATAAATAGATAGATAGTCAAATAAATAGATAGATAGATAGATAGATAGATAGAAACACAAATAGATAGATAGATTAATATACAATTAGATAGAAAGATAGATATATAATTAGATAGAAAGATAAATAGACAAATAGATAAATAAATAAATAGATAAATAGATAGAAAGATAGATAGACACATTGTTAGATAGAGAGAAATAGAGACAGAGAGATAGATAGATATATAGATAGATAGATAATTCAATAGACTTATCAATTACCTGATATATATATATATAGATAAACATATAGATAGATATATAGACAAATAGATATAAATAAAAGGACATATTAATAGATAGATTGATTGATCGATTTATAATTAGATAAATAGTCAAATAGATAGACAAATAGATAGGTAGATAGACAAACATATAGAGAGACAAATATATAGATAGATAGATTTATAGACTTATAAAAATACATATTGATAGATTGAAGAATAGATAGATAGATAGATAGATGGATAAATAGATAGTTAGATAGACTTATAGATAGATAGACTGATAGATAGATAGACAAATAGATAGATAGATAGATAAATAAATAATGAAATAGTTAGAAATATTGATAAATAGATAGATAGATAGATAGATAAACAAATAGAGAGATAGATATATTCCCTCATAGATAGATAAATATATAGATAGATAGACAGATAGACATATTGATAGATAGAGTGATAGACAAATAGATAGAAAGATAAATAGATAGATAGATAGATATGGACACATATATATCGATATATTGATATTTAGATTGATAGATAGACAAATTGTTAGAAAGATAAATAGACAGACAAATTGTTAGAAAGATAAATAGACACATACAAACTAATAGACAGATAGCTATTTAGATAAACAAATACATAAACAGATAGATAGATAGATCGATCTATTGATGGATAGATAGGTAGATAGACAGATAGATAAAAAAATAGATAGACAGATGGATAGATAAATAGATATATAGATAAATAGATAGATGGATAGTTTGTTAGTTCGATAGAAAGAAAATAGAAAGATAGATAAATAGAAAGAAAGATAGATAGATATAAAGATAGGTATATAATCAAATATAAAGATAGACAGACTGACATATAGATAGATTGATTGATAGATAAATAGATAAATAGATAGATAGATAGACCGATATATAGATAGATAAATAGACTAATAGATAGGTAGATAGATTATTATATATATATATTTATCTTGATAGAAAGATAGATAGACAGATAGATAGACAAATAGATATACAGATAGATAGACAAATAATAGACCACTAGAAAGACATATAGATAGATAGATAAATAATATATAGACAAATAGATATTGAAATTGATATACATTTTGATAAATGGATAGATAAATAGATAGATAGACATAGAGATAGATAGATAAATGGATAGATATATAGATACATAGATAGATAGATTGAAGGATATATTGATAGTTAGATTGGATAGATAGTTTAATAGAAAGAAAAAATATAGATATAGATAAAAAGATAGAATGACAATAGATAAATAGACAAATAGATTGATAGAAAGATATATAGTCAAATATATAAACAGATGATAGATTAATTGATATACAAATAGATAGGATATATAATTAGAAAGATAGATATAACTATAGATAGACAGATATATAAAAAGTTAGATATATAGAATGAAAGATAGATAAATTGATAGATAGTTTGATATGTATATATATATATAATATATATATAGAGAAAATAGATAGATATATAAACATATAAATAGATATATAGCTAGATATATAGATAGATAGATGGAAATATAAATTAAAAGACACATATATATACAATTTTATAAAAATAATATAAGACAAATTGATGGGTAGATAGATAAACAAATTAATAGACATATTGATGGAAAGATAGATAGAAAAATTAATAGACAATTAGATAGATAGATAGATATACAATTATATAAACTATTCAAAATATAGATAGATAGATATATATACAAATATATACCATTCAAAAGATAGACAGATACATAGACGTATCATTTGACAAATAAATAAACAAATAATTAAATAGATAGATAGATAGATAAATAGATAGATCAATAATAGACAAATAGATATACATATCGATGGATAGTAAATAGATAGATAAATATGTAAATAAATAGATAGAGAGAAAGATAGAATAATAGATATATAGTTAGTTAGTTAGACAGATAGATAGATAGGTAGATATAGAAATATATACAAAAAGATAGAAAGATAGAATTATAGATAGATAAATAGATATATAGATCGATAGATAGATACACAGATAAATAGACAGATAGATAAAAAGATATATAGACAGATTATATAGATATATAGTTAGATAAATATGTTGATTATTAGATAGATAGATAGATGGATGGATATATATAAGATAGATAGATAGATTATTCGAGATATAGATAGACAGATAGCTATACAAATAGAATAGAGATAGATTGATAGATAGTCAGACAGATTGATAAATAGAATATTAGACAGATAGATAGATAGATAGATAACTATACAAATAAATAGATAATTAGACAGCTATATAGACACATAACTAGACAGATTAATAAACAAATTGATAGATAGATATATAGATAGATAGATAGATTGATAGATTGATAGATAGATTGATAGATAGATACATAGACAGATAGACAGATAGATAGATAGCTAGACAGATAGACAAATAGATAGACATACAAATATATAGATGGACAGATAGATATAGAGACAAATATACAAATAGATATATTGATAGATAGATATATAGACAAATATATAGACAGATAGATATCATATAGATAGATAGATAGATAGTTTGGAAAAAAAATTCATAGATTGATAAATAGATAAATATAAAGACAAATAAAAAGAGAGAAATAATATAAGAAAAATAGCTAGAAAGATATATAGACAAATAGATAGAATAATAGATTGACAAATAGATATGCTAATAGATAGATAGATAAATTAATATACACACCGACAACTAGATTTATAGAACGAATTACAAATAGATGGAGAGAAAGGCAAAGACATAATTAGATATACAGAAAGATATAACGACAAATAAATACACAGAAAGATTGACAGATAGTCAAATAAAACAAACAAAGATTTAGACTGATAAATGATAGATAGATAAATACATAGTTTGGTAGATATATTAATAGTTAAATAGATTGAGTGATTGATTGATATAAAAATAGATAGACATACAGATAGATTGATAGATAAATAGATAGATATATAAGTAGATTGATATATAGATATTCATATATAAATACATAAAGATTAAGAGATAGTTTGCCATATTTATAGACACAATGATAGATAGATTGATATAAACATTGTTATATAAATTGATATACAGATCATAAACTTATAGATAGACAGATTGATTGATTGATTAATAGATATATTGATTGATTGATTGATATATTGATTGATTGATTGATATATAGATAGATATATAGATAAATAGATAGATAGATAGATAAATAGATACATATGCAAATAAAAGATAAGTAGATAGATAGTTATAGAGATAGGTAGATAATAGCTAGACATATCGATAATAAAATAGATAGACATATATTTACAAATATATATTAACAAAGATAGACATATAGATGGAATAATAAATAGACTGATATATATATATATATATATATATATATATATATAATATATATATAAAGATAGATAGATATATAGATAGACATGTAGATATAGAGATAGATAGATAGATAGACAAATAAAAAGATAGATTGTTAGACAAATTGATAGGTAGATAAATAGATAGATAGATAGATAGTTAGTAGGTAGACACATATATAAAGAAATAGATAGATATAAAGATAGACAGGCAGATTGATTGATTGATTGATTTATAAACATTTAGAATGACACATTGATAGACATATTAATATATAGATTGAAAAATTTATAGATAGATTGATATAAAGATCAATAGATTGATTGATATATAGATTCATAGATAGATAGATATATAAATTAAATGATAGACAAATAGATATATAGTTATATAGATAAATAGCCAGATAAATAAATAGATAGATACATAAATACATAAATAGATATATAGATAAATAGCTAGATTAATTTTTTTTTTAGATATATAGATATATAGACAGAAAGATAGATAGATATATGGTTATATAGACAGAAAGATTGATAAAGAAATAGATAGATAGATAGATAGATAGATCGATTATTATAAAGATAGATACATAGATAGATAGATTATTGATAGACATATAGATAAATAAAAAATAATCAAATAGATAGATAGATAGATAAATAGATATTATGATAGATAATTTAATAGATAGACATGTAGATTGATAGATTGTTAAATAAATAGAAAATATATAGATAGCCAAATAGATAGACAGATAGATGGATTGTATGATAGATAGATATATAAATAGTTAGATCAATAGATGTATTATTACTAAGATAGATAGACAAAATATAGATAGATAGATAGATAGCCTAAAAGATAGATAGATAGACAGTTAGATAGACATATAGAAAAAGAGATTGATAGATAGATAGATAGGAAAAAAGATGACAAAAGGATAGACTGATAGATAGATAGACAGATTGATTGATTGACAAATAGATAGATAGACAGATAAATAGATAAATAGATAGATAGAGGGAAAGATAGATAATTAGATAGATGATATATAGATTATTGATAGATAGATATATTGAAAAATGGATAAAAAGTTAGATAGATTAATATATAGATAAATACACAGATATAACGATAGATATATAGATAGACAGAAAGATAAATAGATGGATAGACAGATCATTAGATAGATAGATAGATAGATCGATAGATAGGCAGATAGATAGATAGATAGATAGGCAGATAGATAAATAGATAGATAGATAGATAGATAGATACATAGATAGATACATAATAGATACATAGATAGACAGATAGATTATTAGATTGGTAGATAGACAGACAAATTATTAGATTGTAGATAGACAGATTAATAGACAGATAAATTTAGAGATAGATCGATAGATAGTTAGAAAAATAGATAGATTGATACATAGAAAGATAGATAGACACATAGAATGACACATAAAATGATAGATAGAGAGATAAATGGATGCATTTACAATAAGATTGATATATTGATAGATTGATAGATAGAGAGATAGATGGATACATTTACAATATGATAGATAGATTGATAGATAAATAAATAGAATGATAAATAGATAGATTGACAGAAAGATAGAAAGTTAGACAAATTAATAGACAAATTAATAGACAAAAAGATAGATAAAAAGATAGACAAATAGATGATAGAAACATAGACAAATAGAATGACGGATAGATAGATAGATATTTATATATATATATATATATATATATATATATATAAATACAAAGATAGATAGATATATAGTCACATATATAGACATATAGATAAATAGATAGATAGATAGATAAAAACATAGGAAGAGAGATAGATCAATTGATTAATAGAAAGATTAATAGACAGATAGATAGATAGATTTGTAGATAGATTGATACACAGTTGTATATACAAATTGATAGAGAGATCAATATATATATAGCTAAGACAAATTAAAAGACAGTTAGATTTATATCTAGATAGGTAGATAGATAGATAGATAGACATATAGATAGATAGATAAATATAAAAATATATAAACAAATAGATAGATAGATTTTTTGACAAATAGATAGAAAGATAAATAGACAAATATATCGATATATAGAGAGATAAATAAATAGATTATTAAATAGATTGATGGATAGATATGAAAAATAGATATACAGACATATAGATAGATAGATAAAAAGATAGATAGATAGATATATTGATAGATAGTTCGATAGATAAATAGTCATATCGATAGATAGATAGATAGATAAAAGATAGACAGACAGACAGATAGACAGACAGATTTATAGATAGATAGATAGACAGATAGATAGACAATAGATAGATAATATATAAATATATAGATAGATATATAGTCAGATAGATAGATAGATGATAGACATATAGATAGACTTATAGATAGGCAAATAGATAGGTAGATAGACAGATAGATAGTTGGTTAGATATATAAATAGATAATAGATAGATATATAAACAGATAGATAGTCAGACAAATAGTTAGGAAAAAGAGTCAATCATGCAGATAGATAGTTAGAAAGATAGATATTAAGGGAAAAAGTTAGACAACCAGACATATAAACATATACATAGGTAGAAAAAAAGACAAACATATAGACACAGAGACAGATAAATATATAGATAGATAAATAGTTCGATAGACAGATTGGTTAACAAATAGATATACAAATAGGTAGATTGATTGATAATTAGATTGAACGATAGAAAGATAAATAGATTGATAGATAGATAGATTGATAGAAAAATAAAGAGAGTGATAGATATAAAGATAGATAATTAGAAAGTTAGAAAGATAGATAGATAGATGGGCAGATAGATAGATAGATAGATAAATAGACAAAAGGTTATACAAAAAGATTGACAAATTAATATACAGAAATATAAATAGAGAGATAGACAAATAGATAGGTAGATAGATAGATATATAAATAGATAGACATAAATACATATATGTAAATAAATATATAGATAAATAGATAGATAGATAAATAGATAGATAAATAGAATGATATATAGATTTACAAATAGATAGACTTATAGATAGACACATAGATTGATACATAGATAGTCAGATAGATAGATTGATTGATTGATAGAGAGTCACATAAATAGATATATAGATAGATAGATTGATTGACATATTAATAGATAGATTAAGAGTCAGAATGATAGATAGAGTAATAAATAAATTGATGCATAGTTTCATATACAATTTTGATTGAGAGATTGATAAACATATAGATAGAAAAATTAAAAGACAGATACATAAATATATTTTTAGATAGAAAGAAGAATGATAGATAGATAGTGATAGAATGAATCATATACAAACATATAGATAGATAGATAATAAATAGATAGGTAGAAAGATAGATATATAGATAGACAGATAGATAGAAAAATATATAGACAAATAAATACCCAAATAGATACACAGATAGATAGACACATAGATAGACAAATAATTACAAAGATAGATAGACATATAGATAATCATATAGATAGATCAATAGATAGATACTTATATAGAGAGAAAGGTATATATATATATACAGATAAATACATAGATATATAGACAAATAGATAGAAAGATAGATAGATAGACAAATAGTCAGACATCCAAATAGATAGATAGATAGTTAGTTAGTTAGATAGGTAGACAGATAGATAGATAAATATATATAGATAAATAGATAGATAGATATATATACAAATAAATAGAGAGATAGAAACAAATAGTCAGGTAGATAGGTAGATAGATAGATATGTAGAAAAATTGATAGATAAATAAATAAATTGATAGACACATAGATAGATACATAAATATTTTGATAGACAAATTGATAGATTGATTGATAGAGAAATAGGAATATTTATTGATAAATAAATTAATAGGTAGAACAATATAAAGATAGACATATAGAGAGACAGATAGATAGAAAATTAGATAGAGAGAGAGATTGATAGATAAATAGAAAGATAGATTGATAGATAGCCATATAAATAGAGAGAAAGATATATGAAAGATAGACAAATAGATAGACAGAAAGATTTATAGATAGATAGACAACAGATAGATAGATAGATAGATAGACAGATAGATATATAGATAGATAGATAGATAATTACATACATATATAGATAGATAGACATACAAATAGATATATAGATAGACAGACAGATAGATAGATAGAAAAATAGATAGATAATTAGATAAATAATTAGATAAATAGATAGATAGATAGACACATAGAATACATATAGATAGACAGATAGTAAGATAGATAGATAGATTTATTGTTTGAAAGGCAAATTAATAGATAGATTAATAGATAGATTTATAGATAGCTTGATAGACAGATTGATACACAATTTGATATAATAATTATTAGAGAGATTGATAGATAGAAAGATATATAGATTGAAAGATAGGTAGATAGATAGATTGCTAGATAGATTGATAGACAAATAGACATATAGATAAGTAGATAGATATTTAGATGAATAGATAGACACATTTTTAGAATGATAAAAATAAAGATGGAAGGAAAGATAGATAGACAGACAAATAGATCAGATAGATAGATAGTCAGAATGATAGATATATAAATAGATAGATATACAAATAGATAGTCAAATTTATATATAGATAGATACATAGATTAATAGATACATAGATAGTCATATAAATAGATAGATAGATGGATAAAAGACATAAAGATAGATAGATATATCAATTGGTAGATAAATAGATAGATAGACAGATAGATAGATAAATATTTAGTTAGATTGAAAGATAGATAGTCACATAGATAGAAAGATCAAAAGACAAATACATAGATAGATACATCAACAAATAGATAGACAAATAGGTAGATAGATTGACAGATAAATTGATAGAATGATTGATTGATAGATAAATAGATAGAAAAACATTCAAATATTAATGCAGGCAAATTGTCAAGTAGATAGATAGTTTGGCAGATTGACAATTAGAAAGACTAATAGATATCCATACAAATTGATAGATAAACAGATAGACAACCAGACACACAGACAGATAGACAGTTAGACTAACTAACAAATAGATAGATAGATAGTTAAACAGATAGATAGTCAGACAGACAGACAGACAAATAGATAAATAAATAATTTTCCAAACAGATTGATAGATACATTGATAGACAAATAGGTAGATTAATTGATAAATAGATTGATATAATGAAAGATATATAGGTAGATAGATAAATAAATAAACAAATAGATAGATAAATAGATAAATAGATCGATAGATATATAGATACACATATAAATAAATATTTAGATAGACAGACAGATATACACCTAGATAGTCAGATAGATAGATAGATAGAAAGATAGATATATCGATAGATAGACATATATATGGACCAATATATTTTCATATTGATAGAAACATTGATAGATTGATTGATATACATATTTATAGATAGATTGATTGACAGATTGATATATATATTAATAGAAAGATATATATAAAGATAGATAGATAAATAGATAGATAGACAGATAGAATGAAAGAAAGAAAGAAAGATAGATAGTTAGTTAGTTAGATAGATAAAAATATAGAAAGATCGATAGATAGATAGATAGATAGACAGATTTATAGATAGATATATAGATAGATATATAGAGAGATAGATAGATAAATTAATAGATAAATAGATATTTAGATTGATTGAGAGATAGATAGATAGACAAATAAATAGATAGCAATAAAAAGATAGACAGATAGATTGATTGATTGATAAATAGATAGATAGATATATAGATAGACATATAGATAGATAGATTGATAAATAGATAGATAGATATATAGATAGACATATAGATAGATAGATAGACAGATAGATTAATTGATTGATTGTTAGATAAATAGAAGAGATAGATAGATAGATAGAAAAATAGATAAATCGATAAATAGATAAATAGTCAAATAGATAGATATATAGATATATAAATATATAGTTATCCATATAGATAGACAGAAAAATAGATAGATACATAGATAAATAGATATATAGATGGATAGACGCATACACTATAAGAAATTATCTATTTAGCTACGAAAATTTCTTAGGCAAATAATCCCTAGCTAATTTCAAAGGGATTAGCTAGGGAATAGCAAGATATGTTAGATTTTATATCGAATGAATAATTTGTGATGGATTATTGATGGAATAGTGATAAAAATTTTTGATGAAAAAATATCTCTAGCCAATATTGTCTTAGATTTTTGAACAAAGGTTAGCGCTAAATTTATCAACAAATTTATTGATCGATTTTTCCTATCTAATTAGCTCCTGAAAATATCCCTCTCTAAATAATTATCTTGAAATTTATTTTTAGAATTTAATATTAATAACCATGCTTTTGAATTTTAAAAATCAGATGCTGGTGTTGTGAATTCTGGCTATAGATTTTTAAAAATTTTCATATGCCAGCATTGAGAATGATGACTATTTAATTAAACCAATGGTCATCATTCACAATGTTGACATTTGAATTTCAAACATTATTAAATGCCAACTTTATGAACACCTGCTATTTAATTAAACCAATGGTAGTCATTCTCAATGCCAACTATTGAATTTAAAAATTTTCAAATACTGGCATTGGGAATGATGACTATTTAATTAAACTAATATCTATCATTCAGAACACTTGCTTTTAAACTAGTTTATCCCTATCTGATCTTCATCTCCCTTCCTCCATTTTCTTTTCTTCATTTTCACCTAACCCCCTAAAATTTTCAGCCATTTATCCAACCAGTGGCCTCCTCCTTTCACCAAACCCTACAGCTACAAACAATTCAGCATTTGCTTATTATATAGAAATATTCATCTCAAGTGCAAAAAATTAAATTATAGGATACATAGATTCTATTGTATCCAACTAAAAAAATTACAAAATAAATTAAAACCATATTTGAAGCTAACACACACACACATGAGTTCTAATCATCCAACAAATACATAAGCATGCTAACCATCCAATATTATCTATGATGCAGAACTGAAAATCTTCTCCCAAGTCCCACAAAAAGTGTTGCATGTGTCTCCAGCCTTTTTTTGTGCATAATCAACAAGTGCTCTCGCAATCTAATCCCATATATGAACAATCTCTCGGAGATGTTGGTTGTGGGAGGCATCATGCCGAGTCGCTCAAACTTAATTTCACCTTGGCAACAAAATATGTACCCTCCTTTCTGTTTCAATCAAAATACACAAAACATCACATGCAACAAAAAATAGATAAGCATATTTATTTAAAAGACTTGAAGAAGATAAATTTAACATACACACAACTTTAGCAGGAATTGTGTCCAAGATGATCGGAGAATATCTTGGATAATCAGAAGGAACAAGCACTTTTAGAGGAATTGTGTCAATATAGGGGTAGGAAAGGTGATGCGTCAATTTAAGTGGGTATGTAATGTGATATGCAGGTGTGTGGGGGTATAAACATCTTGGATGAGGGGTAAAAAGTAGGCATTGTTGGCTCGAAGTGTACCTAAACCACTCTCACTATCTGAACCATGACCTAACCTACCATCTCGAGCATGACATTTGTGATCAATTCCCGCTCTCCCTCTCTCTCTCTACATCAAATGGGATGCATACGTGATGGTGTTGAAGACAACGGACATCTAATAAATGGTTCATGTGATGTCGAAGCTTTCTTAGTGTACCTAGTGATATGATGGTCTTCACCAATCTGGTGTAACACCGATCGGGTAATATGATATATGTCGCATAAAGCAATAAAGGTATCAACACTAGAGTGAATGACTATGTCAACCATAGTGGAAATCTGAGTGAACCAAAGAAAGTATTATAATTACATAATCTAATAATTAAAAATTAGGTAAAATATTTTAGATACACGTGACTCTAACTTACCAAAAGATCCATACTACCAGCTGTAGTATGGAACCCCATATCATCCCTATGAAGTAATGATGCCATAAAACATCATGTAATACAATGATACCATTGCATGTATGGATAATGAAGGTCCATTAAACCTACCATAGGGGGTGAAGTGATAATCCTAGCCACTCGTGTCTCCTATAATTCTATGTATGTTGCATGATACATCACCCAATCGCACTGGTATCATCCACGTGCATCCATTGCATGCAATTGTTCCTCATATGAGCAAGCTGGAGGTATCTCTTGAAGCATTCCAAACTAGTGCAGGACTTTATCTGGATGATACCACTCAACAATCTTGAAACAAATAAGCTGTGACATCATCTGCTAGATCTCCTGATCAGCTAAGAGAGCTGATCAAGTAACTCTCCCACGTATGGTTTCCATGACACCTACATGTGAACACATAATATCAATAAATTTTACAATAATATCAATATAATTAATATAGAACCAAATAATTTTACATAAACATTACCTGATCAGGAGTCTCTGCATCTAGCTGATCTCGGTTTAGGAGTACACCCGATGGGTTATGCACCCATGTCAAAGGTACTCTTCATCTACACCCTAGTGAAAGAGCTAGCTCTATGTCTAGCTTTGCCAGAGATTGAGTTGGTAATCCATTACGAATAGCCTCAGGTAGGTCACCATTCCCGAAATTGACATCTGCATCGTGTAAGGCATGAGCAGGTGGTGGTGCTATATTTGCATGTGGTTGCCCAAAATTGGGTCGCCCGACGTGAAGTCTCTCCCAAGACCATAGCTGAATACAAAATAATTAGAAAGTGGGTGCATAATATTGTAGTTTTTATATTGTGTTAAGAAAAATATGATAAATCATCCATACATAACAACACACTTTCTCATTTATTACATACCTGTATTAGTGTAATACAACTGCTAATACCATGACTATGATTTAAGCTAGCTCGGCATAACTCATGGTATGTATGTGCTAGTACTGCACCACCCCAACTATATATCATAGTATCCATCAAATCTCAAAGTAGTGAGAGAAAGAACATGAGAACATGCACACCCTTCTTGTCCACAAACAAGAATGATCCAATAAGCACTAAGATGAACCCACATGCACAATGTTCTAATGTGACTTCATTTGCAACAGGTGGTGGGGGGTATAACTAGATACATAACCACCACAAAGAGATAGTGGCTCTTCTGATAGCATCGGTGGATGGGATGACACCGAACAACTCCACGCACAACACCGCCACATCGAACACATATGTGCCAGTGACTGCTGGGTCATGGATACGAAGGCCAAGGAGGATGGTGACATCTTATAAGATAATCATCATCTCTCCTACTAACACATGAAACGTGTGTATCTCGAGTGGCCATTTCTCGATGAGTGAGGTGATAAGTGGCTAATCAATGGCAATGTGGCCCAAATGATATATACCATAAAATCTAACCATAATCATGTATGGCCGAATCCTAAATATCCATCCTCCACATAGTCATGAAGGCACTCATCTGTTGTCGAGGGTAGAGGATCTCATGAAGCTATAAGCAACGAAACAACCAAATTTAAAAGTGATTATGTATAAATTACATGTTAAAACTACTGATAGTAATTGCTAATTAATAAATTATGTACTTGCTCTGTATCTACTAAGTGTGATCGGTATCTATCTTGCAATTCCAAGATAGATGTATCTGACAGATCACATCATGAAACCCCCTAGCCATATCTATAAGATATAACAAATCTAGAATAATTTTCAATCATGGTTATCAATATTAATCACAATGATAATTTATAATACACACATAGAATAAGAATGTTTCATTCAATAGAATAAGTCTGATACAAGACAAAAACAAAATATTTAGGGCCTCATTTATAAAAAATTAATATTAGTACATTAGTCTTATACCGAATAACAACAAAAAAGTGAGGCCTCTTTTACAAATAAACAACTAAACTTGATTTCTATTCTTACAAGACCACTGATTGTGACCCTCTTATTTACACAACCTACATTTTATCTTAGTTTTCTCCTCCCTAATGTCCATTTTATTATGCAAACGGATTGATTTAGGATAGCCATTGACTTTGTCATTTCATTGACATATTAGCTATAATCATTGGACCATCATAAAAATGTCATTCATCTTCAGTTGAATATGGGATAAAACAAGATTGCCCAAGTGTCATAGTAAGACTACGTAGTGTAGTAGTCTTGAACAAATTACTAAAAATCAACACATTGATGCTGACATGTTGCTATGATATGGCTACATGGAAATCCATATATCAGTGTCTTACCACATGTGTATTTCATGTCATTTATGTTGAGGTCTCTTGGACCTTACATGAAAATATGCCCTATATGTAATAGTAAAGAACAATTTCTATTAATTCAGACTTAACCACGTGACCTTGAATCCGAGTATCAACATATGGTGTGAACTGCTCATCTGATTCCAATCTATCAGCACATTGTTCCCTTCTTGTAGCAAAGTAACTGTTAAGGCAAGAAAATATTAACTGAACTAATATAGTGATTAGTAAGCAATGAGCCCCTTTATGTTTACTATTAAATACCTTTGACATATTGGTTGTCAGTATTCCATATTTTCAACTTCCATCATGTGAAAGTACTCATAAAGGAAGAGGGATCACCTCTAACCATTGTCGTGCTTCAGAATTAATTCTCTCAATTATAGCCATATGACTATTCATCTTCTGTGTTGTTGTCATAACATCTACTTTGTAGACCAAATTCTATTTATCATTGAAGCTGGTCATAAAATTGCTCGCAAGATGATGCATATAGATCTTGTGATAGCCATATGGTGCATCCCAATTAAGATGATGATCACTCATAGCTGTTATAATACCTGGATGTCTGTCAAATATTACAAAAATCCCTGTCCGTTAAGTTACTCTATTTCTAAAACATGCCATGAAAATTCCCCAACCATCAATATTCTCGCCTTCTATGATAGTAAATGTCAATGGAAACAACTAATTATTTCAGTCACATCTCATAGCAATCAACAATTTTTTTTAAGGTTGTTTTATTATTAATTATCACCCTCACTTTTGGCGGAGGAATACCATTTTTACAAACTAGTTCTACCCTTATCCCTTTTACACCCACTTTAAAACCTAATCTAGAATTCTAGATTAAAATGTAAATTTCATATCCTTCTACTAACGGTCTCTTGGCCGATCAATAACAGTCTCTTGATGAAAGTAAAATGCGTAAGGAATGTGTAAGTAAGAGCAGCCTCTTGGCCGAATCAAAGCAGAAATAATTCAACACAGTGCTTCTCTTGGCCGAATCAAAGCAAAAATAATTCACAGAACCAGCCATTTCCTTCTCTCTTGGCCGAATCAATGCAGAATACTGGTTCCTTCCCTCTCTAGCTTTGTCCAGCCTGCTTTCCTTTTAGTTAACCTATGCTAGTTCTGTGAAACCTCCTTATTACAGCTTGACTTAACCTGAAAATAAATCCAACCAAAAAGAGGTCTACCAAGCAATAAAAAATTACAAACTCTCTCCTTATTCAACTTCCCTCAGGTTCTCTAATCCCCCTGCCGGCTGCAAGAGAAAAAAGAAAAAACTGACAAACATTAAAAATAATTTCTTAGTTAATAATTTCAGCTCTTTCTAGGGCTTGCTCAGCCCTTTATCAGGCTTGTAGTTTCTTGCTCAATCGTGCTCTTTTATGGGTAGATAATCAGAACTGAGTGCGACAGCTCCCATGAGATAAACTCGGCACTGACTCTGATAAGTCTCTTGGCTAATCAATGCACTTGCTCATCCGTAACTGTAGTAACTACGAGATAGTTATTACACCCGTAGCTGACATTATTGCACATAACAGATTCCAGTGAAAATTGATAGTTCTAATCACTATCTCCAAGCCAGTTCCTCCAACCAATCATTTCCTTTCCTTTCTAACTTTGTCCAGGCTACTTTGTTTTAGTTAAACCTTTGCAAGAGCCTTGCTAAAGCTTAACTTAGCTTGAAAAATCCAACCAAAGCCAAAACCAAACAATAAAATTACAAAATACTTCTTATCCGGCTTCCCTCGGAGCAGGGAAGCTATCTCTTTCTACTTTTATCTCCTGCCAACTACAAAAAAAGACAAACACTAATAACAATTCATTCGATAAATAATTTTCTGCCCTTTCTAGGGCTTACTCAGCCCTTTATCGGGCTTAAAACAAAAACCTCCCCCCCTTTTCAAATTAATTCATGTTTTTTGAAGCCTAATATACGGAAATGCAATTTTATCTAATCTTATTAGTCCTTTGAATTTTCCAGGTATATTCTCCCCTCTAAATTCTTGTGATCCTTTTTTCATTCCTTCTTCCGCTAATCTATCTGCAATCATGTTTGCTTCCCTATAAATATGCTTAATTTCACCTTTTATTTCTCTTAGAATGCTTCTAATGTTATCAATCTCATCTTCAAATTGCCATAAATATATCTTTCCCTGTACTAGGTCCACTAGTATTTTTGAATCCACCTGTGCTTGAACCTTTTGGTAATTATTAGATTTACAAATTTGCAACCCCTTTTGTAGGGCTATAATTTTTGCTTGCAAGGCAGAAGATGCTATATCTCTTGATGTGAATGCTTTCAGTACCTCTCCTTCCGCATTTCTTATTAAACCTCCTCCACCAGCTTCTCCCATTTCTCTTTTAAAGCTTCCATCAGTATTTAGTGTTAGACTGCCCTGCTCATGTTTATTCCAGTTAACTATGTTCATAATTGGCCTTTTTCTTGCTATTGTTGCGAGGTGCCATTCTTTTATTCTATCTTCATCTTTTTTCCTGTTTTCCACTTTTATTGGATTACAAGCCGTAATAAAATCACTCTCTTTTTTTATTTCTTCCAAAATGACATTATGTTCCATTTTTACATTATCATATCTACTTCTGTTTCTAGCTTTCCATATGCACCATAGCACTATATGTGAAATATAACTTCTAATCCATTCTAAGATATTATTCTTTGTTTGTTTTTCTGATCAGTTTTCTAGCCTATTTCTTAAATTAACTATACTTCTTTCAATATTAGCTTCAATTTCTAGTTTATTCCACACTTTTATAGCTATTTTACCCTTAGAAAATAGGTGATCTGAGCTCTCTATATCTTGATAGCAACATTCACATCTTGATGCTAATTTTATGCCCTTTTTCTGAATGTTCGCATCTAGAGGAACAATGTTTGACATAATTTTCCATGATAAAACATTAACTTTTTGAGGCAAATCTTTTTTCGAGAGTAATTTAAATTGTAAGGGTTTTCTGCTTCTTACTAGCTCCTTGGCACTTTTTAATGTGAAGTTTCCGTTTGGATTTAAAGTCCATTTCCACCCACTTTTCGTTAGTATTGTATGCTTTTCCACGCTGCTTTGTTGTTCGCGCATCATTTTCCAGCTTCTAGACGCTTTTTTTATATTTTTAAAAGCATTGTTTCCTAACCCATATTTAGCTTTTACAAATGCCGTCCAGATGTTTTTATCTGATTTTATTCCCCACCAATTCTTACATGCCCATGCTTTGGATATATCTTTTAGGCTGATCAAGCCTAAACCTCCCTCCTCTTTTGGATAACATAAATCTCTCCATTTTTTCCAGTGCAGCTTATTCTTCCCTTCTCTTTTACCCCATAAAAAATTAGCCATTTCTCTTTCTAGTTTTTTAATGATTATATTTGGGGGTTGTGCCGTCATTAGTATATGTATTAATGAACTATGTAGCACATGGGTAATTAGTGTGATTCTTCCTACCATATTTAATAAGTTTTCTTTCCAGCCGGCAATTTTATTCTTTATTTTATCCAGTAAAAATGTAAAATATTCCTCCTTTAATCTTCCTTCATAAATTGGGCATCCCAAATACATTAAGGCTCCTTTACACTGTGCAAAACCTGTGACCCTTTTAATTTTGAGGGCAATGTTTTCTGGTGTTTTGGCTGCTATCAGAAATTGACATTTATTCTTATTAAGCTTTTGACCTGTTTCTTCTTCTAGTATTTGTATAAGCTCCATCAAGTTTTCCATTGATTTGATGCTGGCATTTGTAATATGATCACGTCATCAGCGTATGCCAAGTAGCATATTAATGGCGTATCTTTGGGCTGTTTGTAGGCTAAGATGTTGCCATTTCTAACTTTCTCTTTTAAGTTTACTATAAAAAGATCTAAATAAATATTAAACAAAGAAGGGGACAATGGGTCCCCTTGCCTGAGACCTCTGGTTGGTTTAAATTCTTCACCTGCCTGGCCATTTATAAGAATTTTAATCCAAGCACTAGATATACATCTATATATAATATCTATCCAAAATTCTGAAAACCCCATTTTTCTCATTATATAGCAAAGTATATTCCATTCTACTTTATCAAATGCCTTAGCTAAATCTAGTTTCATGATTACATTATGACCCCTGACCTTAGTCCCTATATCTCTTATCATTTCCGATGTTAAATTAATGTTTTCAGTTATTAGCCTATTTTTAACAAAACGTGCTTGTTCTGGCTCTATTATGTTTGGTAATATTTTGCTCAATCGTTCCTGTAACAATTTGGCTAATATTTTATATATGGTATTACATAAACTGATTGGCCTGTAATCTTCTCCTTTTTGAGGATTTGTTTTCTTAGGTATCAAAACTATGTATGAGCTGGACCATGTTTTTGAGATTTCCGCACCCGCGAATATCCAGTTGATAGCTTCTAGAACATCTTTTTTGATTATATTCCAGCTTCGCTGGAAAAATGCATTATTCCAACCGTCTGGTCCTGCTGCACTATTTTTATTTGCATTAAAAACTGCATTCTTCACTTCTTCTTCCGTAGGAAATTCTGCTAGCATTTTGTTGTCTTCTTGCGTGACTTTTCTTTTAATTTTCTCCATTAGCGTAAAGTTTCTATTTGTATTTATCCCGCTTAAATGTTTTTTAAAAAATTCTTCTAATTCAATTTTAATATCTTCCTCCTTTTCAACCCACTCTCCGTTAGCTCTTTTAAGACCTTTTATTCCTAATCTTTGCGACTTAATTTTTGCCATTGTATAGAAAAATTTCGTATTTTTATCTCCATCCTTCAACCATTTAACTTTCGCTCTCTGTTTCCAGTAAATTTCTTCCATGTGCATTCTTAGTTTTAATTCAGCTTTAGCTTTATTAACTTCTGTTCTAGTTTTTTTATTTTGTATATTTTCATATTCTTTCTCTGTTGTTATGGCTTTCTGCTCTGCCTCTTGAATTTTCATAGCCACATTGCCAAACACTTCTTTATTCCATTTATTAAGAGCAGATCGTAATGCTCTCAGTTTTTGACCCAATCTCTGCATGGGGTTACCCGGAATCAGTTTTTCCCATGTATTTTTAACTATAGACTCAAAATCCTTGTGTAAGCCCCACATATTTTGGTATATGAAGGCCTTCTGGCTTACCTTCTTTTTTCGAAGACTTACCAGGAGCGGGCTGTGATCTGAACAAGTTCTGCTTAAATGTTGTACTTTAACTTCCCCCATAACATCTAACCATTTTGTATTAAGTAACACTCGATCAAGTCTAGACCAGATCATTTTCTTATTCTTCCAGTTATTACACCAAGTGTAATTTGTACCTAGGTATTCAAGCACCATTAAACTTGCATTTGCAATAGCCTCATTAAATTGAGTCATTGCTACCGGATTTGGTGTCCTGCCTCCCTTCTTTTCCGATGGGCTTCTAATTGTGTTGAAATCTTCTCCTATAATCCATGGGGATTTCGTGAGTGCTATTTTTCCCATTTCATGCCAGAGCGTTTTCTTTTTTTCTTTTACATTACTTGCATAAACCGCTGAAAAAATAATCTCTGGTTGCTTAGCCATTTTAAAGTTTATTATTTGATCATTTTCTAATAAAATTTCAATGTCTATGGGGCTATTCCACATAATCCATAATTTACTATTGTGATTCGAGAAGGCCTTTTGCATGCCTATCCTCATCCTATATTTCTCTATCTGATCTTTAGTTACCATTGGTTCAGCTAAAATTACTATTTTTAATTTATATATTTTAATTAAATTTCTAATTCTGTTTATTGTAGGAGCGTTCGCTACTCCTCTTATATTCCAATATAAACTGTTCATAATAAAGAGTACTTGGCTTGCGCTCTAGTAGTACATTTCGATTCATATTTCGAGTTAGTATAGTTTTTTCGTGTTTCTTGTAGCCTTACTAGTACTCGGTGGGGCTTGCTCTATCTTCATTATTTTATTTATCTTTTCCAAGCTCATATTTAATTTCATGATTTCTTCTAATGCTTTTTTCCTGTCTTTTGGTGCATGGCGGATTTTCTGCTTTTTAAGCCATAAATCATCCTTTGGTGCTTTCAGAACTAAATTGTATTCTTCATCGGTGCTGCTGGATAGTGGCTAGCTTTTAGCTTCTATTTCCTCTTCAGAAAGCAAGTCATCCTCATCCCAATCATGCTGGTCTATATGTTTTGGTAACTGTTCTTTCTTCCTTTTAAGTATTGTTTTTTTCCTCCCTAGCCTTTCTACTCCTTCCACCTCCCTTGGTATTTTATCTAGCCATTTTCTGATCTCCTCCATATTGTTGTTATTATCTCTCAGCTCTATCCTTCTCTCCTCTCTTCCTAGCACTTCCCTATTCCTCAACTCATCTCTATCCTTATTCTTTATTTTTTCTTTTTCTCTCCCCTCGACAGATTTCTCATTTGCCCGTTCTCCCTCTTTCTCCTCTTGTTCTGGCTTTTTTCCTTCCTCACGGCTCTCCTCTACCTCGCCCTTCCTGTCATCTTTTCTTACCCATTCCTTCACCTGGATTTTCTCATGTTTGTTAGCATGCAAGCCTCCTCAGCATGACCCATTTTAAAGCAATTTAAACAATACATTGGCATGTTTTCTGGAACTATATACTGCTTGAATACTTAGTATAGAATGATAATTTGTGAACCCTTCAATAGATGGCTTGAATGACCAGAACACGCACTGATATGTCTTATTATTTGACACACTATGAAAGATGGTTTTCCAAAAAACAACACATCCAGGATTGGCTTATTCTATGGCCAAGAACAAATGTGGGAGATCTATATATGATTAAATAAACTCACCAAATAAGTGTCTAAATGCCTTATGCTTCCCATCCAAAGCTTTTTTATATGAAATTTTATATCCCCATTTCTTCATCATGATTACTTGAATAGTAGCAGGGGACAATATAAATTGTGTCATAATTATAGATTCTATATGAGTAGCAACCAACTTTGACTCAAGTTGATGATGGTCTCAGTTTAAACATGGATTTACACAAGTATGCGGCCCTTTATATTTTTTGATCACAAATATGTTAATATCTTTTACAACCATGACATGCAACTTTTATTGATATTGATATACTTCGGCCGTCTTACATCTTAAAACCAGTAATTTTTTTGAGGAGACAACTACAACAAACTTATGGTGTATTCATATTGAGTAAATCTTTGTAGCCTATTACAATTCAGATTTAGAATTAAAAACTTACCCAACTACAAATTCACCACTTGCATATGAAAAATTTTAAAATTCAATATCCAGCATTGAGAATGATGGCCATTGGTTTAATTAAATAGTCATTGTTCCTATCGCCAGCATTTGAAAATTTTTAAAATTCAAATGCTAGCATTGTGAACGACGACCATTGGTTTAATTAAATAGTCGTCATTCCAAATGCCGACATTTAAAAATTTTTAAAATTCATAAGCTGCCATACACAATGTTGGCCTCTAATTTTTAAAATTTAACAGTGTGGCAATGGCCGTCATTGTGAATGACGGCCATTGCCATGATGTTTCTAGGCACACTAAGTTGGTAATATTTTTCAAACTAACATTATATTATATATTTTTTATTTAAAATGCATTATTTCCATACAAAACTCCATAAATTAGGTTATAGATATTTAAAAATTAGAAATATGTTTATGAACCTTTATGTACAAGACCATAAACCATGAAAAACAATTTAACACCTCAACTTCCATTAAAGTTCGCATACATACATCTTAAATACCAAGCTTACTTGAGAAAAAATTGATATTAGTTTTATATAAAATTTGTATGAATGCTAGCTGATCACAAATAATGCATAGGATGAAATGTCAGTATTATCTTAAATCTTATTGTTTAAATTATCATTTAACAAACTATGTTTTATTTATTTACGAACAATCTAATTAAAAGCAACTCATATATTTGCTGGTCTATGATTCATAAGAGTTTACAAGTGATGGAAGTTTTGACTATTTATTGTGCTTGTGTTAGAAATGCTATGTTGGGTTAAGCCAAAAATATTTATTTGTTTAATTAGCAATTAAGTAAGGCAAAACTAATATCTCAGAGAGTTTGGTTGCTCACATTGATTTAGTAATGCCAAAAATACTCAACCTAGATCTTTGTTGCTGAGTTTGTAGGTGAATACCAACTCAGGTTGTGCTACTTGAATTGTTGACTTTGTTTAATGTTAAAATATAATAAATTTTTATTTTATCAAGAGATTAATATACAACTTATATTTTAAAAATTTAAAAAATTATTAATCATTTGCTTAAAAATTATATCCAACTCAAATTAGAATACTCATTAAATCAAGAATATTCATAATTAGTGAAAGAATTGTTGAGTTTTGCTATTCTTTCACACATTCAAATAAATATATGTGTAACTGAGTGAATAGTGATGTGCAATATGATGCTATACTAAAGCTTGTTTCTCATGCTATACAAATTATTTAATTTTCTATTTGAAAACTTTACAAAAAATACAGTAGATTTAAAATTATTTTAAAGTTTCAAAATATAATAAATTATAATTAAAAGTTAAATTATAAGAAATTAAAATTTACACCCAATTAATAGTCCAAATTATAAGATATTAAAATTAACTTCCAATTAACAGTCCAAATTAAAATAAATTACAAGTCCATGCTAACAAATAAATAAGAATTAAAACACATGAGTGTTCTGTTTGTGTTTATTGTATAATAGTGAAAATATTAAATTCATTAAATTTGATATTGTTCATGTATTTTTACAACTTCCTTAATTTTGATAAAATTAAAGAAAAAATTAATTTTTTCCTTGTAAAAAAAACCATCCTAAATTAAATATAAAATATGAGTTACTCATGGTGATGCTGATTAGTAAACTCTTTTTTTTTGCTAGTTTAATATTGTTTGAAAATATTTTAATATTGTTGTTAGATGTTATTAGATGTAGGGAAAATTATGTTATGGTGCATTAAAATAATAATTTTAAAAAAATTACCTAAATAAGTAAATATTCATATTAAAAAAATATAAAAATATAAGATTTCTAATTACTGGTAAACTCAAGAAATACTTTTATTCTTCCTGTATATTTCATGATTTGAAAAAAAATTAAAAAAATAAAAACAAAAATATATATTCAAAAACACTATAGCATGAGAGGTATATTGTTTTGGAAAATAGTATGCTCGATTTGTAACAATATAATATTTATATAAATATTAAAAACATAAAACATTATATATTAATATTTATATATTTCTATAATCTTATGACATTATATATAAATGTTCATACTTTAATATATATAAACGTATAGCATTATATATAAACATTGATATGTTTATATAAACATATAAAATTATTTATAAATATTTATACATATGTGTTGATGTTTATAAATATTTATACAACATTTACATAATACTATCCATTTATAAAATTGTTTATATAACATTTATATAACATATAAAATGTTTATACACATTTATAAACATTTATATAACATATAAATTTTTATATAACTATATAATATTTATAATGTTTATATAAATGTGATATATAAATTATATAATATTTATAAAAATGTTACATATGTATGTGTGTGTGTGTGTGTGTAATATTTATAAAAATATTGTAAACACAGCATTATATCTATTCACTGAAACATTTATATAATCATATGCCATTATATATAAAAGTTTATACATTAATATAAATGTGAAACTGAGTGAATAGTGATGTGCAATATGATGCTTTTATGCATACACAAGAGATTATTTCTATAATGTATATATGATATGAAAAAATGATATATCATAGAGAAATATTAGTAGTTTTATCTATGAATGAAGCCGATAGTATTATTGGGTATTGAGGGAGATAATTCAATTATCATTTTCATTTTGGAGTCATTATAGAGCTCCTCTATCGTGATGTTTACTTTAAAGAAATAAACAAATCTTTTTTAAAATTTTGTTGTTGATACTTCTCATTTGTTATGTACTATAGTTTTCATAACTCATTTTTTTACTTGATGTATGATTAGTAATTCAGAAGTTAATAATCATTGTATAGAAAATTATTATTTGCTTAATATTTTGTTCTCGTTTTTTAAAAATATTGAAATAGCTACTAAAAAATTATCTATAATAATTCGTTATTAAAAATATACAAGTTGAAATTTGGTTGCTTTTGTATTATTTTTTATTTTTGGATTTATGTGTAGTCTTATTTTTTTGAGAAATATATTTTTAAGTAATTAATTTTTAATTTTATTTTTTTGGATAATGTTAATATTATATATTTTTATTTTTATGGTCAGATATATTATTAGTTATTTGAATATTATTGATATTTTACTTATTCATTATTTACTTGGTTATTTATTTTTTGTTTAATTGAGATGTTATAAATTTTGTATGATTATATATTTATACAATCTATCAATGGTTATAAGAAATAATATATTTTTTAATAAATGAAATAATATGAAAATTTAATTACCAATTAATAGTGTTCATGGTTATTAGTATTCTTATTTATTTTCTCCATTATTATAACCATAAATTAATTTTTTTTATATCTGAAATTTAGTTAATTAATTTATAAATAATATTATAAAAAATAACCATTAAAATTTCATATACTATTAACCATAAATTTATTTATTTATGAAATATAATTAATGGTTAAATATAATATAATTTTGTTTTCTAATATTTTTTATCTCTAACCCATCTCTCCCCCATCTGGCAGTCTCGACGTAATTAGGTCAGTTCACTTCCTGAAAAACCTTCGACTATTAGAACACACTACCATTCTAACATTGTTTCCAAGAACCGTATCAAACAAAGGACATCTCTCAAAACACATAGTCATCGCAACATTATTTCAAAGAACCGTATCAAACAAAGAACATCTCTCTCTCTCTCTCTCTCTCTCTCTGTTTTTTAGTTTATCAACATTATAATTTAATGAAAAATTAAAAATGAGTTTTACAAATTTAAGATCGGTAGTGAGCTAAATGGTGCTTTTTTGTTGAGTTCTTGTGTATTAATGATAAATTGGCGGTATGAACTTTTTTTCTTTTAATGATTATTTTTTTTAAGTTTTATGGATTTCAAATCAACCAAAAAGTATGCTAGCTCTAAAATTCGAAGAATAGTCAAAGAGGACGAAGAAAATAATAACAAGAGGAGGAGAAGAGCAAGGTACTGTAATTTTTTAAATTGAATTTATCTTATATATTAATTTTTGGTTTTTTATATTTTAAAAAATTTTGTTTTGTAGAGAGGATGAATATGAAGAACCTATGGAAATTTATCTACTAGATAGGTTTCTATGGTTATAGTTTGAAACTCTTAAATTTTTCTCAAACCAGAACCTATAGATAGTTTATATAGGTTTCAATGGTTCTAGAAGAAGGTAAAACTTAACATAACCTTTAATTTTGTTGTCATTGCAATTGTTGACAGTTTGTTGAGGTTGTAATTTTTGTTGGTGGATGTTTATGAATTAATTCTATTTAATTTTTTTTCTTAATAAATCATATTTTCTGGTCTCTAATTAGGTACCCAATAAATTCTGTAGTTATTCTATTCTATTATGATTGTAAATGGTTTCATTAATTTAATTGGCCCAATATTAATTTTTGTTTAATAGTACTATTAAAAAATATTCACTACACTAAGTCTTTATTATATCTATCTAATATTGGCATGTAGAATCAAATCACACTTGATGGAGAAATGAGGGGTGTAGAATACTAAGAACCCATGTCAGCCTATACATTATTGTAAGCAGGGGAACAAACATTGTATAGAATTTTCTCGATGAGTTTTATTAGATACCATACATTCTCAAAGCACACTGGCCATGCATGGTGACCTATTTCATGTATACATTTATAAATAGTAATTATTCCATCATTATATAAGGTTCACCTGAGTAATATGATAGATAATTTGATTAGTAATAGAGTACACCCTTTTGTTTTAAAAAAATGTGCATATAGTATATATATCCAAAGTAATAGACATGTGGTGCATGTTAAGTTGCTTATATAGTTCAATCTATGTTTGCTTTACATGCACATTATTTATTGTTTAGAATGAAACATGTGCACTAATATGCTTCAGTACACAAAAAACTTACCAATTTCTTTGTCACACATACAAAAAATTAGAAATTATCAAAAATAATAGTGTATAACTAAATGAAAAAAAAAATCAAACAAGATGAAGCACGTCATTTAATAATGGCTTTCAAATTTTTGACTATGATCTAATGTTGATTCTGAGATTATTACAGAGAATCAATATATCAAAGAAAAATTTTTTAATTAAAATTGTTTAATGGATCTAAATCTCCAAATGAAAAAATATCTTTAATATTGGTGTGATATTTTATTTTTAATGTTATTCTAGTAGTATAATTTTTGTTAATTTCAACAATTAGCAATAAAAAAATAATGATAAACAATAATCAAAAAATATCATCAATGCATAATATGAAACTCTTAATATATGATACTCTTGATATAGCGTATGTTTTCCTTTTATTTTCTTTTTTCTTTTCAGTTATTTTAGATTTAGCATATGTTAATAAATATTTTTGTGCTTTTGATGATACTCTTGATATATGATACACACACGCACACACACAAATATGTATTTATAGTTTTTTGTTTGAATTTATGTGTATCATTGTATTTTTTGTCATTTATATATCTGAAATGTTTTGTTTTGGTGTAACATTATAATATGAGTATATTAAATGATATTATAAATTTTTTTTAATTATAGCCATGTTATTGTTTGATAAAATTAATTAACCTGTTTCATAATATTTTAAAAAAAGTGATGTGCCCATTTAGTTTATTTGCTCATTGACTATTTGGGCATTATGAAAAATAGCCCTCGTGAGCTGAACTTGCCAAAATGTAGATTTTCTTTAATCTTTTCTTTGATAAAATAATCCTTTTATGTGATTAGACTACTAATAAAAGATTGGATTGGAAATTTCATATTACATGAGTTAACAACCATCATAGAAAATTAAATTTGGCATTTCAATACAAAAAATTAATTTCTCAATTAAATATCTAATTGGAAAAGTACATAAGTGATAGTCATATCTATAATTTTTACATTATAGTCTATCTAAGTTGTCATCCTTCTTATCCTTTAAATTTGAATTGATGTGTATGTAAATAATATTTAAGTAAAGTACTTAAATATTAGGATAAATTTCTATTTCACTGCTATTTTTTTTGGTAGGTCTTTAGTTCATAAGATTGTGTGTCCTTATGCTGCTACTTTAATTAACTATTTATTTATGCATTTCTTTGGCTTTACTCTTTGTATTTCAGTCATGTGTCTCTATAATATAAAGCTTTAGTTTTACTAGATTATATTCATTCATTTCTAATCTCTATCTTGTTAGTAAACTTAATGTAGGATGTGACTGGATCACTAAGAGCATTGTAGTCAACTAGTTTTGCTTAATTGTCATTCTTCTTAGCTTAGTTAGTTTACTTTGGCAAATTATATTTTAATTGCAGTTTTCCTCAAAATATGTTAATGTTAATGTCTATTAATTATTCATCTGTGATTATTCATATCTCTAATCAGCCCATATTTGTAATGCTAGGAATCTGTAATTGCAAGCTTCTTCATATCTATGTTTTCTAGTTTAATACTTTGTATGATATGTTTTCTAGTCCATATCTATTATTATTCATGTCTGAATTCTTCAATAATTGATTTATCAAAAGTTCTTGGAATTGGATCTTCATTCCATTTATTTTTTCTGTCTTATTTATTTTTATATTCAAAGATTGCGTTGAATGAAACTTAAAATTTTGATCTTTGATCTTCATTAGAAGTGAAAAGCTTACTCATTCACACTTGCAAATCTTTTCTTTTTTGCGTCGCTTTCTTGCAATACAAAAAAAATCCCAAGTAGCTAGGGATAATTCCTTAGTTAAATGGAGATTTTCTATCGTTAAAAGGGATATAGCGATGGATTAACGATGAAAGCTTTCCCAATCTAAAGTGCTCATCGCTAAAAATTAGCAAAGGAAAGAGTCCGTTGCTAAAAAATTTTAAAGACAGAAATATTTCTAGCTAAAATTATAATCTCCCTAGCTAAATTAATAAGCTATAGTTACCATCGCTAAATGGATATAACAATGGAATCTTTCCCAATATAAAGTGCTCATCATTAAAAATTAGTAAGGAAAATAGTCCTTAGCAAAATATATTTAGCAATGGGAAAATCTCTTGCTAAAATAATTATTTCTCTATCTAAAATAGTAAGGAAAAAATCCCTATCTAAATTTGCAAGGAAAAATTCCCTAGCTATTTTCATTCTAAAACTAATTTCAGAATTTTATTTTTTTTTTCAAATTATGTAATTAAATAATTTAATATTTTTATATTAAATTAAATTAAAACATAAACTATAAATGTTAATTTATAATTAATAAAATATAAAATCATAAAAAAATTATTATGATTCAATATTTTATATAATTCAACAAAAACATAACAAAATTTTATTACACCATATTCATCAATTTATCTACCGATAGTGCATAAAGTATAATCTATTTGTGCATTGACATTGCTTTCTCTCCCTCATCTCCTATGATCACCATATTTCTACTGCTACAAATATGTCTGAGTCACGGTGCATCATTTCTAGTAAAAAATCTCTTTACTTATAAAAGCTTCGTATGGGGAACAATGCGGTACCATATATGTACGAAATTTAAACCAGTCAATCAAATAAAAATAAATAAATAAATAGAGATATGTTTTGATAATATATAATACTACAATATAGAAGTACATATATATTATAATGTATATGTACATATATACTAGCTTTTCACTAGTTACAAATATTACTGCAATCTATGTACATATAAACTGTAGTATTATATGTACATATATACTGTGTACATATATACTCATATACTCAGTATATATGTACATATATACTATAGTGTATATGTATATACTGGTATATATGTACATGTACATATATACTGGTATATACATATACCAGTATTTATATGCACATATATACTTAGTATATGTACATATACACTACAATATATATGTACATATAAATGTCTATACATATACAATGTAGTGTATATGTATACACTGGTATATTTGTATATGAATATATAAACTGGTATATATGTACAAGTATTTATATGTATATATATACTTAGTATATGTACATATACACTACAGTGTATATGTATATATATGTGTATACATTTACACTACAGTATATATGCACATATATAAGTACATGTATGTACATATACACTACAGTGTATATGTACAAGTATGTACATATATACTAGTAAATACTTGTACATATATACTAGTATATATGTACATATACACTATAGTATATATGTACATATATACCAGTGTATACATATAAACTACAGTATGTATGTACATATACACTGTAGTGTATATGTACATATACTAAGCATCTATATATACATATTAATATGTACATATACTATAGTGTATATTTACATATACACATATACTGGTAAATACTTGTACATATATACCAGTATATATGTATATGTAGATATATACTAGTATATTTGTACATGTACTTATATATAGGTATAAATGTACAAGTATTCACATTAAAGTAAAGCGTAAACACCTATTATGGAGCATGAACATCAAACAACTATATATTTTGTAATAAGAATAAAAAAATGAACAAACACCTTAACTAGGGCTACAAAAATCAACTTTGTTTATTTGAAATTGCATCGAACTTGGAAACATAAGGCACAAAAAATTTGCAATAAGATTGTACAAGATAAAAGTTCAATACATATACATATATATAGTGCATAAAATATAATCTATCCATTAAATGGACGGTGCTTTCTGTCCTCCAGTTCCTCTGGTCACCATCTTTCTGCTACGTCAAAGCTATCTTAGTCGTGGCATGTAATGTCTAGTAAAATATTCCTTCGCTTATAAATGTTTCGTATGGGGAATAATGCCATACTATATCTATATGAAATTTAAACTAGTCAATCAATTCAAAATAAAAAAGTTAATAATGTTATGTTTTGATAAATATTTAATACTACAGTATATAGGTACATATATACTAGCATTTCACTAGTTACATATATTACTATAGTATATGTACATATATACTATAATCTTATATGTACATATATACTAAGTACATATATACTCAGTATACCTGTACATATAATGCTGCAGTATTATATGTACATATACTGCAGCATGTATGTAGATATACTGATCATCATTTCACTTGGTTCTTGTGTTCTACTTATTCTTACCTTTTTGTGTGGCTTTGATTAGTGCACTAGAAGAGACATGCTCCCATCATTTAGCAATAGCATGATATCCTTTCACCTTTAGCGTGCTAATTAATTCTCTGTTTCTTTATGTAGATTATGCAAACAAATTGCCTAAATATTCACAATATTTTATCTTTGCATATTCATCTGTAAGTGATTTTATTTAATTAATAGTATTATTTGTAGTCATTGTAAGTTTCATTTAGAATTATGATTGAGCATAATTGTTTGTAAATATAACAAGGAAAATTAGTTCAAATCGTTAGTGGACGTATAATAGGTTTATGAATAGAATTTTGAATAAAGATTTTTTGAGTGGGCTAGAAACTTTTTTCAACTTTACTTGTAGTGAATTGAGATGGATTGACAGAGATAAAATTAAGTGTCCATGTAATAATAACAAGTGTCAGAATATGTCTTTTCATGATGTAAACATTATTTGATACCATCTGGCTAAATATGGCTTTGTACCAAATTATTTTGTTTGGATTTATCAAGGAGATAGTACAATGATTGTGAACATTGACCAAAATGAGAGTACTGAATCCTATTTATGTAGTGAAGAAGCATTAAACACATCCCATAGAATGGTTAAGGAAGCTACTGGTGCTGACTTCAATATGGATTACATGGATGAACCACCTAATTCTAAAGCTCAGAAATTTTATGATATGCATAAAGCTGAAGATAATAGGTTGTGGCCTGGTTGTAAAATACATTTGCAATTATCACTTGTGGTTCAACTTTTGAGTATGAAGTCTGAAAATCATATATCTGAAAAATTATTTGATTAGGTAATAGAACTGATGAAAGAGATTATTCTGTATAATAATTTGGTAACTAACAACTTTTACAGCACTAATAAGTTACTATGAGGTATGGGTCTACCAGTGGAAAAATTTGATTGTTGTTTCAATGGTTGTTTGTTATATTGGTGAGGTGATATGGATTTAATTAGCTATAAGATTTGAGATCATCCTCAGTTTAAGAAGGCATCTCGTGTTGCAGAAATATGATAGAAGATGAAAGTTGCATTTAAGAAGTTGTATTACTCTTTTTTAATTCCTTGATTGCATAGACTATATGCATTAAATACTATAGCGCATGATATGAGGTGGCATTTTGAGCATGAGATTGAATAAAGTGTGATGCGTCATCCATCAAATTCACTTGTTTGGAAGCATTTTTATCATATACATCAAAATTTTGCTGTTGAAAGTCAAAATGTGAGATTGGGTCTCTACACTGATGGTTTTCAGCCATTTGGCAAGTCTATACAACAGTAGAATACATGGCCAGTGATAGTGACACCTTAAAATGTTTCTCCATGGTTGTGTATGAGGAAGCAATATATGTTTCTGTCAATATTGGTTCCAGGGCCAAAAAATCCAAAAGTCATGTTGGATATTTTCTTACAGTATAGGGAAAATCCATTTTTATCTTTCTAAATAGATATATATCTAATTAAATATATTTAATTAAATATATATACAATTAATAATTATATAAAAATATTTATAATTAATTAACTAGATACATATACAATTAATATTATATATAATTAATAATTATTAATTTAATTAAATAGATACATATACAGTTCCATTTTATTACAAATATTTAATTACATATATTAATTGTATATACAGATAGACAAAATATCTATTTAGATAGATGAAATTGTATATTAATTATAATTACATATTTATATATTTGTATATTTAAATAGAGAGATACACTTTGTATATAGTCAAAATATATAAATATAGATAGAAAGATAGACAAATAGAAAGATAGATTGATTGATATATAGATATAAAGATGGGTAGATATATTGACATATAGATAGGCAATTAGATAGACAGATTGATTGATTTATAGAAAAATAGATAGATATATAGATAGATAGATATGTAGATAGAGAAATAGATAGACAGATAGATATATATATATATATATATATATATATTTATACATATATATAGACAAATAAATATAGATAAAAAAAGATAGATATATAGAAAGCATATAGATTGATATAAAATATATAGATATATAGATAGACTAATATATAGGTAGTTAGAAAGAAAAATATATAGAGATATAAATAGATAGATTGATAAACAAATAGATATACAGATAGATATAAAGATTGATTGAAAGATTGATAGAAAGATTGAAAGATAGATTTATAGAAATATTGATAGGGTGATTGAAAGAGAGATTGATTGCTTGATTGATTGACAGAAAGATAGATAAATAGATAGATTGAGATATTATTAGAAAGATATATAGATGGATAGACAGACAGATAGATAGTCAAATAGAGAGACATATATATATATAGATATATAAAAAATAGACAGATAGATAAACAGATAGAAAGAAAGATAGATAGATATATTAATATATATATTTATTGATAAATAGATAGAAAATGAGATAGATAGATAGACATATTAATATATATATATATAGTTCGACAGATAAACAAAATATATAGATATACTGATAGAAAGATTGATATATAGATAGATAGTTAGATAAATAGATAGGTAATTAAATTGATAGACAGATAGATAGATAGAGAGATATGTAGCTAGAAAGATAATATATAAATAGATAGATAAATAGATAAATATAAATATAAATATAAATATATATATATATATATATATATATATATATATATATATATATATATATATATATATATAGACATATATATAAACAGATAGTTAGATAAATAGATATAAAGATAGATAAAAAAGATAGATAGATAGATAGATATACAGATATATAGATAAATAGATAAATAGACAAATATATAGGTAGATAGAAATAAAAATACATAGATATATAAATAGATAAATTTATAGATAGATTTATAAATAAATAAATAGACAAATAGATAGAAAGATTGATAGAAATATTGATAGAAATATTGATAGATAGATAGATAGATTGATAGACATAAGGATAAACTAATTGAAATCAGATAGTTCATTTGATTGATAGACAAATAGATAGATAGATTGATAAATAGATAGATTGACAGATTTTTGGACATATTGATAGATGGATAGATAGACAAATATATAGAGAAATAGATAGACATATATATAGATAGAATGATAGAAAGATAGATAGAAAGATACATAGAAAGATAGATAGATATATAAATTGATAGTCAGTTAGATAGATAGATAGATTGATCTATACATAGATAGATAAATAGAGATATAAACAGATAGATAGACAAATTGATAGATACATAGATAGATAAATAGAAATATAGATAGATACATAGATAGAAAAAAAGATATATATACAAGTAGATAGACAAATAGATAGATAGATAAATAGATAGATAGAGAGATATATAGATATTTAAAATGATAGAAATATAGATTGACAGACAGATAGACATATAGATCAATAATTAGATATATAAATATATAGATAGATTTTTAGTTAGATTGATAGACAAATTATTAGGCAGATTGATATATAGATTGACTGAAAGATTGATAGAAAGATAGATTGATAGATTGATAAACAAATTGACATACAAATTAATAGATAGATAAATAGAAAGTTTGATAGAAAGATATATAAACTAGTAGATAGATTGATAGATAGACAAACAGATAGTTAGAGATATAGATATAAATAAGATTATTAGACAAATAGATAGAAGATTATTAGTTAGATATATTGTGTGTGTGTGTATATATATATATATATATAAACAATAGATAGAATGATTGAAAGACAAATACATTGAGAAATATAAAGAAATATTGATAGACACATATATAGAGACATTAATAGATAGATTTATATACATATAAATAGAAAGATTCATAGATTGACTGATATAAATAATGATAGACAAATAGATAGATTGATAATTAGATTGATTGATAATTAGATAGATTGATAGACAGATTTATAGAAAAATATATTATTGATTGAAACATAGATAAAAAGATAGATAAATTGATAAACACATAAATGAAATAGATAGATCAAGAGATTATTAGTTAGATAGATCGAAAGATAGATAGATAATAGAGCGACACATAGATAGATTGATAGATTGTTTGATAGATTGTTTGGTAGATAGATAGTTAGATAGATAGAAAGATAGGTGGATAGACAAATAAATAGATAGATATATAGATAGATAGATAGATAGACAAATTGATATATTGATAGATAGATAGAAATATCGATAGATATATAGATAGATAGAAAGATAAATAAATAGACAGATAGATAGATAGATAAAAAAATAGATAAATAGAAAGAAAGATAGATAGATATATAGATATATAGATAGATAGATAGATAGAAAGATACATAGATAGATATATAGACATATTGATAGATAGATATATATATATAAATAGACAAATAGATAAATAAATAAATAGATAAAAAGTTAGATAGATATAGATAGATAAATAGACAAATAGTTATATAGATTGATAGATAGATAGAAATATAGATAGATACATAAATAGATAGACAAATAGACAGATATATAGATAGATATATAGTTATAAAAAAAATTAGATAGATAGATAAATAGTAAGATATATAGATAGACAGACTGATAGACATATAGAAATTTTGACAGATAGATAGATGGAAAGATAGATAGATAGATAGATAGACATATACATAGATAGATAGATATATAGAAAGATATATAGATAGATAGATAGATAGATTGATTGATTGATTGATAGGAAGATAGATTGATAAATATATAGATAAATAGATAGAAAGTTTGATTGATTGATTGATTGATATATTGATAGACAGATTGAAAGACAAAATGATAGATAAATAGATAGAAAATTGATAGATAAAATGGTATATATATAGATAGACAGAAATGATAGATTTATAGATAGATAGATATATATATATATAGAAAAACTGATACATTGATAGATAGACAGATAGAAAGACAGATTGATAGACAACTAGATAAATAGATTGATAGATAGATGGATGGATATAAAGATAGATAGAAAAATAGATAGATAATAGATAGACAGATAGAAAGTCTAATAGATAGATGGCTAAAAATCCAATAGATAGACAGATAAATAAAAAATAGATAGAGAGATAGAGAGATAGAAATATAGATAGATACCTAGACATCAAGATAGACAGAAGGATTAATAAATAAATAGAAATATAGATAAATAGATATATTGAAAAATAGATATATAGATAGATAGATAGATTGACAGAAAGATAGACACTGAGAGATATATAGATTGACAGACAGATAAACAGATAGATAGATAGATAGATATAAATGACCAATAGATAGTTAGAAAGTTTGACGAATACAAAGAAAGATATATAGACATATAGATAGACAAATAGTTATAGAGATAGATAGACAGATAGATAAATAGAGAGATAGATAGACCGTTAGATAGGCAAATATCTAAATAGATTGATTGAAAGATTGATAGACAAATAGATCGATAGATAGATAAGCAAATAGATAGGCAAAGAGAAATACAAATACATTGATAATTAAATAGATAGATAGATTGATAGATTGATATATATATATATATAGACAGATAGATAGACAAATTGATAGAATGGTTGATAGATAGAATGATATACAGATTGATAGATAGATTGATAGATAGATTAATAGAAGATAGATATATCATTTACACGAGGTTCTGCAATAGCAGCAGTACAATGCGCTCCACATGACACAGATTTTACAAACTCTACCTCTAACTACTTCACTTATCATTGGTGCCTTTTACCCTCTTTAGTGCCATCACCCAATTGACCAAATTCATTATTACCTAATCAAATATTTGAACATATAAGAGCCTAAATATGTGCAAAGTTATGAACGAGTACACTTGAACATAATAAGAACAAAACAGTAAAGGGGGTATTTGTTTGAGTATTATGAGGGAGAGATGAAACAAGCATAAACTACAATTTTGTACAATTATTTGTGCAATTAATTTTTGATTTTGTAGAACTACCCATCAATATCCTAAAATATCATATACAATCCTAAAGAATAAAATGAGAAAATAGAAAACATATGTTATCATGTATACATTTCAATTCCCATAAAATAACATGTATACAAGTAGAAGCATACCACTTGCTTCAAGCTCCAATAATTTTTTATATTAAATATTTAAGTTTAACAAAAATGAAATGATTCATTATTATTGAAAATTTCAAATTGATATCACATATGAAACATAATAGGGCCCAAACATCACTATTTACTTCAATCTAGAGTGTTGTATATAGTTTGTTTTGATAATTTGTTTGTATAACCAAATATTTCTATTTTAATATTTTCATTTAAATGCAGGAAAGGAAATATTAAAAGGTCGGGAATATAGCAGTAGCACAATAATGAGAGTCCCATTGTCCAGTCATGGTCGAAGAAATATTTGAAGTAGAGCCTGACCCGTCCGATGAATCAACCCACTCCGATAAATTGAATCGAGAAAATTTTAATATAAAATGTTTTTATTTTATTTTTTTGGGTTACTATTTTGTGATCTGGAACTGTTCATCTTCTCTCTCTCTCTCTATGCAATTTATCATGACTATTTCTATGCTACACATACTGTAAGACTTCTGATTTGGTTTAATCTGTAACGCATAAGTATTTTCTGGGTGTTTAGTTAGTTGTACTGAGCAACTAGTGAACCACGTTATTTCGTGCATTTCTTTTGTGGTTTCTATTCTATTCTTTATTCTTTCACGCTTGGATTGTGGATTTAATATAAATCGTTTGTTGTTTTTATTGTTATTTCTTCTTCTGTATCTTAAAATCATTACTGTGGAAGCACAATTTCCCAACATAGAGTAATCACCATTAACCAGCAACATATAACAACAATCATTGATTATTACCCAACACCATCAATGACTAGCATTAATTGGTACTATCAACAATGACAATGCTTGATTCATCACTATTATGGCCAAAAACTGGTAAGAGTTTCGGTTATAGCCAAACAGAGGAGGAGAAAAAGAAAAATAAATATATTATTTCATTATTTTTAAAAATTAAATATATATATATATATAGTTGTGATAACTCACATGTCATGTGCTCATATACAATATATAAATCTAACAAGAAAAAAAATAAATAAAAAGAATATTCTTACACATTAAATTAAACCTCAAACACAACCACTTTAAGCTAGCATGTATATTTCACAAATTCTCAACTTGAAAAAGAGAAAAAAATATTATTGTTTGAGCACATTCGTGAAATATCTATAATTTTTTCATTGATATGTATCTATATAATTACTTTCAAATTATCCTAGAGTTTCTCCCATTAAAGTACAATCAATCTAAATATATTTTATTTAGTCATTGAATATCAAATAATCATCAATATCAAGTCGTCTAATTATTATAATAAAGCATTATAAAAATCTAAATTAGTAAATAGAATTCTTCCAAAAAAATGTTTGATCCACTGGATCTCATAAGCAATCAATGACATAAATACATACTCTGTATCGACATTAAATCTAAAAATCATGATATACCACTTACTTGTCTAAGAAATAAAATTTCTATAAAAAATTATAAAATTATATAATAGATATTTTCTTTTTAATCATTTGAGTTCAACTAGAATTGTGTAAACCTTTATCTGACTATATCACTCATCTCTGAATGATATCTCATGTTCTATAACACTCTTTACAAACATGAAAATCATAAGAACTATACACATTAGTATGTCTATGAGAATCTGAGTATTACTCTCTAATCATTATCAGGTAGTTCAACTTTCATACAATTATACTATGTCTAATAGAATCAACTGAGAAACGAGTAAATATGAATAGGTTTACACTCTGATCAAGTTGTAAGCCAATGAGCATATATTCAATCATATCAAATTCAGACTAAATATTTAAAGCAATTCTCCTCGAAAGAAGAAATTATATCTCAATACTCATAAAATATCTAAAATATCTCAAATTCTTTATTTAGAACTCAACTTATATGAACCATTTCAATTTCAATATACCCCAGATGATAATTATCTATAATCAAAATATCAACATACATTAATAACTCCACATCTTATCCTCTTGATTTATTTTGATAGAAATAAGAATAACCTAACACATATATTATAAAATCAAAAGTAATGAATGCTAAAGAGAATATATTAAACTAAACCATTTAAAATTATTTCAATCAATAAATAACCTTTCGAGTCTACCAATCATGTATATGCTCCATAAAATAGTGAATTCTGACGAATGATGTATAAGCACCTCTTCCTTAAAATCATTATGAATAAATATACTCATCATATTTAACTGATATACAATCTACATAAAACATATAATAATAAAAAATAATAATCTAATAACAATCACCTTAGTCACAAAAAACCTATCCTAATAATCATTCTATTTTTTTGTATATTTCTTAACTATCAACTTAGCATTAAGTCAATCAACCTTCAATTCAATTCCAGTCTTCAATGAAAATGCCCAATTGCATTCTATTGCAATCTTACCTAAAAATTTCAAAATAAAATCATCAGTATAATTAGATGTCATTGCATTAAGTTCAACCAACATAATAAATCAACTTTAATGACTAATAATCTAGAAAAAAAATATCAAGGATCGTGTAATTATTAAGAAAGGACAAAAAATTAAAATATATAATATCAAAATAAAAATAAGAAAATATAAGTAATACTAAGTGCCTAACTAAACACATCTTTGGTTTTTTCTATAGTATAATAGGAAGGTCCAATTCACTATTTAAAATTAAATCATCTAATGTGGGCAAGACTAATATGGGAAAGGTTATTGATATATCTATCAAGTATATACCTCTAGGACGAGATCATCAAGTTTTCAAAAATTTCTAATTTTTTTCTTCAATAGGACACTCATACTATGCTCCTTTTCCTAGCAGAAAGCATCATAATAAATCTCTAAGATAGAAGTTAAAATAGGTGTTACACTATAATGAAATAATTATATCACAATAGAACACTCATACTATGCTCCTTTTCCTACCTGAAAGAAAAGCATCACTACTCTCTTCAAAATTAATTTTGCTATTAGTATCAGACGCAAAGATAGAAGTTAAAATAATTGTTACACTGTAATGAAATAATCTTATCATTATGGAGTCCAAATAGCTCTAAGATAATGTCATTGAAAAATAATTTATCATTAAAGAATATTATATTCACACTCATAATAATCTTTATGGCCTTTAATAAGTAACATATATATCTTTTCTAAGTATTATAGTACTTAACAAAAGCAAACTTTATAACACAAATAGTCATCTTCTCACTATCTAAAAAATCTTAAATAAAATAAATACACTCAAAAATCTTAAGCAAAAAATAATAAAAACTTTCATAAATATAAAACTTAATATTAGCTACAATCTAAGAATACTAAAAAGAACATCCAATTGAATAAGAATTTATTTGTTAACACCACTTCTTTTCAAAAATAACTAAGAACATTCATATGTAATAGAAATGCCGTAATTATCGCAATTAAATATTAGTTCTTTCTTTCAGTTGTCTAATTCATTGCATAAGTGCTAGCACATGATATCTAATTAATCATTTTATGCTTTTCAAAAAAATAAATCTTCTCATGTTGATGTTCCCTATTAGTCCTTTACTATAAAGATCAAATGTGTAATATCCAAATTTACTCTACTAAGATGCATAACTAATAAAATATTTCATTTATATAACCATTACATATTAAGTATTATGTAATCTAATTAGAATCACATTTGATGACTATCCACACTCTCATTATACCATTTGAATTTATTATTAAATATTACAAATATATTAACTCATTTCTATTATACAATTCACAAATTCTAGAGAGATGCAAATTAAAACCCACTAATTTTTCTTCTACTCTTACAACAACATTAAAACCTCCACTAATAATTTATAATTCAGACAGAGATGACATTAGGTGGAATGTTCAAAAAATCAAAAACTACTGAAAGAGATAATATTTGGTTTATAGTTAAGATCATTATCCTACTCATTTTTTGTACCATAAACTAATTTTTATGGTTAGCATTAGCAAAAACAACCTCAAAATTCAGCTTATGTTTTAACTTGTCTAATTCATTCAAATATTTAGGTTCACTAAGAAAGAAAAACGACACTCGCAGATTATACATTAAAAATAAGTTTCAAATGGCACTATTGAGATGAATGAGTGGTGAAATACTTCATTTATCTAATCATTACATATTACAAAGCATTATATCAAGTCAAAATCACATCTTGTGACTATCCTCTCTCTAATTATACAAAGTGAATAAATTATCAAAAACATTCAAATATACTAACTTAAATCCTACTACACAAGCTACAAATTCTAGAGAAGAACGCAGATTACCACCCTTCCTCTCTAATTATTCTTTCATTCTTACTAAAACATTAAATTCTTCACTAATAATTTATGGCCTAAACAAAAAGAACTGAGTTATTGCAACCTATAACTTGCTTTAGGATTACCTCTTGTTCTTTTCATACACCCCCATTAAATTAGTTGGAAAATAGGATGTTTAAAAAATCAAAAACCACTCAAGGAGATATTATTTGGTTCATGTTTATGACCATTATTATGATACTCATTTTTTGTCCCATAAACTAAATTTTATGGTTAGCATTAGCAACTACAATCTCAAAATTCAATTTATGTTTTAACTTTTCTAATTCATCCAAACACATAGGTTCAATAAGAGAAACAAATGACACTGACACACCTTACATTTCCCATAAAGACAAATGACATTGACATTAACACATAATGTTCTTTTCATATGTCGCACATAATGTTCTAATCATCTTAATATTTTCATGGTACAATCAAACTACGTTTTTATTTTCCATAAAATTTATAATCATAAACAAAATTTCAAATCTTGTTTTTAAATCAATAACTATATATATCTAGTACTATAGGAATGTCGAATACACACCCCAATATATCTTTACCAATCGCTATATTCTTAATGTTATGGAAAAGTCTTATCTACTCTAATCCCAATGAACATTTATAAGTCGAGGAAAAATATGAGATGAATCTGAGAGAGAATGATAAGAGATGATAAAAAAATAATATATATCTAATATAATTATTAAAAAAAATAAATAAAATATCTCAAACTATCATGCATAATCATCCTACAAAAACCCTAAATATCTTACTAAATCAGATGACATATATCACTCCTAACATTCTCATATTGTGAATGATAAGAAATTGTAGTATATTTTTCTCATTAATATACCTCATAATCAATCAATATTATTTACTTGATGTGATGTCACTTTTTTTTATTGATAGTAGAGGCATCAATATACCTAATGATCCATCTCATCATTCTAACTTAACTCATATACAAAAAAATACATGACAAAAAAAGAACAACATTAGCATTGTCATGCCCCATGGACAATACAACAATGTCACTGTCTGTCTAAAAGCCTAAAACAATATTAAAGACTTAAGACTAAACAAAAACGAATGTGATCACTTAAAACATGAGTATTGACTCCTACTAAATGTATAACCCAAGAATTTTGAGTAAGATGGTGGGAAAAACTAATCATAAATATGTGTTGTAGTTTTATTCAACTATTATATTTAATTTTATATTATTTGATGAGATAGGCTACCCATTTAATTTTGCTTGTTAAATAAAAGATATGCATCAAAGTAATTACTAAAGACACTAATTAAAACAAGGGTCAATCTTTAAGCTATCATTGATATTTTTGTTGAATCTTCTAATATAAAAGAATAATTAAAAAAATTAAATATCCAACAATTATAAAACTATAGTGATAAAAATGATTAATTATTTAGATTCTAGTTAATCATATTTATTTAGAATCTAGTTGATCATATTTTCTAATTAACCAATTATTTATTGACAATAAAAAACATATCAATATTTTTAGATACATGTATAAATGAACCATAAGATAATACTTGAAATTATATGTAAACTTTCATCTTATTATATTTTACTATGAAAATTAACAAGCCAAATATATACCTTCCATTTAAATCTTTCAAGATTATACAAAGAACTTAAATGTAAATTATCATTGCATTAAAAATATATATATGATAATTAATCCTTATTGCTGATAGTCCTACCACCAATCAATCTTGAGATATATAACAAAAACTCTAATTGAGTTATAATTTTCAATTTTTTTCAAGTCTTGTATTTTAGATATTTATGTATTAGTTAAAATAAAAATGTTAGATTATCATATTAATTTTATTTAATTTCAAATATGGTTTTACTTTCAACTTGTATTTTAATATTAGTGAAATGTTTTGTATAAAAACACTCCATATATTTTTTTGTATCATGTATTCACATTTTAGATTAATAAAATGTATGGGACATTTCTGTTCAATAATTAAACATCAACAAAATTTTCAACCTCCACATTGTTTTGCTAGCTAACAAAAAAAAATGAATCATTTGTAGAAATATCTGAATAAAGAAAAAGAAAGCAAACCCCATGTAAAAAGTGACCCATCAGAAGCCACAGCTATAGTATGCTCTCTGCCACATGATATATCCAACCACCGAGCATTGTCACCAGCAGGGAATTCAAAGAGCTATGGATGAAGTGATTTTGATATTCGCAATTGATACTCTTTTCCATTTCTTCCTGGTTGCCTACTCTGATTATACCCCCATACATAAATCTCAATCATTGTTGTTGAAACCATGGGCATTGCAGGATTGCCTAAAATATAATTCATGCCCATCATACTATTGTACCATTGACCATCATCAGCTGAAAAGACTGTAAGACAGAAAATGAGCATGATAATAACAACATTGAGTGAATTACAAATAACAGGAAAAAATCAGCTTGATTTTGATTATTTTGCAGAATCATTTAAATACTTAACTGAAAATAAACCAAATAAAATCTACCAATAATCAAATTTTCCATAAATAGATAACTTTAATCATAATCTAAGAAAGAAAAACCAGGATGACTAGTAAAAAAATCAGTCATCAGAACTAAATCAATCAACTATTCTTGAACTGATTACAAACTTCTACAAAATCATTTAACAATCATAGTTTAAATGAAAACAATCGTGACATAGAATTAAGAGATTCTATACAAAGAAAATGGAATAACAAGTTTTTCAGATCGGACAAAATAAGATCCAATGAAAATCACAGTTCATAAATAATCATATACAGATACGATTTAAAAAATTGTGCATATTGTGAAACTATGGGGTAAAAGTAACCCAATGAAAACTGAAATTGATAATGAAATTTATGGAACAAAATGATTTTAAACATCAGAAGAATGCTAAGCTGTACCTTGAGTGTAAAATTCGGTGGACTTGAATAGTAAAAATGAACCTTTCGACTTGAATACTTAAAACAAAGATTTAGACTTAAATACTTAAAACGAACCTTTCAGTTTGAATACTAAAACGAACCTTTCAACTTGAATACTCAAAATAAACATCAAAGTACGCAAACAAATTTAATTCTATAAGCAGTGACTTGGGCAGAGAAGCTTGTTCAATCAAAGAAATGGGTAACTAAAGATTCATCCTTGAAATGAGTCATCCACGTCCAATGATATGAAATCGATTTAGAAGATGATCGAGTTAACTATGTTGTTAAGAGATGAGTAATTAATAAGTTTGTGTTATTTTAAAGATTCACCAATGTTATTATTTTAAGGTGGAATTATATTTTGGGATATCCCCTAAAATATTTAAAAATTTTAAACAGATCTTTTAATATTAAAAAAAAAGACACCAAACATTAAAAAAAAAATCTAGACACTTGAATTCATAGTCATAAACTACCCTCACCCCTATCCACTACCCCTCGCCCTTGCCCCTTGCCTTTGCACCTCTTCCTAGCCCCTTGCCCCTTTCCAAGAGCTCCACGACGGAGCTCAACGGAGCTCCACCATAGATCTCGGTGGAGTTCGTAGAGAGGGGCGAGGAAAGAGGGGTGAGGGAAGAGGGGCGAGGAAAGAGGGGTGAGGGAAGAGGGGCGAGGGGTGACGGGATGAGCGGCAAGGGGTGACAAGTGAGGGGCAAGGGTGAGGACGAGGAGCAAATGGTAATGGGTGAGGGGTAGGGGAAACGACAAGGGTGAGGTGCAGGGGAGTGAACGAGGGTGAGGGGATTCAGAGAGGGGCAATGGTAGTTTAGGATTTATGAATTCGAGTGTAATTGTTTCGAATTTATTTATAGTTTGGTTCTTTTTTTCCAAATGTTAAAATATTAGTTTCATATTTTAAAATATTTCTGGGGGAGTACTCCAAAACATAAATCCGTCACTAAATCAAGAATTTTATTAGCAATGAAAAATATGTCGCTAAATCAAGGATTTTATTAGCAAGTGAAAATCCGTCGCTAAATCAAAAATTTTATTAGCAAGGGAAAATCCATCGCTAAATCAAGGGTTTTATTAGTAAGGGAGAATTCATCGCTAAATCCGTCACTAAATCAACGATTTTATTAGCAAGGGAAAATCCATCGTAATTCATAGATTTTATTAGCAAGTGAAAAACTATCGCTACATCCATCGCTAAATCATTGATTTTATTAGCAAGTAAAAATCTATCGCTAAATCTATCGATATATCATTGATTTTATTAGCAAGGGAATATTCGTCGATAAAACCATCGCTAAACCATGGATTTTATTTGCAAGGGAATATCCATCGTGAAATCCATCTCTAAATCAAAGATTTTATTAGAAAGGGAAATTTCATCGATAAATCCATCGCTAAATCAAGGATTTTATTAGCAATAGATATTTCATAACTAAATTCGTCGCTAAATCAAGGGTTTTATTAGCAAGGGATATCCCATCATTAAATTCATCGCTAAAATCTCCGCCTATATTGAGCGAAATTTACAAAAATTT
>JAREIK010002215.1:0-22500 GCA_029783825.1 Sapria himalayana | reverse complement strand
AAAAGGCTGATAAATAGAAAGAGATAAATATAGATAAATAGTACACATACAGACAAGTAGATACACGGATAGATAGACACACACACACACACACACATACAGACATACATACATATATATATATATATATATATTGACACATATAATGATAGAAAGAAAGATAGAATGATGGATAAAAAGATATATAGACTGATATAAATATTGATATATAGATAAATAGATAGATAGATAAACAAGTATATTGACAGAAACATAGACAAATAGAACAAATATATATATATATATAGATACATAGATAGATTAATAGAGATGCAGACAAATAGATAGATAAATAGACAAATAAAAATATAGATGGATTGACAGATAGACAAATAGACAGATAGATAGTTAGTTAGATAGATAGATATGCAAGAATTCAAGTAGTGAGGTAGGAAGACAAATAGGTAGATAGATAAATAAACAAATAGACAGATATACAGTATAACAAATTTACAACAGATACACAAATAGACAAATAGACAAACAGATAGAAATATAAAATAATATTTAGATTGAAAGAAAGATAAATAGATATATTAATGAACTGATAGAAAGATAGATAAATAAAGAGGCTTATAGATAAATAGGTTGTTAGATAAAAAGGTATAAAGATATATAGATAGACTAGCCGATAGATAGATAACTAGATATATAGACAGATTTAAAGATAGACATATAGAATGATTGATCAATAGATTAATAGACAGATTGATAAACAAATTGATAGACAGATGGATAGACATATTGATAGACAAATAGATAAATAGATAGATAGACAAATAGATATATTAATTGAAAGAAAAATAGATTGATATATAGATAGATATCTAGACAAATATATAAACAAATAGATCGTCAGATAATTAGGTATATAGATAAAGATATTATTAGATAGATTGATTGATAAATGGATAGAAAAATAGATAGATATATTGATTGATAGACTAAAATATAAACAAATCGATGGATAGATAGATAGAAAAGACTAATAAATATATAGATAAATATAAAGACATATTGATAGAAAGAATGATATACATCAAAATATAAATTGATATAAAGATAAATAGATAGATAGATTGACTGATAGATAGATAGATTATTAGATTGATAGAAAGATAGATATATTAATAGATAGATAGATAGACAGAAAGACAAATAGTTAGATAGAAAGATAGATAGATAGTTTGAAAGACAATTATATATACACTAATAGAAAGATAGAAATATAGTCATATATATATAGATATAGAGAGATAGATCGGTAGGTAGGTAGATAGATAGATAAATATACAGACATACAGATTGATAGATTAATAGAAAGATAGATAGTTCAATAGATAGTTAGATACATCGATAGATATATAGATAGATAGATAGAATGTCATATAAATAGACTGATAGACATACATATTTATAGACAAATAGATCAGATAGATAGATGGAATGCAAAATATATAGATAGAAAGATATACATAAATATAGATAGATAGATAGATAGATAGATAAATAGATATATAGGTAGATACATAAATAGATAGATAGATAGACATATAGATATATAGATTGTAAGATTGATTCGTATATTTACAAATAGATAAACAGATAAATTGATTGATAGACATATACATAGATAGATAGATAGTTAGACTAACTGATTAAGAGGTAGAATGTTTGATAGAAAAATAGATAGATATATAGATAGATAGACAAATAGATAGATTAATATATAGAAAGAAAGATAGTTAGTTAGTTAGACATAAAGATAGATTTATTATTAGATTGATAGAAAAATAAATACACAAGTTGATAGATAGTTAGATAGAATAACTGATTAATAGGTAGAATCTTTGACAGAAAAATAGATAGATAGATAGGTAGATAGATAGACAAATCGATAGACAAATAGATAGACTAATATATAGAAAGATATATAGATAGTTAGTTAGACATAGAGATAGATAGATTTATTATTAGAGAGATAGACAAATAAATAAACAAGTAGATAGATAGATTGATTGATAGACAAATAGATAGATAGATAGATCGATCGATTTATATATTGACAAATAGTCAGCTAGTTAGATAGATATATAGAAATATAGATTGAAAAAATTATAGAAAGACATAGATAAAAATATAGATAGATATATAGACAGATAGATATACAAATAGATAGATAGATAGAAAGATTTATAGATTGAAAGATAAATAGATAGATAGGGACATAAATAAATAGAAAGATTGACAGATTGATATTTAGATAGATAGATAGACAGATATATAGATATAAAGATACATAAATAGATAGATAGGTAGGTAGGCATATAGAAAAAAAATTAGATAGATAGGTTGATAGAGAGAAAGGCATATAGATAGATAGATAGATAGTCAAGCACATACATAGACACATATATAGATAGATATATTCATAGATAGATAATCATATTTAGAGATAGATAGAAAAAATAGATTGATTGATTGACAAATAGATAGACAGACAGATCGATCGATAGATAATGGGACAGATAGATTGGCATGTTGATTGATAGAAGGACTGCCAGATAGACAGATAGATAGATAGATAGATAGATAGACAAATAGTTAGATAGATAAATAGATATATAAATAGATAGATAGATAGATAGATAGGATACATACATAGATAGATAGATAGCAACACAAATACATCGATAGACAGAATCATAGATTGATTGATAGAAAGATAGATAAACAGTTAGAAAAATAGAATGATAGACAGAAGGTTAGATAGATTTCTAGATTGATTGATAAACACATTAATTGATAAATTGAGAGACTTATAGATAGAATGATTAATAGACAGATCGATAGATAGATAAATTGATAGATAGATTAACAGATAGATAGATACATAAATAGATAGACAGATTGATTGATAGATCGATAAATAGACATATCTATTGATTGATTAATTATTAGTTAGATAGATAGACAAATAGACAGATAGATATACAGATAGATATACAAATAAATATATAGATAGATACACAGATTGATAAATAGATAGATTGACCTATAGATTAATAGATATATAGAAAGATAGATATATTGATAAATAAATATAATGAAACATAGTTAGTCACATAGATAGACACATATATAAGCACATAGATAGACATAGTAAAAGATAGATAGATAGATAGACCCATATATAGATAAATAGATAGATAGACATATAGATAGATAGATAGATAAATAGATATACATAGATAGATAGATATAGATAGATAGATAGACAAATAGACAGATAGATATATAGATAGATAGATAGATAGATAGATAAGTAGATAGATAGTTAGACAGACAAGTAGATAGATAGATAGACAGATAGACAAATATATAGATAGACAGATTGATTGATTGATTGATTGATATATAGACAGATATATTGGATAAAAGACTGATAGATAGATAGATAGATAGATAGATAGAAAGATACATATAAAGATAGATATATAGACAGACTAATAGATATATAGAAATTTAGAATTATAGATAGTTAGCTAGACAAATAGATATATATTTTGATAGATTGATTGATAGACAAATAGATAAACATATATATAGATAAATAGATAGATTGATAGATAGACACTACAAAAAATTGTCTGTTTAGCTACAAAATTTTTTCTAGAATAATAATCCCTAGCTAATTTGTGAGGGATTAACTAGGGTATAACAAGAAATGTATGATTTTAGATTAAATGAAAAAATTGCGATAGATTTGTGACTGATTAGAGATGGATATTTTTGATGGAAACTTGTCTCTTGCTAATAATGTCGTAAATTTTGGCGCAAAGATTGGCACCAAATTTAGTAACAACTTTAGCGATGAATTTTTTCTAGCTAATTAGCTTTAGAAAAAATTCCTCGCTAAATAGTTATCTGGGAATGTTTTTTATAATTATATATTAATAGTAAGCACTTAGTCCTTGAATTATAATTATCACAAAATATATCCATTTAGCTAGGCATTCTTCCCTAGCAATTTAGCTCGGGATTAATTTTTGTCTTTAATCTATACTGAATTATTTTCTTTATATATTATTTGTTTTAATATTTTTTAAAATTTTATATATGTAAGGTCTGTCATGGTCTTTTGATAAGGAATCTTTGAAAGACACATTCTCCTTATATAATTATAAAATAGAATATTATAATTAAATAATTAAAAAAATATCTAAATACGAATAAAAATTTATATAAGGAGAATAAGAAGATTAACCATTGACTATGATTCTATCTATTTACAGACCATAAGAAGCAGCGAGTATACCATGTCATGGCTGGCCCGACATGGTTCTGTGAGATCAGGCCCGGCATGGGCCCTGGCCCAAAATCCACTGGGTTCAGCCCGGTTCGAGACATCCCAAAACCCTAATTTTTCAAAAAAAGTATGGATTCGCAGCGTGCCTCAATGCCACTATCTTCCTTTCATGGCTCGGCTAGCTTTGCCCATCAGGCGTCAGCTCTTTGTGACCACACTCGGTGTGTGGTCACGTCTGACGTGCCCCTGAGCCAGGCCCTCTTGCGGTGCTTGGCACGGCATGTGGGCTGATTTCCCTCGGCCTAGCATGGCACAACCAGTGTCGAGGGTGTGCCCGGCATGGGCCCGAGCACAGCTTTGTAGCATGCCATGCTGGGCCAGGCACATCCGAATCATGCTGAGTTTCGTGTAGTGCCGGGCCGGCCTAACCTATTTGACACCTCTAATCTATCTATCTATCTTTCTGTCAGTCTCTCTATCTATTTATATATATATATATATATATATTTGTTAATATATCTATCTACCTATTAATCTATCTATCTATATGTTTATCTATCTATTTATCTATATGACTATGTATTTCTTTATCTATCTGTCTATAAATGTGTTTATCATTCTTTATATCTATCTATATATCTATCTATCAAACTATCAATTTATCTTTCTATCTATTTATCTCACTAAAATTCTATCTGTCTATCTATCTATATATCTGTCTGTCTGGCTGTCTGTATGTATATCTATCTATCTATCTATCTTTGTCTCTATCTATCTATCTCTCTATATATCTTTCTATCCATCAATATGTTGGTCTAGATATCTATCTATATGTGTGTATATCTATCTATCTTTCCATCTATCTATTTATATGTTTATCTATCTGTCATTCTTTTTGTTTATTTATCTATCTGTATATTTATCTATCAATCTATTTATTTACTTGTCTATCTATATGTCTATTTATCGCATTATCAATCTTTCTATTTATCTTTCTATCTATCTATTTTTTCATGTATCTTTCTATCTATCTATTTTTCTATCTATCTCTCTATGTATATGTCTATCTATCTATTTATCAATTTGTATATCAATATACCTATCAATCTATCTATCAATATGTTTATCAATCTATCTATCAATCTATATATCAATTGGTCTATCAATATATCTATCAATGTGTATATAAATAAATCTTTTTATATATCTATCATTTTGTCTATGTATCTATTGATCTATACAACTTTTTATTTGTATGTCTATCTTTCTATATACCAATCTATCCATCATTATATGTATCTATATGTCTATCTATCTATCTAGCTATGTATCTATCTATCTATCAATTTTTCTATCGATTTGTTTATATAATTTTCTATCTATATATATGTTTGTCTAACTATTTGTATATCAATTTGTCTATCTATTTGTTGAACTATTTGTCTATCTATATGTGTATATATATGTCTATCTTTTTATCTATATTCTATTTATAAATTTGTCTATTTATATGTCTATTTATCTAGGTATCTATCTGGCTATCTATCTATTTATTTATCTATATATCTATCTATCATTCTATATACCTGTTTGTCTATCTATTTGTCTATCTATTTTTCTATCTCTCAATTTATCTATCTGTCTATTTACTTGTCTAGTAATCTATATATCTATCTATGTATCTATCTTTCTTTCTATCTGCCTAACTTTTTGTTTATCTATATGTCAATCAATTAATCTATCTATTTGTCTATAAATCTATCTATCTATCTATCTATTTATCTGTCTACCTATCTGTCTATCAATAAGACAATCGATTTTTCTATCAAACTATCTGTCTAGCTATCTATCTATCTAATAATCTATCTATCTATCTATATAAATATCAATCTAAATATCATTCTATATGTCTATCTATCTTTCAATCTAATTATCTATCTATTTGTCTATCAATTTGGCTATCTATCTATTAATCTCTCTCTCTATCTATCTATCTATTAGTCTATCTATCTAACTATATATCTATCTATCTTTTTGTCTATTTATCTTCTATCTATCAAACTAACTATCTATGAATCTACCTACCTATCTATCTATTTATCTATCAATCTATCTATCTTTCAATCAATCTATCTTTCTATCTATATATCTATTTGTCTATCTATCTATCTATCTATTTATCTATCTATCTATCTGTCTATATATATATATATCTGTCTATCTATCTATCTATCTGTCTATCTATCTATCTATCAGTCTATCTATCTATCTATCTATATATCTATTTATTGATATGTCAATGTATATATCTATCATTCTATTTTTCTATTTGTCTATCTTTATATATATCTATCTATCTATTTTCAATAATTTTTTCTATCTATATATATATATATATATTAGTCTATCTATCTATCTATCTAAATATCTAAATATCTATCTATCTATTTTTCTATCTATTTTTCAATATATTTTCTATTGATATATCTGACTATCTATATGTCTATCTATCATTCTATCAATTTCTCTATCAATCAATCTATCAATTTGTTTATCAATCTGCCTATTAATCTATCTATCATTCTATCTATTAATTTGTCTATCTATATATCTATCTATCTACATATCTGTCTGTCTATCTATCTTTCTATGTGTCTATCTATTTGTCTATCTATCTATCTATCTATTAGTCTTTCTATTTATCTATTTATCTATATGTCTATCTATCTATCTATCACTCTATCTGTCTATGTATCTGTCTATCTATCTATCATTCTATCTGTGTATTTATTTATCTATCTAGCTATCTATCTATCTATAAATATATCACTTTATCTATCTACCGATCTAACTTTCTATATATATGTTTATATATCTATTTATCTATCTGGCTATCTATCAGTCTATCTATCTATCTATTTATTTATTTGTCTATTTTTGTCTATCTATCTATCTTTTTACTTATTTATGTATAAATCAATCTATCTATATATCTATTTATCTATCAATCTATCAATTTATATATATCTTTATCTATCTAATAATCTTTCAAACTATCTATCTATCTATGCATCTATTAGTCGATATATGTCTAACTATCTTTCTGTTTATCATTTTGTCTATCTATCGATCATTAAATAATTTTATTAATCTGTCTATAAATTAGTCAATCAATCAATCAATTTATCTGTATATAAATCTTTCCATCAATCAATCTATCAAACTATCTTTCTATTTTTCTATCATTCTGTCTATCTATCTTTCTATTTATCTGTATATCTATCTAATTATCTATCTATCAATTTATCTATCTTCATGTATATCAAATTATCAATTAATCTATCTATCAATTTATTTATAAATCTTTATATCATTCAATCATCTATGAATCTATATATCAATTTGTTTATCTATCTTTATATGTAATGATCTGTCTATCTATTTTCTATCTATCTATTTTTTATCTATCTATTTTCTATCTATCTTTCTATTTATCTATCATTCTATCTTTCTATCTGTCAATCTTTTTATCTATCTATTAATATATCTATCACTCTATATTTCATTTTATCTATCTGTATATTTATCTGTGTATCTTTATCTCTCTTTCTATCTATCTGTATATTTATTTGTCTATCTATTTATCTATCGATTTTTGTGTCAATCTATCTCACTATAAAATTATCTACCTATTTGTCTATCAATATGTCTATCTATCTATCAAGCTGTCCATCATTTTGTCTAGCAATCTATCTATAAATCTTTGTATTAATCTATCTATATAAAAAAATATTTATCAATGTGTCATTCTATATATATGTGTGTGTGTGTGTGTGTACGTCTATCTATCTATCTATCTATCTATCTATCTTTTTATCTATCTATATATCTATCTATCTTTTTATCTATCTATTTATCTCTCTATCTATCTATCTTCCTTTCTAACTATTTATCTATAAATTTATCTATCAATCTATTTATGTATCTATATATCTATCTTTCTATCTATATATCATCTCTATTTATTTATTTATTTATTTATCTATCTATCTGTTTATCTATCTATGTATCTATATATCTATCTTTCTATCTATATATCATCTATATATATTTATCTATTTATCTATCTATCTATTTATCTATCTATCTATCTACATATCTTTCTATCTAAATATCTATTAGTCTATTTATATATCTGTCAATCTATTTGTCTTTATATCTGTCTATCTTATTATCTATATATATGTTTATCTATCTATCTATCAGTCTAATAATCTATCTATTAATCTATATTTGTATCTATCTATCTATCTAAATATCTCTTTATCTATCTTTCTATCTTTTTTTCCTTCTATCTATATATATATTTATCTATTTGTCTAAAAATGTGTATAATACTCTATCTATATATCTATTTATCAATCTTTCTAACTTTTTATTTTTCAATCTATCTATAAATCTATATATCAATCTATCTATAAGCAGGTAGAATACATAAGAAAGAAAGTCTCAATTGTCTACGAGAACTCTCGCGATTTTCTAAACTCTCGTGATTTTCTCTTGCGATTATCTCTCGCGATTATCTTTGGTGGACTGTTGTGCGAATTTTTGGGTGAATTATTGTGCAAATTGCTGCGCGAATTGTTGTTCGATATAATATTTGCATAGTTTTACTATGTGTAACTGCTAGTTTGTGCAACGAAGAGAGAAATCGAAGAACACTCCATTGCTGCTCAAATCAAGCTCAATTCAAGGTGAGAATGGAGAAAACTGACTTATTAATAAATAATAAGTCTTTTGCCTCGATGGCGAAGGGAACCGCGCAGATTTTTACGAACTCAAGGGAACAAAAACGGGCTCCCGGTTATCATCTTCTCTGCCGAAGAAACTCGAAGGCTCTTAGAACCTTTCGAATACATGCTCGTTGGTAAGTTCTCTCACGGCAAGCCTCGTGCGATTGGAGATCAGAAATTTATCGATAATTTAAAGCCTAAGGGGAAGGTGAAGTTTGCTGACTTCGACGCCAAACATGTTGTGCTGCAATGCTCTCTACTGGAAGATCAATATCGCCTATGCCAGCGGGGATTATGGCAAGTTGACGGCTTCCCCATGCGTATACTGAAGTGGACAAAGGATTTTACTCCTCTTGAAGAGGCGCCTATAGCCCCTGTATGGTTTACATTGTCGTTTCTGCCACTTCATCTTTTCTCTGAAACATCTCTCTATGCAATTTCGTCGTGTTTGAGAAAGCCCATGCTACGGGACGAAGCCACAGTAACCATGTCAAGGCCGAATAAAGCTCGTGTATGTGTCGAGCTTAACCTCTTAACTAAACCGCCCGACAAAATATGGATAGGCAGTGGTGAAGGTGAACAGGCCGAGGGGTTTTGGAAAACTGTCATCCCCGAAAGCCTTCCTCCTTATTGTCTAAGATGTAAGAGGCTCGGGCATGAAAATCTATCGTGCAAGGTGGGGGAAGATGAGCAGAACAACGGGCAGCAGGATGAAGGAGGAGGTAAGAAGGTGATGCAATGGGTAAGGAAAGAGGAGGCCCCTCTTCTCAAACAAAATATCCAGCCGAAGGGAGATCTGGACAGTGGAAATACCCCATGCTTTCCACCAGATTGTCCAAAGATTACTCAAGAAGAAGCAATCCCGATAGAGAATAACTTGGGGATAGAGAAGGATGTTATCTTAAATAAAGGATGGGAAGAGGTAAAACACAAGAGAAAATATAAAAAAACATCTAAAACCAGAATTGTATTGAAAGAAAAACTTGAAGATTATGCGTGGATAAACGAGGATCTTCTGGACTTTCCTGAAGATGAATCAGTAATTTTTAGTTGTCCTTCAAGTAACAAGGGTGATGTATCTCAAGACGAGCCTGAGGTGAAAGCAAAGGATGATATATATATTTATAATGAAGATTGCGGGAATCTCTCAAGAACCCAATCCATGGAGGCCCTAAAGCAAATGGCCATAGTGCTTGGAAAACAGGTAAAATATAATGAGATTAGGCATGAAAATACTCACACTCCTAAAATAGTAAGAAATACGAAAAAATATGCTAACATGTCTTATGAATCTAAGTGTACAACTCGAGCCCAAGCCAAATTAGGTTTTAATGGATAGATGCCTATATTGGAATGTTAGGGCGGTAGCTAATAGCCCCGTGATAAATAGATTAAGACTTTTAATAAATGAACACAAAATTTCATTAATGATTATTGCAGAGCCAATGGTCCTGCAAGATCAACTAAATAAATATAGAGAAATTTTAGGATTTTATAAGGCTTATGCTAACCTAAATAGTAAACTTTGGATTTTATGGCACAATAAGCTGAAAATTGAAATAATAAAAGATACTGAACAAATAGTACATTTCAAATTAGATAAGAGCACAGATCAAATAATTTTTGCAGTTTATGCAAAAAATGATAAACAATCTAGGTTAGCTCTATGGGAGGAAATGAAAGATATAACAAGTAGAAATTCACTTTGGATCATAGGAGGCGACTTTAACATAATTCGAATGCCTCAAGAAAAGAAAGGTGGCAAACCACCGGATAATGTAGCCATGAAACAATTTAATGACACAATAGCTAATACTAATCTAATGGAAATAGATTTCACTGGTTCGAGATATACCTGGTGCAATAATTGGCAAAAAAGAGGAGTCATCTGGGCTCGACTGGATAGGATAATGTGTAACACAAAGTGGGTCACCTCACAAGAGATTACAGGGCTTAGACACTTAAATAGAACTTGTTCTGACCATAGCCCCCTGCTTATCACGATTCAAAGAAACCAGGGTAATACGTCTAATTTTAAATTCCAAAATATGTGGGTAAAGCATGCAAGCTTTGAAGGCCTTGTCAAAGAGTCTTGGAAAGAGCCAGCAGAGGGCAAGCCGATGCTAATTCTATCAATTAAGCTTTTGAGACTAAAAGCTTGTTTAAAAACATGGAATAAAGAGGTCTTTGGAAAATTAAATTAGGAGCTAAAAAAAGTAGAAGAAAACGTAGCCAAGCTGGAACAAGATTTTGACTCCACTAATAATAATGAAACTCGGATAGAACTAAGTAAGGCTAAAGGAGAGCTGAGATTGAAATTACATATGGAAGAAATTTATTGGAAACAACGAGCAAAGATAAAATGGTTAAAAGATGGTGACCGTAATACTAAATTTTTTTACAATATGACTAAAATAAAATCTCAAAAGAATAAAATTAAAGGACTAAAAAATGAAGAAGGAAAATGGGTAGAATATGAAAAGGAAATAGGAGCTCTTTTTAAAAATATTTTTGAAAATCAACTATGCAGCCAGTCATGTAGGACAGACAATTCTCTAATGCATGAGATTAGGGCAACCATCACGGAAGCTCAAAACCATTTAATGGAATTGATCCCAGAAGAACCAGAAGTTAAAGAGGCTGTCTTTAGTCTTGATAAAGAAAGTGCAGCAGGACCTGATGGTTGGAATAATTATTTTTTCCAGGCAAACTGGCATACCGTTAAAACTGAGCTAGTCCCTGCAATTGCAAATTTTTTTGTAGGTGCGGAAATCCCAAAATCATGGGTAAAATCTTTTATAGTATAAATCCCAAAAAAAGAATCACCACAGAAATGTGAGGATTATAGACCAATAAGTTTATGCAATGCTATTTATAAAATTTTGGCAAAAATATTACAAAATAGACTAAGCTCAATTTTACCGTCAATAATATCTCAGGAACAAACGGGTTTTGTTAAAAATAGATTAATGATTGAAAATATAAAACTTGCATCAGAAATGATGAAAGAAATAGGAGGTAAATCAAGAGGAAAAAACTTAGTGGTCAAGCTAGATCTATCGAAAGCCTTCGATAGAGTAGAATGGGATACCCTTTGTTTTGTGCTGAGAAGGTTCAGTTTCTCTGAGCTAACCATAGATCTAATATATAGATGCATTTCAAGTACTTGGGTAAGAGTCCTTGTAAATAGAAAGATAAGTGAGGAATTTAAACCAAATAGAAGTTTAAGGCAAGGGAATCTATTATCCCCCCTTCTTTTTGATATCTACTTAGAACTATTAATACGAAACATGAATAAGAAAATATCCGAAGGTAAAATAATGTCATTCAGACAACCAAGGAATACACCCAGATAGGCTGTTTAGCCTACGCATATGACCTTATAATTTTTACAAATGCTAGTACAAAGTCTTTAATGAATCTTATGGATCTTCTTCAAATATTTGAAAAAGAGACAGGCCAAATGGTAAATAAAAGTAAATGTTAGTTTATGCTTGCTAAAAATGCTAAATTAAAGTTAGTAGATAAAATCAAAAATATCACAGGTTTTGCAGAAATTAAAGGGGCATTAATGTACCTAGGTTGTCCGATATATGATGGGAGATTGAAGGAAGAATATCTAACTTACCTTCAAGATAAGCTAAGAAAGAAAATAGCAGGATGGAAAGAAGAGCTCCTGGGATTTGGGGGGGGGATAACACTGCTTTCACATGTATTACAAAGCACACTAACACATATTTTATCAGTCATACATCCCCCTAAAAAATTTATTAAAAAACTCGAATCAGAAATGACTAACTTCTTATGGGGTAAAAAACAAGGTAGAAATAAATTACACTGGAAGGACTGGAAAAGTATCTGTTATCCGAAAGAGGAAGCAGGATTAGGTCTAATGAGCCTTCAGGACTCGGCAGCTGCTTGGGATTGCAAAGGCTGGTGGAGACTTAAAGAAAGTGATAATCTTTGGGCTAAATATATGCGGGTAAAATATTTAGATAATAAGAATAAAACCCCTAAGAAAGCTTCGAACAGTTGGAAGTCAATGGAAAAACAAAAAGAGATAGTAGACTCACACTCTACACTAAAGAAGAGTGGCTGGAAATGGATGTTAACACCACAAGGAAACTTCTCCCTCAAGTCGGCAAAAGATCTGGTCAGAAAAAAAAACCGGCTCAAACTCTATTTAAATGGGTATGGCAAGAAAACGTCCCGCAAAAAAATGTGCTCCTTCACATGGAAGGCTCTAATGAATGCTATACCGGTAGATAAGAATATACAAAAGAAAGGGATAAAAATGACATCAAGATGTGAATGCTGTTCACAAGCGGTTGAAACAACCGATCATTTATTTTTCTAATGGGCCTATTGCAGCGGAAATATGGAGAGAGATGGAAGGGGAAAAAAGAATATGTAAAATAGATGATGGATTAATAGATAAAGTTAAAAAATGGGAAAGAGAAAATACGAAAAGCCTCACCAGAAAATGGCTTAATCAGAAACTACCGCATCTAATCATTTGGTGCAAATGGAAATCTCGAAACAAAAGTAATTTTGAAAATAAAAGGATGAATTTAACAAAAATTATAAAAGATATTAGAAAGGAGATATGTAATATATCAATAATAAAACCTATAAAAATAGAGGAAATGAAATAAGAAAATAAGCTTGAGAAAGAATGGCACCTCACTTATAAAGTTATAAAACAGCAATGGGCTAAATGTATACAGTGGAATACTCCACCGGTTGGCAAACTTTCACTTAATACGGATGGTAGTTTTAGCAGGGACATTGGAATAGTAGGAGGAGGCGGGGTAATAAGAGATCATACAGGGACAGAAATGAGAGCTTTCACCAGATCTAGTAGAGCCTCCTCGGCCCTAGAATCAGAAATTAAAGCATTGAAATCAAGGTTAGAGATATGTACGCAGCTAAATTTTAAAAATATAGAAGTTCAGGTAGACTCGAAATTTTTAGTCGAAACAGTAATTAACAAGAAAATATTATGGAGGTATGAAGTGGACCTAGAAGTAATTCTTAGCCTTTTGGATGAACTGAATGCCTCAATAACACATATATATAGAGAAGCTAATAATCTGGCGGATAGTCTATCTAGAATAGGCACCACTAGAGGTGATATAGAATATAACGTGGAATCCATGCCAAATAAACTAAAGGGAATAGCATGTTTAGATAAAATGGGATTTCCTTATATTAGAACAAATAAACAGACCACGAAGGTATGACAAAGTCTCACCCTCCTGTTGGATCGTGCGGGAATTCGACATTGCAGGGAATTTCTGCCTCATACTTAAATGGAATGGAAGGGTGGAGGTTGAGCCATCTTTAAAAATAAAATAAAACTTAAATCATAATTTAGAATATTGAATCTAAAAAAGAAGCATACAGGTTAGAGTTATGAATGTGTTAATTCTACATTTCGGCAGAATAGTGCTTATCTTTAAATATGTATTTGGACTTTCCTTGCAGGATGTTAAGAAGAATAATAGGGTATAAATGAAGGAGAATTCATTGCAAGATGTGTTAATTCTGCATTTCGGCAGAATAGTGCATATCTATAAATATGTATTTGGACTTTCCTTGCAGGATGTTAAGGAGGAGAATTCGACAATTCCGTGGAGTTTTAGTCTAATATTGTATAAATTTAACAAGGGATAAGGGTAATAGGGTGCCAAGTTATCTTGTAGGCACGTTCGTTTTTTCTCTTTGGTTTTTACAGGTTCAGTAGTGTATAAATGAGGAAGGAAGACGGCTGGAAACTTTTTAGAAAGTATGTGAAGAGAAGAGCCCGAGACATGGGGAAGATGAGAGATAGAGGTCTGATCACATGGGCAGCACTATCCCCATATGCTGCCTGTCACTTGAACCAGCTGCTGCTTCAAGAAATTCATGCTGATATCATATATATGATCTTAATGCCTTAAGAATGATTCTGTCGCTGTCTGTCATTAGCTGCCTCCACACAGATGTTGATACAACATCAAATAAAGGAGCATATATTATCAAAAACTGCCTGAACAAAGAATAAGGAAGATGGGAGAACAAAAAAGAAGCTGCCTGAACAAATCTTATATACTGCATATACCTATGTAGAGTGCTGCTTGTTGCTGCCATTAGTATACCTACTGCTGAGATGAGTCTACTTGCTGCTGTGAAACGTCTACCTGTTGCTGCTTGCTACACTGCTACATTAATATGAAGGAGCACAAAGAGAGTGGCTATTGCCACAGTTAACTTAACTAAGGATAAATTACTGTATTTTGTGTTATTTTGGTTAGGGTCTTGTCCTATAAATGTAATGTCCTATAAATAGAGTTATGTGGTTATAATGGTTTTCCTCCACCTACAAGTGAGGGTTATGTTTCTTTAATAATAGATAAAATACCATTTATTAAAAAAAAATCTTTAAATCAATATATCTATTAATCTATCTATCTATATATCTATCTGTTTATCATTATATCTATCTGTCTGTCTGTCTGTCTATTTGTTTATCTATATGTCTATATATCTCTCTATCTATCTATTTATCTACTTGTCTATCTAATTGTCTATCTATCTATCTAGCTATCTATCTTTCTATCTATATATCTAACAATATAATTGTATATCTATCTTTCCTTCAATCTCTTTATCAATCTGACTATCAATATATATATATATATATATATATCTGTCTATCTATATAACTATCTATTTTTCTATCTATTTGTCTATTTAACTGCCTATGTATTTTTATATCTATCAATCTATTTATCTATCAGCCAATCAATAAATTAATCTAACTGTCAATCAATCTATCTATCTATCTATCTATTTATTTATCTATCTATCTATTTATCTGTCTATCTATCTATTTAGCTGTCTATCTATCTATCTATCTATCTATCTATATATATCTTTATCTCTCTGTCTAATAATCTTTCATTATATCAAATTATCTATTTATCTATCTTTCTATATATTTATCTATCTATCTATCTAAATATCTATATGTCTTTCTATCTGTCTATCTTTTTCTCTATCTATCTTTCATTTATCTTTCTATCAATCTATCTATAAATCTTTCTATCAATCAATCTACCTTTTTCTATCATTCTATCTATTTAATCTGTCAATTAATCAATCTATCTATCTATCTACCAACCAATCCATCTATCTATCAATCTTTCTATCTATTTGTCTACTTATCTATCTGTCTATCAATCTCACTATTAATCTATCTATTAATATATTAATAATCAATCACTCTATATATCTATCTATCTATTAATTTTTTTATTTATCTAACTATTTATCAGTATATATATCTATCATTCTATCTATCAATCTATCAGTCTTTATATATATCAATCTATCAATCAATTTTATATCTATCTATCTGTCAATCAATCATTCATTCATTCTATTTGTCTGTTTATTTATCTATCTATCAATTTATAAATCAATCAATCAATCAACCAATCTATCTATCTATCTATCACTTCTATCTATCTATCTATCTATATATCTCTCTATCTATCTTTCTGTTTGTTTATCTGTCTGTCAATCTGTATATTTATTTCTTATCTTTCTATAAATAAATCAATCTATTTGTATATCTTTCTATTTCTTTATATCTATCTTTCTTTCTTTCAATCTGTCTGTCTATCTATCTATCTACCTATCTATCTATCTATCAATATATTGATCTATTTGTCTATCTTTATGACTTTCTATTTGTCTATCTATCTATTTTTCTCTCTTTCTCTTTATCTATCTATATATATCTATATATCTATCTATTTGTATATCTATCTGTATATCTTTCTATCTATCTATCTATCTATTTATAAATCTATATATCTATATATCTATTTATCTATTTATCTATCTTTCTGTCTATCAATATTTCTAAAGATCTCTCTGTAAATCTATCAATCAATCTTTGTATCAATCTATCTATTAATCTATCTATCATTCTATCTATCTATTTATCTTTCAACCTATCTACATATCTATCTATCAATCTATCTGTCTACCTATATATCTATTAATATGCCTATCTATCCATCTATTTATCTATCAGTCTATCTATCTATCTATCTATTTATGTATTTATCTATCTTTCTCTCTTTATCTATTTTTCTATTTATTTGTATATCTATCTATATATATCTCTATCAATCTAATATCTCTATCTATCTATCTTTGTATCTATCTTTGTATCATTCTGTCTATCTTTCTCTCGATATATCCGTCTATCTACCAATCTATCAAAATTTTAAAAATTTATTTATCAATTTATCAATCAATCTATTTTCAATCTTTTTAAAAATCTATCTTTCTATCTGTCTATCAATCTGTCTATCAATCAATCTATCTATCTATATATCTCTCTATCTATTTATATACTTATCTATCTTTCAATTTGTATATCTATGTTTTTATCAATCTATCTTTCTAGCTAACTATATATCTACATATCCATTTTTCTATCTATTTGTCTATCTAACTATGTATTATCGATTTATCTATCATTCTATCTCTCTATATATCATTCTTTATATATATATATATATATATATATATATATATATATATATATATATTTTCTATCTATTTTCAATTATTCTATTTGTGTATCTATCTATCTATCTATCTATTTGTCTAAATATCTGGCATTCTATCTATCTACATAATTATCTTTCTATAAATCAGTTTATCTATCTATATGTTTGTCTGTCTATTTGTCAATCTATTCGTCCATCTATTTATAGATCAGTCTTTCTATCTATCTATCCTTTTGTCTATCTTTCTATCTATCAGTCTATCTATCTATATATTAATTTGTCTATCAATCTATCTTTCTATTTATATATCTTTCTAACTATATATCTATTTTTCTAACTATTTGTCTATAACTCTGTCTATCTATATGTCTATCTATCTTTTTATCTATCTTTCTATCTATCTGTTTGTCTATCTATCTATTGACCTATCTATCTATCTGCCTATTTATTTGTCTATTTATATGTCTATCAATCTTTCTATCTTTCTATCTTTCAATTTGTATATCTATCTATCTAATTATCTATTTGTTTATCTATCTCTCTATCTATTTGTATTTCTATCATTCTATCTATGTGTCTATCTATCTTTCTATCAATCAACTATCTTTCTGTCTATCAATCTTTCAATCAATCTGTCTATCAATCTATCAATCTATCTATCTATATCTCTATCTATCTAACTATCAATCATTCAATCAATCTATCTATTTTTCTATCTATCTCTCTATCAATGTATTTATCTATCTATATAGCTAAATGCATTACAAGAAAATATGGATTTTACAAGGGAAATTTTTTTTAGGGCTAAAATCCCAACCTAATTAGCGAGGGATTAACCAGGGAATAACAAAGAATTTTGATTTTATTATTAATTAAAATTTTGCAATAGATAACTGACAGATTAGTGATGAAAATGTTCGATTGAAAATATTTTGTTGCTAATATTTTCGTAGATTTCTACGCAATAAAAAGTAGGGAATTTAGCGATGGATTTAGTGATGGTATATCCCTAGCTAATTAGATAGAGACAAAATCCATCACTAAATAATTATCTGAATTTTTTTTACTGTTTATTTTTTATTGCAAGTGATTATTTCTTAAATTTTATTTTTCACAAAATATATCCATTTAGTTAGAGATTTTTACCTAACTATTTGGGCTGGGAATAATTTTTATCACTATTTAATGATTTAATTTTATTATATGTTATTTGTTTTAATATTTTATTTAATTTTGTATATTAATGGTATGTGTTCAATGGTCTATTGATGAGCGATCCTTGAAATACACTTTCTACTCTTATATTTATAAAAATAGGTTATAATAAACAAATAATTTAAAAAATAAATAAATACAAAAAATTTAATATTACTAAAGACTACAATAACTATTAATAAAGATTACAATAACATTAAATTATTAATTCTATAATTTTTAAAATTTTTAAAGATATTTTAAAAAATAAATGAACCTATATTAAAGTTTCTACTAATAAAAAGATTAAATAATTCATTGTATATTAAAATATAATAATTAAAGAAATAACTAGTAAATATTAATATTATTTTAACTATAAAAAAATAGTTACGCCTAAAGAAATTTTTTTAAAAATAATTACTAAAAAATTTGAAAATTTTAAATTATAAAAAAAATTACTAATTTTTCATAATATTTAAATGAAAATAAATTGATATATAAATATAAATATAGAGATATTCACCCCTATTGAAATTTATAAGAACTATATAATCGAGTTAAATTTATCTCTAAAGTACCCCCAATCCGAGTTGATCTTTAGAGCCAAACACATGTTTTTATCTCTAAAGATCAGTAGGACTAGGTACAGAAATGTCTTGCGTCATACGAGGGTCAAAGTCGAGCATTGAGCATGCTCGAAATTTGGTACAATTTTAAAATTTAAAAACATTTATATATTTAGTAGTTATCCTAATAGTCTAAATAGACAAATATGTGCATGGTTTTATTAATTTTGTTAAAATTTTTTAATATTTGTTATTTTTAACTTAATAAATACATACTATAGGCTGGAGAATTGGGTCGTGATCCCAATTTTTATGAGATTTTCAGGAAGATACATGTAAAGAAAGAGGATTATCAGTTTGTTGACAAAAAGTCTTAGATAATTACTATAAGAATCTATTATATTAATAAAATTTTATGATACTATAGTAAATTTTGAAAGTTGTTTACAAATACAAAATATTAAATTTATTTTATGTATATCTAGAATATTATATTTCTCTATTTTATCACAAGAATTCATGGAGGAATGTGTGACAGTTGCTTCTCAACAAGTTGAGGGTCCTATGGATCTTTCAACCAATTGCTTATGATCCTATCTATTTGGAGACCATAAAAGGTCATAGAAGCAGTGAATATACGACATCGGCTTGAAGGACTTGCATTTTGTTGTAGTAGTCATGCTTTAATTTATCTGTCACAATAATGGTGGATGAGGTGGAGAACAATAAGTAATAGAAATAATAAAGTTTTGAAGTTATGGAGACCAAAATGAAGAGAAGGATAGCAGATATCTCTTTGAAGGAAGAATGTAGGAAATACATAAAATATATTTCGAGCGACTAGACATTTGAAGGAAGAAACATGCAATAAATTAAAGAAATGAATGATGAAATGAAAGAAATGAATGATGAGATGAAAAAAATTAATAATTTAATGCAACATAGATGTACTATATGGAGTCACAGTTAGTGGAATTGATGCGACATATAACATTTCAAGATCCAACTCCAAACCATGTAGGAGAGGCTAGCACAAATGCACCAACTAATAATGAAAATAATTTTGTATCTGAATTATTTCTGAATTATTTTTGATTTTTGTCTATGTATAGTTAAACAAAATGAGATTTTTTTTGGAGGTATCATTTTTCTTTATTCTGGTTTTGTTCTTTGCTTTGCCGATTAACCTAATCATGAATCTTTGTAAGACATTTGATGTGAGAGGCATAAAAAAATTCTAATTCAAAGCCTTTAAACATTGTCATAGTCCGTCCTATGGATGGGTCCCATCTTTACCAATCTCAACAGGATCAAAGATGGATAAGCTTCTATTATCTTTAATATTACTGAAACACTTTATTTTTGCACTCTCTCTCTCTCTCTAAACATCATTGCTGGCCATATTTTAGATATTAGTTGAAGTTGTATGACTATCAATTTAGATTATTTTTTTATGTCTATAATTACTATTTTTAATATCTATGAATATGTTTGTGTGTACCCAAATTTTTGGTAGAGTTTTAACCTATTATAGGTATATAAAAGGCTTAGCTTGTCCTCCTAGTGCTAGGAATAGCACGTTAGCTTCTGAAGTTGTCAGATGAACACAAAAATTCTAGTCCAACGTAGACATAGGTTTGTTCTTGACACTCTTATTTCGTGCATATCTACATTATCACTATTTAGATCTATGACTACTTTTTATTGGTCATAGGTGGAATTAAACAATTGAATTGTTAATTTCCATAATGATTGCTAATGAAATTCAATTAAATGTGTTCATTCAGCTTGTTCTCCCCGTCTTGCATGTTCGTAATGTAAGGGATGTCAAGGAGCTGAAAACATGAGGAACTATGGCTATCAATTGGGTTATGGTGGGTTCAAATCCACATACTACACAACTAGCACATCGATGTATCCCCTGCCAATGAGCATGAAAAGAAGAGGAGTGAGAATAGCTGGAGGAAGGTGAGTCAAGAAGCCTTGCTATATGAAGTTTGCAAATTGTGTAGCCATTTGTTTTTTTTATTGGAAGATATAAACCTCTAATTTTTGATGTTTTGTTCCTCTTATTTTTTGCATGTGTATTGTTTTTTGGATGGAGTGCATATTATTTTATGGAGTGCATATTGAATTATTCTGTAGGTAGTTGATGCATACAATGAAGTGATGGCCCCTACTTCGACCCAAGTGAGGAACCATATGCAGCAGAAGCTACATGGTTGATGGACTAATACAATGAAGCTATGCAATCAAAATCATTGGTGCAAGCACACAGAGAGAGGGAAGAAACATTCTAATAAAAAACACATGGGAGCATGGTGCCGTAGTGGGTGATAGGGGAGAGCTACCCCTTTATAGACCTTTGGAGTAGAGAATTCTGGTTGCAGGGAGGCAATGTATGAACTTTGATGCACCAAGCTTAGCTCATCGCTTGTCTTCCAAGATTTCCACTAAGAGTTTTAGATATATTTTCAAAAATTTAAATAATATTTGCATTCTTATTAATGTTGACAGTGATGTTTTGTGCCTTCTTTATGAAGTATAAATGGGATAAATACTTTACGTGATTCTATATCTATATCTATCCCCACTATTCTTCATTTATATAAGACCATCCATATATATTGCAATGTATTTGTATATATATAGTATAAATTGTATAGATATACTGTAGTATATATGTAGATATATACTTAGTATATGTACATATACACTATAATATTATATGTACATATATACTATATATACTATCTTATTAATGAGCACGATGTTTTGATATTGTTATGTTTTGCTGGGTGCCATGTCCTCTACTTTATCATGATACGTTATTCTATTGATACTTTTTGGAGGAAGAATTAGCATGTCTTACAAATTGAGGCATGCCTAGCATACGAGGTAGACTTCGATGAGTGTAATAAAAATTATTCATCCTGTGAGTTCCCCCTAATAAAAATAACATGTTATATAAGGGCATTGTTTGTATGAGGTTATTCAGCAAGTGTATTATATTTATTTTATGTTGT
>JAREIK010002214.1:388977-444278 GCA_029783825.1 Sapria himalayana | reverse complement strand
TATTTCATATTAGATTTATTTGTCACATCATAAACTTACTATTAAATATAATTAAAATTCAACATACTTAATATTAGATTCATATGTTAGTTATTAAGTCTTGTATATAATTTTGTGACTAGAAAAATCAATAAAATCATAACAAATAAATATAAATATGATATAAATTTTTATTTTAAAAATTCTTAAAGAACTTTATGGTGCACCGAACTTGTATTCCTCTATGTATACTCCAATACATTACAATTCACTTATGGTATATGCAATATGAGTAACGTATTTAAATAATATAGTACACCTACATTTTATTAACATAGATATTGAGAAAAATAAATTATTTAATATACTAATTGAACATTCTATCACTTTATCACTTATCTACATGTATGAATCTTAGAATTATAATTGAAATGATTAAAAATATTATAAAATTCATATGCACTTACATGAATTACCCACAAGAATCAAAGAGTCAAATTTATGAGCAACTACAAAATATGAATAATTATTACAAAAATAAATATGATTATAATAATTAACCTTTTCTTAAGTATTATAATTAAAAAAATCCTAAGAAACAACAAAAAATCATTCAATTAACTAAGGATAAATGATAATGTAATGATTCATCAAAGAATTGTGTCTTTTTAAAATATTTTGATTGTGATTATTATTCATATTTATCATCGACTGATATAAAAAATCTAACATATTAATTTGATAAAAATCCTATAGATTTAACTATTTCGTATTATATGTAATAATATATGATCTATTGACCAAATTGATTAAATTATAGCATTAAGATTAATTTTTTCTGTTATTATGAATATAAATATATACTTTACAATATAAGAACAAACATATCACAAAATATTATAGAATCTTTGACATATTATAAATAAGTAAAAATATACAAATAACTTTTAATGTCAAACAAAATTTATTGCAGAAAGAAACCAAAATTTGAATAGTTGAGACTAAAAAACAAAACAAAATATTAAGCATGATCCATGAGTAGCAAGCACTGACAATAAAATTAATTTTTAAAATTAATTTTTTATTATTTTTTTATTATTTTTTATTTCAATTTTATTAATCATTACAAATATAATTTTAATTTGTTTATATTTTCAAATATTTAAATATATTTCTATTATCGTATATTACATAGTTTTAAATTAAAGAAATATTTTTAAATTGTTATTTAAGTTTTTTTATTTATTTTCCATTTTAACTGTACATGTATTAATACTGAAATAAACAATATGTATATAAATTGCATTATGTTTATGTGCATATATGTATATATAGATATACATATATATACAACACAACCCATTGCATGTGGATTGTGAATCGTGGGATAATGGTAGTTTGGTTTCATCATACAACACAGTCCACAGACCCACAGCTGGCAGGCCCACAACCATAGCCATTGTGATTGTGGCCCATGGGCAAAGGCCAATGGCCCACTAGCCACTAAAGCCTGGCCGCCAGGAGTAGCAGCTAGTCAACATGAGCCAAGGCTAGCAGTCTGGCCTCAGGCTAGAAAGGCTAGCCCCCTTATCCAGATGCACAAACCAAGTATGGGTTGGGCTTGCTCAGCATGAACCACGAGCTCATGGCATGCCTTGCTCATGCCCCATACAAAATAAGGCATGAGCGATCAATGCAAGTTAGGCTGCCATGCCGAATATGGCATGACCCATACCTAGAGGCAGGTAAGTTCCGAGCATGTCACTGCCATTTCTGGAGGAAAGGAAGTTCAATTTAGTCAAGCAATTTAGCTTAGACCAACACACAACTCATCTGCAACCTCTAAGTGGATTATAATAAAATTTTCTCTCTAATAACTAATCTAGTCTTAGTGATGATACTTATATTACTGACAACTTTTCATAGATGAAAAAATATACCAATTAAAAATGCATACTATTATTTTTTCTCAGTGACTGAGGAGTTGTAGTTAGATGCGACCATCACAAATTGTAGGAAGTATAATCAAACTCCATTTATAAATATGAAAAACTATTATATGGTATGAAACATCAAAAAAATTGAATTTAATATAAATTTTGATTGATAATCTCTCTCCCTTTTTTTAACTTAAATAAGTATTTTATAGATTTATTTTTTTATTTTTTTTTTTTGAATGTTCTAATGACAGTTATCTCCTGCTACTCATGGTATGTTGATAACATACTTGTTATGGAAAACAATAAATTAAAATCATTCAACTAAAGAAATACCCATTCAATCATAATTTCAAAAAAATAATTAAGTCTTAGATTTTTTTCTTATGATATAGGTAGCATCACTATAACAAAGATATTATATTGTCACACGGTTAAACATAGTATGATACTCTTACAAAAATTAATCTTTAGATTATGCTCTAATTATACCCTCACACATATTGAGTCATAAACTAATTTTTAATTTGATACGAATACTTATGATTGACTCAACTATATGATAAAAAATTAACTATCTTATTATTATTCAATCATATATAATTTATAGAATAAGTATAATTAATTATTTCTTAACTTTTAAATAATAGATTCATCAAGCCGCAATCAATCGCATATTGAGACATATGATAAAATCTTAAAACATGCATATTTCTTTCTGTGATCAAGAGAATCTCCAACTAGCCTATTTTGGATATTCAAGTTGAATTACTAATTATACTAATAAAATACCTATTATTGGAGCTTGTACTTCTTTTTAAATAGTCATATCTCCTAAAAAATAAAAGATGGATAATAATCTCAGCATTCATGCAGAAACAAAGTTCAAGTATAATTTCAACAATCACTTGCAAAATAGTTTAAATCATGCACCATAATAATGAGAATAGACAATCACTTGCAAGATAAATTTCCAAAATAAATTGAAAAATTCTATCACATGTATTTTCAAAATAAATAAATATCAATTACAAATATTTTTATTTTTCACAATATTTTTTATTATTTATCTAAGCAAATAAAATAATTATAATATTAGACCTGTTTAGCATTAAATCAAATTAATTTTTTTTATATTGATTAAACTATCAAATCATCTTTCAATCAGAGTTGTCCAACATACCTTATCAACCAAGCATGCGGCGCATGCCATAAAATTGAGAAATTCAAGCATAACTAGTCACCGACAAACCTCGAGTATGGGATGAGCACAGGAACCCTAACATGTGCAGCATGCCTAAGCATGTGGTCATTCCTAATATGTAATGCATTTTCACAAATTGCACTAGGATTATATAAAAAATGAAATGTCACACCAAACTTTATGACCCACAAACATGAGCAACCCTCTGAAAACCAACACAACCCACTTCATCGAGCCATGTTGGGTCAACCTTTTGGCATTTTGGACCGCCCGACCCATTAGACAAAACTACTTACAATAATTCTTTCTCAAGATTTATTACATAATCCATTAATTTTATTCCTATAAATATTTTTACATATTTTCCTTATTTTTATTAATTAGTAGTACAAAATTAAGCACTAATGAATAAAATATTTTAAGCACCAATAATATATATTTAACTAAAATCCTATTAATTAGTAGTACAAAATTAAGCACTAATAAATGCTCATATCAAAAAACATAAATAATACAAAATAAAAATAAATAATTAAATCACAACATATTAAAAGATATTAATAATTTAAAAATGATTGTCTAATCAAATATAAAATTGAATTGTCGTATTGTTTTTGTACAACAAAATTTTTACATTCATCAATTCTCTCATAATTATCTTTTTTTGACGTTTTCAAAAAAAATATCATAACTCAAATTTTTTCATTATTATTCAGGAACATTATGCTCTATGAGTACAAAATTTGAATACCATTTTGTCCAAGAAAGACATGCTAAAAGAACTATACTATAAAACATGTTCCCTGCTAGTAAATATACTTCCAAACTATCGCACATATTCCACACCAAATGTTATAGAACTTCTCCAAGGCATATTCCTCATTAAATTCATCCAGATCAAATATATCTAGTTGCATAACATACTTCCTCACCCATATGCAAATATATGGTAATGATCATTATTGACATTTATTAAAGTTTCACAGAGAATTAGATAGAGATAGAAAACATAAAGGAAAAGAGGATAGAGAAAAAAAAATCTAGTTTTTATTTATTAAAAAAATAACACAGCATATATATATTCAAGTTGGAATGGCTCACATGTCAGGTACTTTCATACAAATAAAATAAAATAAAAATAAATTAAAATATAACAAAAACAAAAATGAACCTCAGCACTCCTTTAATTAACTCACTGATAGACATATAGACAATAGCCATCAAAGTGTCTTAAATTTTCTCGATCTCATATACAAAATAATAATTAATTTAAATATATTTTGTTTGTTTGTGAAACTCAAAATTTATAACAATATATCTATGTCTAATTGTCATAGTATGATACGCTATAACAATCATTGTAAAATAATGGCAAAACCAAGCATAGTATGACATGAGGCTCATGCAGCCTTAGTATGATACACTACAACTATAATTCCAACTTGGTTTTGGACCGTGTTGTGTTGTGCTCAATATTACATTTTTGTGCTATGTCTTGTGCCATATTCAGACCATTTGACCCACTTGATATATTTAGTGAATATTTTTTTTTTTGTTTCTCTTTCATAATAGAGAAAAGAAGATTACTCGTGGCATCAAATATGTTTTTCCTAAGTACTTTTGTATTCAAATTATGAGGATTATCATGTATGAATATGTTATTTTTTGAGGATAAGTTTTTTTTAAGAACTCGATCCAAGAAGACATACATTCAAACATCTTAATGATGGGGTTGTTGCATTGTCCGATTGTTGCTCTTTGTAGTGACAACAAACTTGGTTCTTGTGCATGATAGATGATACCAATACAATTACAACTAGTCTTATGGAGAGTAGTGGGATATTTCCTGATACCTCATCAGACTATAGTCTTTTTGGGCCCCATGCTGGTGTTAGTCAAGAGGATACTAGTGTGAGTATCTCACATGATCTGTGATATGAGTCTCTCTAGGGGGAATATAAACGTTGATTACTTGATGATCACAACCTAAAGGTGTATATCAATCGGATACGTTCATAGATTCTCCAAGTGAGTTGTCATCCATTTCACTTTATTCATTTTAGAATATTCATTTAAATTTTCTGAATATTAGATAGTAAGAATTTATAGTCTTTTTACCTAATACTCATTATTATATGTACTCTCATGTTTTTATTTTAATACGATATATTTTAATTTTTTTTTTCACTTGATAGCTATATAATTTCAAATACTCTTTATAAGACACTTAGTTATCGATGATGATGATATATTATATTTGATGAATTAAGTATAATTACTTCCAATCATATATTATACATAGTTCCAATGTTTCTAGGTTAGCCTGTAGTGGGATCTAAGTGTGTGCACCCCATGTGTGGACATGGTGAATATCTGACCCAGCTTGATACGTCTCGATACAACTTGAGTTGCCATCTTGTCATTGGGTAATGTTAGCTTGTCATGTTTTAGAAAAGTCTTGCTCGACACTTTGGCCTACTTGACACGTCTCGATACAACAATGTTAATTTTTTTAAACAAATTTATTTTATTTTAAAATTAATTTATAATATTATAATATTTTTGATGAGATATTTTAATTATCGAAACGAGATGATAAAGCAATTATATTTATAAAATTATTGTCTGCTGGACACATAAAGATACAAATTGTGTATTTATTTATTTTTAATGATTTTATAGTTAATTTATTTTAAAATTTTAAATAAAAATTAAATAAAAATAATTTTCTCATACTCCTTAAAAATCTCTAAAGATTTTAACTAAATAAAAAAATGAAAAAAAAATAAATATAATAAAAATAAAATAGACTTAAACATGGATAACAATAATTCGACCAAAAAATCTAAAATATGATTATCTCTAAGAGTCTAAACTCATGTCTTAAAAATCAAAAAATAGATGAATATTAATAGTATAAATGCACTTTAATATAATTAAAAATAAGTATATTGGAAGAATCAAAAAAGATTTGATATAATATATATATATATATATATATATATATTAAAATATATGTGACATTAAACATCTTAAGAGACATATTAATCAATATACCAAAGAATGTGATATATAAATCCTAAGAAAATCCAACTTAGAGATAAAATCTTTAAAGTTGAATTAACATCAATTTCAATAATCTCTTTCATTTATCATCATGAGTATATAAGAGAATGAATCATGAAATTTATCATTAGCATAAATCTTCCGATTAGATTTGTAAATAATCATAAATTACTTTAACTTATGGAGAAATATATTCAGCTCACTTATCATGGGATCCCTAGATTGACCAATAGAAATGATATAATAAAAAAATAAAAAAACAAAAAAAATAATTAATAATTCACCAACTTAAGATAAAAAAAATCTCCATAACATCTAATATTAGAACTAATCACAAAATCAATGTATGCACATACATGATAACATACTTTATTGATTATAAGTAAAAACTAAATAAAAAAATATTAAAATTCCATGAAATCCACCATCCTCAACATGGCCCACCATTTTTTAGTTCGGTTGAGGATCTTTTAGAAATATCAGATTTAAAATAAAATTTTTAGTATAATATTTCAAATAATAATATAATAATTAATATGTTTGTAAAAATTATTATAGATAAGCCCTTATGTAATATTTTTATATTATATTATTTATATATATATATATATATATATATATCAAATAATTAACCTAAAAGTATAAATAAAAATAAAAATAATTTTCCTACATTGGACCAAATAAGAAACATACTATAATACCATAAGATACTTTACAGACTAAAAGAGTTTGACAATCTATGTAAGTCATCATATCTCAAAAAAATTATATAACCAATCAGACCTTGAGACACTTTACACTTCACTATAATACCTAAACAAACATACTATAATACCTTAAACACTTTATAGATGCTATTATAATAATTATATATACCTAATATTATATTCATATATTAACCAATCAGATCGAAAGACAAGAATTTCATAAATAAATTCTTTAAGATCTTTTATGATATGAACAATAATTATTCTTCTAGGTACACTCTTTCTATATACATTTCCCTTAAGTACATATGCAATATTAACAATCTACTTAACAAATATAAAGAAAACACAAATTATAATATCATGATCATAAAAATAAAATACTAGTACACTATTTTACTTCTTTATAACTTAGCAACTTGTGTAGATTCTTAAATTAAGATAGAAAAGAGTAACAAATATCCAAATATATATCCACCAACATGGACAAACTACAAAAATATGAAGTTATAATTTATAAATAATTAGATAATTTATTTAAATATTTAATAATAAATAAATTAATTTTAGCAAGCATCCACATACAAATATATATAATATATTTAGAGAATAACTTTTTAATTCAGTTAACTATAAGTAAATAAAAAAGTGATTCATTGAATAACAATGAATTATTGAATTATTTAGATATCAACAACTCTTCAATCTTGTTTTACCGTGACATTAAAAATTTTAATATAAAAAGTTGATAAAAATCATACAAATTTATATTTTTCATGCTATCTAAAATGAAACATGATATATTGACCCCTCTAATACCTAGCATAACATAAAAGTCTATTATACCTATAAATATAATTTCAGATAGGAAGAATAAGTTATAATCATATATCATTAAAGTAATTTTTTACTTAAAAGACAATTTAAAGATTGATTGTTAAAATAAAATAAAAGAGTTAAATTTAGATGATAATAAAATAAAACAGAAAAAATCATTGCTGAGACTATGAGCTTGGACAATTTGAATCCTATAAACTATTTTTTTATTCAAAGTTATGTTTTTTTTATTTCATTTATATTTCCAAATATTTATATATTATAATTGGTAATATATTTTTTTAATGTTAGTGTAGTTTATATTTAATTTTTTTAACAAAAATTATTTATATTATATATCATTACTATAATATAATAAAAAAAAATTATTTACATTACAATGTAGGTGTTGATGTTACTGCACCTACAACTGCAATACCGAGCAACCAAGGCCCATTAAAAGCATTACACTAACTAAATGCTATAGCAGCCCAGGGGACTAGGCAATAGCTACATTGATTAGTGTAATAGGTAATTAAAATTAAAAGAGCTAAGTAGTATCAAGTAGAAAATGAAATTTTTACAACTTTCAAGTCATAAGTTCAAATCTCATTGGCCATCACAAGATAATTTTTAAGTGAGCGATTAGTTTGGGCCGGTTCCCTAAAAACCATCCACTTTTTCCAGCACACCAATCCAGCCATCGGTCTTGTTGGTGTGATCTTGATTTGATGGGATACCTACCCAAATGACAAATTTGGAACAGTCTAGTAACCAATTGATGGTTGGACAAGTCTGACAAGCTGATCCTGTCTGAATATCTCATCAGTGGATTAAATACAAAAAGAAAACTAAGCCTTAATAACAACAAAATAAAGCTACACATTATACTGTTTATTTCCTACTATAATTTGCAATTCATAAGTATCCAACATTATCAAAAAAAATTCTAATGTTTAGAAAACAAGATCGAAAATTTTCAATTGCAGTATTCAGAAAAATAGCATAACTAGTACAATTACAATTGAGCACTTCTTTTTCATTCTGAGAAGATAAAGTACCTTCTCTTTCATCAACAACTCATTCTCCTCTTCTAGCCTCATGGCCAGTGACTCCAATTCCACTTGGTAAGCCTGAACACCCAGAAGTTCATGTTACCAACAATCAAATTAAAGCATCAAATATATAATTTTTCTCACAATTTAACATCTTTCACTATCATTACACTTTTTCTCACAAATATATAATTTAAAATCACATACAAATGATGTTATCCATTAATCCATGCTTTATCACACTGAACATAAACCATTGTTACTGCTTAGATATATGTATTGAAGTTGCTGATGAAAAACAAGTATTTTTTTTGAAAAAAGGTTTAAAATCAACAAAAAAAATTGATTCAACCGAACCGAGTTTAGTATAATTTAGTTAGGTAAAAGTTGGAAATTTTTCAAAACATCAAGTAATGCACCATAACCCCAAATACCCAATAAACAAAACCTGCTTCCTCTCTCTAGACCGTGCTGCGGACTCTCTGTTCTTGATCATCCTTCTCTGTCTCTGTTGAGCAGCCTTGTCCAAAGGCTCCAATTCTATAGCCCTGTTCCTTTTCCCTCTGCAATTAGCAGAAATGACTTCCACCCCATTAGAAAACCCAATCACGGGGCCTTCTACACTATCATACATCTGAAATGATGACGCAACGGGATCCAGGGCATATGGTAAAATCTTAGCACCTTTCTCCTCTGCTTCCACCGCACCTGCCTTAGCTAAAAAATCCTCCAGCGTCATCATTTCATCATGTTCTTCTTTCATCTCCTTCCTATTCACCATGATTTCCTTCCACACATCGTCCACTATTCTGGGTGCGGAATTGCTTACAGACGATACAGCACTTGTAGAATCGATTAGGGTTAGTAGCCCATCCACTGTTAAGTTTGGTGAATTTACGAGGTTTTCTGGTTTAGTGCAATGAGTGGATCTTAGCCCAGTAGGTGACGAAGGGGAAGACAAAAAATCTAAGTTTATCGGTTTCGATTTCATCAGCAAGTTTTGAGAGAGTAAAGAAGGAGCTTGAAACCTTGAACAGAGCGGCGAACTCTACCACGACGGCACCATTTTTCTTCCTCCAGGCTCCAGCATGAGTGCGTTTTTTGGAATTCGAGTGTGAGTCATGGAAATTGAGTGTGACAGCCCTGAGCCCACCCACCAATCACACTTACAGTTAAATACTTGTATTTATTTATGCTTCGTATGAAAATAAGATAATATTTTTAGTTTTTGATACCTTCGAACAAAATTATTTAAAAATAACTCATTTATTAAATAATTTTAATTAAAAAAAAAAGAGCCAAGACATAAAATATTTAATATTTTTCCCATTTTCTTTGTTAATATAAAAATAATATTTTTTTAAGGGAGCAGTGTTTTAGACTTTTAGAAAAGAATATTCACATAAAAACTAATATTTTAATATTTAAAAAAAATCTTCAAAATTTTATAAAATTGAAATTTGGGATACTCTATTATGATAATCCTAAATTATCATTAAGTTACTCCCATCGACCCTCATCGAACTCTTAAGAAAAAATTCAGTCGAGTCCGTCGAGCTCCATCGAGCTTGATGATGAACTCGAGGAGCTTGGCCACAAGCTCCATCTAGCTTGATGATGAACTCAAGGAGCTTAACCACAAGCTCCAGGAGTTGATGGGAGCCCGTCGAGCTTCATCGAGCTCGACGACAAGCTCCTGGAGCTGAATGACGAGCTCATGGAGCTTGACCACGAGCTTTAGGAGCTGATGGGAGCCTGCCAAGCCCTATCGAGCTCGATCACGAGCTCCAAAAGCTGATGGGAGCCCGCCAAGCTCTATCAAGCTATACCACAAGCTCCAATAACTGATGAGAGCCCACCAAGCTCTATCGAGCTCTACCACGAGCTCCTGGAGCTTACAGGAGCCCATTGAGCTCAATAGAGATTGGCAGCCTCGATGAGTTCAAATGAGTTTTTTCTTAGGAGTTGGATGATAACCAATGGGATTAAAGTAAGGGCAATTTAGGATTAACGTAATTGAGTGCCCCAGATTTCAATTTCATAAGAGTCCAATAACTTTTTTAAAATATTAAAAGATTAGTTTTATTTTTAAATATTTCGAGGGAGTAGCCAAAACACAATACTCCGTAAAACTATACGTATATAATGATATATATATATATATATATATTTATAAAGTCATATATGCATCTATATAAGTATAGATATTGATGTGTGTGTGTGTGTGTGTGTGTGTGTATAAATATATATGTATATGTACATATATGACGAATCTACATATATAACATATATCAATATGTATAGATATCATATACAACATATGTTATATAATGATATTAATAGATATAAATATTATATATATAATGATATATAGATATATTATACAGCCATATATTTATCCTTATATAGTTCTATGTGTGTGTGGGTGTGTTGTATATGTTTATATTTATCTTTACAATATATATATATCATTTATTTTTAAATTTATGTGAATGGTATTTTTGAAATTATAATTTAATCTGTTTTCAAAAACACTGTTCAATTTTTTTAGAAAAATATAGGTGGCGTTTGGTCTGGAAAAAATTTTCTATTTTCTATTTTTCATTTGCTGGAAGTCATTTTCTGGTTTTCAAACTATTTTTTAAAAAACAGAGAATGTATTTGGTGTATATGCTGGAAAATGTTTTGCTGGAAATGAAAACAGAAAAATACATTTGGTATGTATAATATAAAATATATTTTTTATATGTTAAATTAAACTTAAAAAAACAATACATAACTGAACAAAATCATTTACAAAAGAGTTTAAACATGATTTTGAACAAAATCATTCACAAAAGAGTTTATACATGATTTTAAACAAAATGATTGACAGAATAGGTCATGCATAATTTTGAACAAAATAAAAATCAAAAGAGTTCATTCATGATTCTGATTAAAATCATTCCACATTTATTCTACTATGTCATCAAGAATTTGTCTCATTTGTGCTGTTTGGCTTACATCTACTACAATTTGGTCATGCTCTGCACCATCCACTTCATCATTGTGCATCAGCATTTGTTATGTATTGTGCTCTATTAATAATGTATCTAATGCGTGATGGCGTCGAATAAAGTTGTGTAAAGTGCAACAAGCTGTAGGAATTAGACGTAGCCTCAGCAATGGATAGCCAGACATGTGCTTCATAATTAGAAATCTTGCTTTTAGTACCCAAATACTTCGCTCAATGACATTACGGAAGCAAGTGTATCAATAGTTGAACAATTCTTGGCGTCCACGTGACCTGCCTTGGCCTCAAAAGTCTTGTAAGTGATATTTCTGACCTCGATAAGGAGCAAGAAATCCAGGAATATTTGGATAGCCGGAGCCTACGAGGAAAAATTGAGCTACAAAAAATAGCAAATGTCATTTAAAAAAAATACATGATTTTTACAAAAAAAAAAAAAATTATCAATGTAAAACTCACCACCACATGGCATAGGAAATTTATCTTGTGCACTTGTGACCGCATCTATGAATACTCGAGAATCATTTGCAGTACCTTCCCATCCAGCATATACAAACGTGAAGCGCATGTCAAAGTCGCAAGCAAGCTTAACATTTTGAGTGGTAAACATTTTCCATCCTTGAAAAGCTGTCTAACGCGACCCATGTACCCAAGCCGAAACATGCGTACCATCTATTGCCCCAATACAATGCTATAACGTAATAATATTGTATGTTATAAACAAAATTCAAATATAAAGGAATATATATATATATATGTATGTAAGTACCTACCTGGATTTTGGATTATCCAAAATATTTTCATGAACACCTGTTGCTGTGCAGGCCGAAGTAGGTCTGTACCAAGTGCGCATAGTGCACGTCGTACTCTTTTAAACCACGGGCTACTCGTATACGTGGAATGTTGAAATCGATCAACAACAAGCCTGTGTCGTATATCATGGCCAACAATCAGCAAAAACATCGCAACTACTTCTTCTACTGACACTTTCTTGCCATTTTTCAAAAGATTCATCTCCTTCAATGTGCGACAGAGGTTAAGAAAAACTTTCATATTCATGCGGAAATTATCGAAACATATAGTTGGATTTCCATATAAGACTTCATAGATGCAGTCTCTTCTGGTAAGCACAGAATTGCGACAAGGGTTACGAGATATATTGTGGCGAGTGAGATATCGAATCAATTTCAATAGTCAAATAATCGCAGCCATAAAAACCTATTGGTGTCGGGTGTCAAGTGCAATTTCGTCGTCACTATCATTAAAATTATCCATAGTTAAAGTCAATTCCTGCAATAAATATATAAAGTACGTGAAAGGTAACCTACAACACTTACGAAATTTATTCAAGATTTAATAACAAGCTTGTGTCATAAATTCAAAAGTGCAATATTTAAAACCACATACATGTAGAGGTGTCAAACGGGCCGTGCCAGGCCGGCCCGGCATGGTTTTTTGGGGGTTCAGCCTGTCACGGGCCCACAGCACGATTCGCCGGGTTCGGCCCGGTCGAGCCGAACCCTAACTTTAAAAAAAATTAGGGTTTCGGCGTGCCCGAAACCCTAATTCTAAAAAAAAAATTAGAGATTGGGCGTGCCTGAAACCCTAATTTTAAAAAAAAATTGGGTTTCGGCGCCCAGTAACCCTAATTTAAAAAAAAAATTAAGCATGGTACCGTGCCGGGCCAAGCACGGCACGAGGCCTGGTTGGCCTCGGCACAGCACGGCACGATCGTGCCGTGGTCGGGCACGACACGAGCCGGGCACGGGAAATTTCCGTGTCGGGCCTGGCCGGCCCGGCCAGGTTGACATCTCTACATACATGTTTTCAAACAAAGAGAAATAAAAACATAACATTACTACAGCAAACCGAAAGAAAAGTCAGTAAATATAGCATATGACTCATATTTTGTTATAATTATTCAACAACATTAATCTCTTGCTTGGAGGCATGGTTAGGAATGTTACTCGCAATTGAGCATTTTGGAAGATCTCAGTGGCTTTAACAAACAAAAAGTCAGGTAATTTATCAGCATCTCCTAATGTAGCCATGCAGTCCCTAATCGTAAAATTGTGAACTGTTTCACATGATTCCCTTGCATCCTCACGCTCCATCATAGCATTTCGTAAAGAAAAAAACTTCGATCGAACATTTGATTCTTCACTCATATGTATGACAGTAGTGGACAGGAAGTTAATGCAGTCATCAAGAGCATTATTTTTCCCTTTCTTCCGTGGTGGCATATTATTATAATTCTCACTCCCTCGGCGTCTACAATTGGACTCAATTTCTTCATCTACGCCTGATGGTTCCACATTAGCTTGTTCGCCATTAAGAAAAGCATCTTCCATATCTCTTTCTTCGTCAGATGTAGGAGGTAATTGGGTAGACACCATATGCATGCTACCGGTAGCCATAGTACTGTCAAATATCTCTGAAAGAACTGCATAGTGACCACAACCTTATTTCCTAATTGTCTTGTACTCCTTTTTATTTTTATGTCATATTATGTAGAATGTAGTCAGATATTGAACATGTAATTTTTAAAAAATCCTTAAATTTAAAAACTACAGACTAACCGCATAAAATTCAGCCCAAACTTCCTCTGGAGCGTTGACCTTGCCCGTGTCTGTGTCCAAAGTAACTCCGATATGGGAAATGAGCGCTGCAAATAGACGTTGTTTCGTACGCAGCCTATTCCACTTACCCTTAAGTCGATCAATGCCAAAGTTTTAATTGGCTGCGCACAATAATTCCCCATTAACCTCTTCCCAAACAGTACCTTTGAATGTAGATGATTGCAACTTACCCTCCTTAAATTTCTCGTATACTATACCTACAAAAGCCGTCACACTACTCTTCGACCACTCAATTTTATCAATTTCAATCCTAGGTCTACGCCCACCCATTTTGCTTTCTACCTTCAAAAAAAAAACCATTGTACTATCATGAATATACATATAAATATGCTTCAAACATATAGAAGAAAAAAGATAATGATATTTGAACATGATATGCATACAAAATATATATATACACATATATAAGTATAAGTATTTGTCACAATATCATATGCATGAGTATTCATAATGCCAGACTTAAACTGTAATCCAACATAGGCAAGTTCAACAATTAAAATGTAATAAATAACCAATTAGGATCAATTATATAACCAATTCGCCCAAGTGTCATGCAGTATCATTGAAAACATGTTTTCAATGAAAGTTGACCTATCAATATTGAGTATCAGCAACACAATGAGGTGGTTGACTTTCTAGCCAAGGATGGGTCAACAAGGACCTTGAACATGCTACTTGGTTTACACCATAGGCTACAAATGGCATTTAGTATTTTATTGGTTTATGCTATAGAATTCTAAAATCTCAATCATAAGAAAAAGAATGGGAGGTCACATGGCAAAAGCAGTGATGGATTTCTTCATGTAATAAGTTAACAATTTTTTTTTTAAAAAAAAAAACCAAACAGATAAAGAATAAGCAACAAGAAAAAAAAAGACAAAAAAATATTTGTATATCTCAGTATAACAAAGTTACTCTTCTCATGAACAAAATAATAGTTGAGCTCCATATACTTCATCAATATAAACAAATTTCTCTCCCTAAATATGGTTAAGATTCTAATTCATCAGTATAAACATATCAGAAACATAAAAAATTAGATCAGATGAGACTGAACAAGTGAATTGACTAAGTGGAGACAAAATGTTACAAGAACTCAGTTTTACAATGCTATGAGTCCTGTTATCAGAACCACATTTACAATTCAGTTCTTGAACAACTGAGAATTAGTATACTAATGTGAATGTCAGTTTTTGTTCGTTCATGAAAAAGAGAACAAGATATATGCATATATCTATTTATGTATACAAACAAACAAAAAAATAGTGATGACTGCATCTGTAGCAATAATGCAAAAACTGTAGCAATAATGCAGTGATTGAATCTAGAAAAATCGAGCATACTACTGTATATATACAATCTATCTATATATACAATAATGTATATATCTATCTAGAAAAAGAAAAGCCTACTACTGTACGTGTGTGTTCAATCTAGTAATTTCTCGAGCTTAAAACATTGTCTGAGAAAGAACCAGTGATTCAAGCATTTCTTCAAACATGTAATATGCACAAACGTAGAGAATTTTGGTTTGATTCACAGGGGAAACCGTTTCAACCATTATTGGACCAGAAACACGATTTTAGGACAAAATAAATAGACAAACCAAGACAATTGGACAGAAACAGAAAAATCAACAAGGAAATCAAAAATAGCAAAACCATAAAGAAGCAGAAAAATGTAACACCACTCAAACATAGCAGCAAGAAAAAGTGAGATCATAAAACCATAAAACTCACATTTTCGATCGGTTTTAGTGTTACCTGCGATAGAGGAATGCATCAATCAGACCTGCATAAGCAAGAAAAGCCGAGCAGACCCACAAACGCAAGAGAAGAATCGCACACGAGGCATCGATCGGACAAGCAGAAGCAAGAAGAGAGCCGAGCAGGCCCACAGCTATAGACCCAAGGGAGGAATCGCATGAAAAATCAGATGGAGAACGAGTGCTTGAGCATTTTCTGGCAAATGTAGAGAATGACTTTTTATCGTTCTCTCATTTTCTTAAAAACAAGCCCATGTTTTCTCAAAAAAAAAAATAAAAACAAGCACCCAAACTAATTTTCCGGGAAAACACGAAAAACAGGAAAATAAAAACATAAAAATATTAAACCAAACAACACCATAATTTCTTTAATGTAGAGGTGTCAAACGGGCCGGCCCAGCACGGCACGGTCCATTTTTCCCGTGCCCGCCGTGCTACCGTGCCGTGCCCAGCACGGCACGGTATTTTAAAGTCGGGCACGGCACGGCCCGTGGGCACGGTTCGGCCGTGCCGTGCCGTGCCCGGCCCGCTCGGGCACGTTTGCTCAACCGGGGTCCGGGTCCCGGGAGCCAAGAGGCAACAGCAACATGCAACCGGCAACACCAACACTCAACAGCCAAGCACGGGCACGGGCGCACGGGCGCACGGCCCGTGCTTGGCACTTGGCACTTTGACTTGGCAGAATAAAAAAAAATTTTTTTTTTTTAAATTTTTTTATTAATTTTCTGTTTATCTTTATTTAAGTTTATGTAATAAATAAAAAATAAATTTTTTTGTAAAAAATATTACATTTAAAATTAAATGTAAGTATGTAAAAAAAAATTAGAAAATTTATTTTTTTTTTCAATTAAGTTTAGCATTTTTAAATATTATAATGTATTAATTAAATATTAAGATTTAAAGTTAATAAATTTTAAAATAATATTTAAATCTTAAATTAATAATTAAATACATTAAGTTAGTAAAAATTTTAATTAAAAAAAATTTAAACTACGCAAATAAAAATTACCATTCATGCTTTTGAAACCAATACTCCGAAAAAAAAAGTATAAGTTTCAACTTCAACACAACGTATAATACAAAGTACAAACAAAGCGTATAAATAAAAAAAAAAATATCGAAAAAAAAGAGCAGATGAGCATCAATCGTCAAGCAGCATATAATGAGAATCATTAGCCGCAACATCAAGATCAGTATCATATGGGTCATCATCATCGGCAATCAGCTCCTCCGCCATCGTAGTGGATGTGGATGCGACTGCAGTGTCTGTCATAGTCCCAGCTTCAGCACGATCACTGATGCTAAATCTCGATTCCTCCCAATCCTTCAAACATGCCAAAGCCTCAACCATATCTGGACGTAATCTCGATCTCCTATCCGAAATCACGTTCACTGCAACAGAAAAAGCAGACTCCGATGCTACGCTCGACACCGGAGGAGTCAGTAGATCCCGTGCCATCCTAGATAGCACAGGATAGGCGGACTCATATGATTTCCACCACTGTAATAAATCAAGATTCTTATTGTCAGAAGGTGATAGGATTGAGCAGTAATCGGTATCTAAGTACCGAGACAGCTCGCTCCTATGTGAAGGTCTACCCCTACGTTTCCCCCTCGCTAGGTTAATGGAATAAGCGTCATCTCCGAACAAGGTATCAGTGTCCGTACTCACAGTCTAAACACCACCACCACCATACCTAGTATCGTAGTATGTATATAGGTCTGTCAACTTCTCGTAAATGAACCCTTCAGGTGGCTCTTCCAGGTTCATGCACGAGGAAATGAAAGTCAGGGTGTTTTCAACCCCTTCCACCTTAGCCCTAGGGTCCATGCATGCTGCGAGGCAATAAAGAGATGGAATGGTGGACCAGTACTTCAGGTACTTGGTCTCCATCTCTGCAACCATATGGGTGAGCGTCGGGTCTGCTCGATACATCCTAAACATGCTACTAATGTTGCATATGCAACGGAGTGCAATGCAAGTGGTGGGCGTATAAACCGACGAACACATGTTCGTCGTGTCATAAAATATCTTCAGGAATTTCATAAATGAAATTCCTGAATCCCAGTCAGTGTCGTCAACAATAAGTTCGCCACTCTTACTATTGACGTAGTCGGATATCACGTGTTCGTATCCAACACATGATTCCAACATCAGGTACGTGTAATTCCAATGATGTCTCACATCAGATTGGAATTTCTTCTTCTTAAGATTCGCAGACAAACAGAGATTACCAAACTCTTGTAGTCTGCGAGGAGTGCGAATATACTTGAGTGCATTGCGTATATTTTCCAACGCGGGGGAACACACCTTCATACCCGCTTGAACTATCAGGTTAATAACATGACACATGCATCTGACATGAAATATCTCTCCTAAAGGTGCGTCTCTAATATTCCTAACAAACATATTGATCGCTACTCCATTATTCGCAGCATTATCGAAAGTGACACTAAAAATTTTATTTTGAATTTTATATTCCCTAAATATTTTCATCATACACTCAAAAATGGCCGGGCCATCATGAGGATGAAGAATCTCTGTGAATCCTAATATTTTTTTATTTATTGTCCAGTTTGAATCGACATAATGACTAGTGATACATGCATAAGAAGAATCATCGTGACATGTCCATATATCGGACGTCACAGACACCACTCCACTAAATGCCAAAAATTCCTTAATTATTTTTTGTTTTTCTAACTTATATATCTTTAGTATGTCACTCCTAGATGTGGACCTAGGAATCCTACGATAGGATGGCTGAAAATAAGTCTGCATGATGCGCACTACCCTCGGATCTTCCGAAAATCTGATCGGAAGACCCATCAATGTGATGAGCCTGGTCATGCCGTCCCTACCCAACTCGCTGGAGTATACGAAGGGAGTAAACTTTGAGACTGAACTCGATCCAGTCTCAAAAAATGTAGTGCCAAGTTGGGTTTGCCTAGGATCTAACGGTCCATGTTTTTTGGAGCATATTTCAGCATGCCTCTTTAGGTGCCCAGTCCCACATGTACTCTTGCATGTTAAAAGTCGCATACAATATTTGTACTGTGCCATTTCATGTTCCTCACCCCTAACATCTAATTGTGTTATTATTTTAAAATGTGTCCAAACTACAGAAGTCCTCCTAGTTTTTTGTTTTTTAGAACTTTGGGCTGAGATGACAGGAGAAACCAAAGTTTCAGGAGCCACAGACGTTTGTGTAACACTAACATTTTCATTTTCAAAATTTAAATTTGTGTTAGGTGAATTTGTCATTTTTTATTTTTCGTACTTTTTTCTAGAAAGAGAAGCTTTAGAGAGAGAAAATAAAAAAAAAAGCAAATTATATTACCCGGTAAAAGCAATGAGGTCACTCACGTGCAAGATGCACCGCAGCCCGCAGGAAGCTTTGATGTTCAAAACTCAAGTTGAGTTTCACGAAAATCCAAGCCGAAATCAAAAACACGAGGGCCGAGAGAGAGAAGCACGGATTATGTGAGAGAGAGAAAATATAGAGAGGATTAATGTTTTTGAAAAACATAAATTTTATAGGGAGGGGGGTAGAATTTATAGGATGATTAAAGTTTTTTTTTTAAAAAAAATTATTTTTTTATTATTTTTTTGAATTTTTTTATTATTTTTAAGGGGCAGAATCACGAGGACCGTCGGATTCTGCCCCCTAGCCGTTGGAGTCGAATCCAAGGGCTGAAAATTGCTCAAATTTTGAAAATTTTTTTTTTCCCGTTAGATATATCGATTTTCTCGGTTTTCGGCAGAAAATACCGCGGGTCGGGTCTGTTTGGACCCGACCCGCGGTCTTTTTACCGGGGGGGGGCCCTGAGCGGCTGAGCCTGATGTGTCGAGTGACTCGAGTCACGACTCAGTGAGTCGTGACTCGTGACCGTGAGTCGCGACTCACGCCACGGCACGCGTGGCACGCCGCCAGTGCCACGCGTGCCTGCGGGACCGGCACGGGATGGACCCGTGCCGGCGTGCCGTGCCAGGCACGGTTTTTGAACGTGCCGGGCCGGCCCAGGCACGGCCGAACCGTGCCGTGCCTCGTGCCGGGCCGGCCCGGCCCGGCCCGTTTGACACCTCTACTTTAATGTAATGAAGGTTATTTTTGTATTAAGGCATATATTTTTGGGTTGGGATACTTTTTCTTTAAATTTTTTAAAAACCAAACTTTTTTTTTATTATTTTTTTTTTGTTTTGGGCCCCAAAAAATTTATTTTTTTCTTTTTTTACCCTATAATTAATATTGACTCCTAGAAATATCAAAAAAATAAATAAATAAAACTAAGTTAGAATTGTATTTTGGTATACCAAATATAAATATTAATGTTTACATGTACCAAACTTTTCATAATTAAAAAAAATATACTAAATTTTAAAATAATTAAATTTATATGCACTAAAATAAATCAAATTTAATTTAATTAATATGAAAATTATTATTACAAATCAAGAAAATACATTTCTAAATTCAAAAATCATAATTTTTGAAAATTCATTTTAAAGATATAATTAATAATGTTAGTGGGAAGATGGGATTCAAAACCTTCCCTCCACAATGTCAAAATGGCAATCAACCTATTAATCACAAGTTTAATGTCAATTATAAAACAAATTATAATACTTATATATACATATAAATATAAATAAAAACATATATATATATATGTGTGTGTGTGTGTGTGTATGAACATATATATATATATATATATGTGTGTGTGTGTGTGTGTGTGTGTGTATGAACATATATATATATATGTGTGTGTGTGTGTGTGTATGAACATATATATATATGTGTGTATGAACATATATATATATGTGTGTATGAACATATATATATATATGTGTGTGTGTGGTGTGTGTGTGTGTGTGTTTAACATATATATATATATATATGTGTGTGTGTGTGTGTGTATGAACATATATATATATATATATGTGTGTATGAACATATATATATATATATATATATATATATATATGTATATGTGTGTATGAACATATATATATATATGTGTGTGTATGAACATATATATATATATATATGTATGTATGTATGAACATATATATATATATATGTGTGTGTGTGTATGAACATATATATATGTGTGTGTATGTGTGTGTGTGTGTGTGTGTGTCTGTGAACATATATATATATATATGTGTGTATGTATGAACATATATATATATATATATGTATGTATGAACATATATATATATGTGTGTGTGTGTATGTATGAACATATATATATATATATATGTGTGTGTGTATGTATGAACATATATATATATATATATGTGTGTGTGTATGTATGAACATATATATATATATGTGTGTGTGTGTGTGTATGTATGAACATATATATATATATATATATACATATATATATATCAACAAACATATTAATATATACCAATATACCTACATATACACACATACATATAAACATATATATATAATTATACAATATAACAATATAAATATAATTGTGTGTGTGCGTGCGTGCGTGCGAGTTTTAAAAATAAATTTTCACATTGAGTTCATATCAAGAACACAATGGAGAAGATAACACAATTTTATTTAGATCTACGGCCATAAAATATGAAAACTTGATGATAAATGATGCTGCCGGAAACCTTGGATGAGGGGAAGAAGAAGAAGAAGAGACCCCATTGTTTTATTCTCAACGAAGAAAACATTGGCCGTCGAAAGCATCCATGAATGCACCAAAGCAGAAGAAAACATAAATATGAGGTACAATAATAAGCAATTAGAGTTGGTCTGATTTTACAATGAAAAGAAATGCTGGATATCATGGAAAGCTCGAAATGTGAGGTACAATTAATCTGTACAGCATCATCATCTTCTCTGTCACAACTCACCAGCATAGAAACCATTATAATTATGGTATCATGGGAGCTCGAGCCCATTGGTACGGCAGCAAACAATGCTACGAAACACCTCCCTCACCTGCCTCTCCAATGGACACAACCCATCATTTATAGTCTTGCAGACCTGCTCCAGGCCAGTTACTCTTTCCCTGATCTCCGCCTCCTTATCCTCCATTAATGGAAACTGGAGAGAATCCCCCAGTTCGATCAGAGCTCTGACACTGTGATCGATGAGGTGTATTTCTCTCAGCAGCCCACACGCAGTCCTTCTTTCCCGCTTCTTCGACTCCTCCAAAACCCTGTCATACAGCGCCAGCAATGGAGTCGCCCATGGGAAGCTTTTGGGGATGGAGAAATGAACCTGTAAGCCCCTGTCCTGGCAGGGTATCGCTGCAACAAGAACCCACACCACGAAGAGGAGAACACAGTTCATCGTGAAAACCCCTACCGAGACTCCATTGGTTAGGAGAATTTCGCTCGATTTGGGCGCCATCAAATTGCTTGCGATTGCCTGGACCTGTCGAGAAGCAGACCAAGACCGAGAAACACTCCATGATAGCGATCTGGCATGCCCAGGCACCCGCAGCTGATCTTTCGAAGATGACTTATCTCGCCCAAATGAGCGATTTCTGTGCGCGATCACCGCAGCAGATTCTTTCTCATCCAGCATCAATATAGAAACCTCGATAAGAGCCTTCTTCGCGCGACGAAACTGTCCTTCCCCAATCGATCTCTCGGCTGCAAAAGCATCACAGACGATCTCTACCAGCTTATTCCAATCCCTAACGCGATTAATTCCATCGCGAATCGCATTACAGACGTCGAGCGCCTTAACGCTCCTCTCGTAATACTCATGCAATATCCGATCCAGAGGAGATTTGCAAGAAGCATCCTTGTTGTTCATCAGTATCACACTAAACTCCTCTTGGCATCGAATAAACACATTTAGCAACTTGCTGATCCACGCCATTGAGAGCAAGCACTCTGAATTCGCAGACAGCAGATCTGAGAATCGTCCTGCGACGCAATTCTGAAATGCTTCGAGCTCCATCGTCAAACCTGATGTCGCTTCCGCCGATTCTATGGCGGGAACCTGGCTTCTTCTGAGGGTGGGAACAAAGCGCGCCATTGATGCAGTCGACCCCTGGTTTACTTGGCTGGCACCCACATTCTCACATCACCGATGCCATGAACGACCTAATTTAGCAACCAGCATCAGACCCTGCAATTCTTCCATCCAATTTTCGTCTGTTCTCCTCCCTTTCCACCATCACCGCTTCATTTATCGAATAACAAACGCAGAAATGAGCAACGCAGAAAGGTAGTCTTTGAGTGGCGAGAGTGAGAGAAAGATGGGGAAAGAAGGAGAGAGAGAGTGTGTGAGAGAGAGAGAGGAGAGAGAAATGAGAGAGAGAGAGGAGAGAGAAAATGAGAGAGAGAGAGCAGTGGTGGGGTAGAAAGTCGTCAGTTGAGTGACGCATTGAAAGAACAATAAAGTATTAATTTAGCGATTTTATAATATTTTAAACTTTTTTTATTGATATTAGCATATTTTTTTCTTATTATATTCTATATGGTCAAATTCTTCATATTTATATATTTGGTATAAACAATCATTAAAAAATACCAAAAATATAAAAACATTTTTAGAAAATAATATAAAGAAACGCAAAACTAAAATATTTAAATTTTGAATTTTTGCTCACATTTTTAAAAGTTTGAGTAAAATATTTCCCAAAATATAAAGTGTTTACATTTTAGTCTTATTTTATTATTATATTCAAAAATACCTTATTTTCTTAAAATATTATTTTGACATAATTTTTATTAAAATTTTTAAAAACACGAATCAAAAATATATATTTTTTAATTTTGTGATCCCATTAAATATTTTCCTCAAATTTTTATATTTTGGATTACTTAAAATCAGAAAACAACTGATATTTCAAATTTTTCTTTTTTTTAAAATAAAACGAATGTTTTTCAACTGTTTTTTTTTTGAAAATGAACAGTAATTTCAAAAGCTATTACTATTTTTGAAAAGCAGTCACATCGAGTTTTTATTTTTTTAATTATGTGTGTGTGTGTGAGTAATTACATATTTATATATAAATACAAAAAAAATATTAAAAATTATAAAAAATCCTGCCAAACCAATTTTTGAAAATCAACAGAAGTTTAAATAAGTATGGGTCAATTAAAAAATGGTTTTCTTTAAAAAAAAACAATTTTAATTTATAATTTAATCTTTTTTTTGAGACATTAACCTTTATTCCATTACAATTTAATTAGTTTTACAAATTCTATTTATTATTTATACTTCAAAATTTATTATTTTTAAATTTTTTAGAAGTTATTAATGAGTTTATTTAATAATTAAATCATAATTTATAGTAGTTCATACCATAGTTGACGACATTGCATTCATTTTATTACTTGCATTAACTAACTATATAATAACATAATTTAATTATTAAAAAAACATATATTTGGTCCAACCCTCTTAAATGAGTCTTGTCGAGCAAATTTTAGAAATAATTATTTCATTCATCTTTATATTAAATAATTATCTCATAACTAAAAATAAATATATTATGAGACTAGAAATGATAAAATCAAAAATAAAATTATAACAAAAATTTTTTTTAAAAAAAATCATATAAATAATAACATAAGATAAATCTGTCTAACAAATTTTGATTAAGTCCAACATAGACCTCATAGTATATCAATTAGAACTACTAGCAAGCCAAGGTGGAATCACATAATAAGTATAGATAAAAAATTAATAACAAAATAATTAAAAATTAATTTGATTTTTAATAAAGTAAATTACAAAAATAAAATTCATTCAGCCAATTTAAAATACTTAAAATAAAACTTGACTTATATTTATAATTTTCATACAATCATCATTGTTACCCTAAATATAATGATAAAATGAAAAATGACAAATGGGCCCAGGTTGTGTTCATACCTAGCACTAAGAGGCTTGCCTTAACTATCCATGAGCCAATTGACTAGCTTTGGCTCATGCCTTGCTAGCCAAGGGGCTACTAGACTACCCACATGTCGAGTTGGGCAGGCACACACACACACACACGCACACACACAACACACACACACACACACACACGCACACACACGCACACACACACACACACGCACACACACGCACACACACGCACACACACACACGCACACACACACGCACGCACGCACACACACACACACACGCACGCACACACACACGCACACACACACACACACGCACACACACACACACGCACACACACACACGCACGCACGCACGCACGCACGCACACACGCACACACACACGCACACACACACGCACACACACACGCACGCACGCACGCACGCACACACACACACACACACGCACACACACGCACACACACGCACGCGCACGCACACACGCACACACACACACACGCACACACGCACACACACACGCACGCACACACACACGCACGCACACACACACACACACGCACACACACGCACACACAGACGCACAGACGCACACACGCACACACGCACACACACACGCACGCACACACACACGCACGCACGCACGCACACACACACGCACGCACACACACACACACACGCACGCACACACACACGCACGCACACACACACACACACGCACACACACACAGACGCACAGACGCACACACGCACACACACGCACACACGCACACACACGCACACACGCACACACACGCACACACGCACACACACGCACACACACGCACACACACACGAACACACACGCACACACACACACACACGAACACACACGCAACACACGCACACACGCACACACGCACACACGCACACACGCACACACGCACACACGCACACACGCACACACGCACACACGCACACACGCACACACGCACACACGCACACACGCACACACGCACACACGCACACACGCACACACGCACACACGCACACACGCACACGCCGCACACGCGCACACGCACACACGCACACACGCACACACACGCACACACACGCACACACACGCACACACGCACACACACACACACACACGAACACACACGAACACACACGCACACACACGCACACACGCACACACGCACACACGCACACACGCACACACGCACACACACAACACGCGCACACACGCACACACACAACACGCTCACACACACACACAGTCATGTCCAACACCCATTAAGATCAAACTCATGTCCTCTAGGGTTAAATAGTATTTTCCCATTGTCAATCAGACTACTAATATGAATAAATAATTCACTTATATAATAATAAAAAATATTTTCCATGATTTTATTTTAAAGATAAATCTTATAATTATCATATTATTAATCGACACTAGTTTGAATTTAATGATTAATTATATAATAAATTATAATACTTAATTAAAGATTATATCTTAGGGTGAAGGTACGTACCTAACCCAAACCCAACTATTAGAAAATCAGGTTCACGATGAAGCTAACCCAAATCAAAGACGAAAACCAAAAGGAAAACACAGAAACCCTAATTTTTCTTTGAGGGATATGTGCAAAAGCACGAGCCCGACCCACAGCTGAAAAAACTTCAACCCGAACCTAATTTTGTCTCAAGTCAGGTTTGGTTTACAGGGGTTGGGTTCGAGCACTAGTTATGTAATAATAAAAATTTAGGCCTTGAAAAACATATTCATAAAATAATAATTTTGCAATTTTATATTATTAAATGACCAAACCCGACCCAAGTTTCATAATTTCAATTTGTGTTGGGTTCGAGTTGATGGATTTTTTAGGTTGAACCAAATTTGGGTCATTTCTCAAGTTAACATTTTTTTTTAATCCGAGTTGGGTTCGGGTTGGCTCTCAACCCAACCCAACCAACCAGAGTTGCACCTACCTACAAGGCTAAATGATTTGAACATATATATGCATATAATTAGGAAAAAAAAAAGTATGTGACTACTAGCATATGTTTACATATGTGCGTAAGTGTGCATATCAACATGCACATTCATGCACACACACATGCACATGCATGGGTACAATATGTAGACACACGCACACACGCACACACATATATATACTCCACAATTAAAGATGGAGAAGAGAGACTAACACAAGTCACGTTCGACTTTTGTTCCAAGTAGAGCTTCAGCATCAACATCTTTAGCTCCAACATCAGCGAGCAAGATCATGCCGGAATCACACCACCCTCCAATCACATCCCTACCGGGGCACTAGACCAAGCAATGGATACAAAACGAATCATATTGTGACATAAAATGGATAGAATGAGTGTTAGCCCGCGGAAGAAGGCACTAACCTTGCCAAATCCAAGCCAATTTGAATCACCTTTGAAGGAGAATGCCTTGTTTCTTTGCTTCCATTGTGCACAATAGACCTACTAACAAATCCCTAATGTTTACCACAAGAGCACAAACTCACACACACAAACATACTCACACACACACACACACACACACACACACACACGCTCACACACACACACATGCTCACACACTCACACACACTCACACACATACATGCTCACACACTCACTCACACACACACACACGCTCACACACACATACTCACACACACACATGCTCACACACACTCACACACACTCACACACATACATGCTCACACACTCACTCACACACACACACACACGCTCACACACACATACTCACACACACACATGCTCACACACACTCACACACACACACACACACTCACACACACACACACGCTCACACACACACACTCACACACACACACTCACTCACTCACTCACACATACACACACACACACACACACACACACACACATAGTGGCATATTGAGTCAAATTTGCGTGTAGCAGACTCAATCTTAACAGTCTTAACTTCAAAATATCAGAGAGAGTGTATCTAAAGAGTCTTAAATTCTACACTTACCACACTTGAACAAAGATAATTATCATAGTACCATGATATGACCTCTAACACGCGTATGCAACAAGATGACTTTTTAGGAGATCAAAATCTTAAATTTACTCTTACAAATTTGTTTAATTTTAGGATTCTTATGAGATTTGGTGTATGATCTCATGTTTGAGATTTATCAAGCATGTTCTCTTTAATTTTCGAAAATAAGACTGTCAAGATATTAATCTCTCTCAGACTCCATACTAAATGAGAGTCTAGTGCATTGGGACCTAGATATTTTATGCATATCTCAGGACATTTCTATCCTGAACTAACCAATGTTACTTGAAGGAAAATCATGGTTATGTGGATCTTGGCAGATGGGTAGAATAGTAAATTTAAGCCGGCAAATGAAATATATCTCAGATATGTCTCAGGACCACCTCTTGATCAGTGCCTTGGACGTAGATGTAATCAGTATTGAGAGATGAGAAGGCGAGTCCAGTTATCTGCAATAAGAAACAACAAAAAGCAACGAGCAGCATAAAACAATTGGCCTGTGGGCAACAAAAACTACCAAGCAGGGGCACACGTGAAAAAAATGGTTTTTCGGTCATGTTAAGGAGGGTAATTGACCGGCGTTGCGGGTTCAAAACATTGGGGAAACAGAGGCATGCCAGAGAGGTGATGGGCATGTGATGGTGGTGAGCTAATGGTTTACCAAACAAAAAAAATCATCCCCTAGTGAACAAGGCTCCCACCTAGTGTGTAGTTTGAGAAGGATTAATATCTCAATAACCTTGCACCCAAAAATCATATAGGCTATGACTAATAAATCTTGAGCACGAAACATACTGCCCTTATATGAGATAATTATCATTATATCAAGACATAACTGCTAGACAAAATATAAATATCATACATGTATTGACCTCACAGTCCCAAGACCCATACATGAGTCAAATGATATTATGAGTTGGGTTTCAAAGGAAGGCATGAGGGCAAAAAAAGTAAATATCAAATAATTTACCAAACAAAGTGACCTTGAAAAAATAAAGAAATAAAGAAATTGAGCAATTGAGGAATTGAGAAATAAAGAAATAAAGAAATAAGGAAATAAGGAAATAAGGAAATAAGGAAATAAGGAAATAAGGAAATAAGGAAATAAGGGAAATAAAGAAAAATAAAGAAATAAAGAAATAAAGAAATAAAGAAATAAGAATAAAGAAATAAAGAAAATAAAGAATAAAGAAATAAAGAAAAATAAAGAAATAAAGAAATAAGAAATAATAAATAAAGAAATAAAAAAAAATAAAGAAATAAAGAAATAAAGAAATAAGAAAAATAAAGAATAAAGAAATAAAGAAATAAAGAAATAAAGAAATAAAGAAATAAAAAAATAAAGAATAAAAAAATAAAGAAATAAGAAATAAAAAAATAAAAAAATAAAAAATAAAAAATAAAAAAAAATAAAAAAAAATAAAAAAAATAAAAAAAATAAAAAGATAAAAAATAAATAAAAAACTAAAAAAACAAAAAAAAAACTAAAAAAAAAAACTAAAAAAAAACTAAAAAAACTAAAAAAACTAAAAAAATAAAAAAAAGTGATCTTAAAATTCAATAGGCTGACTCATGATTGTTGAATGATACTTGCATGGCGTATTTGGGATTAGGGTTGATCTCTGATATTAAAAAAAGATCATGCTCAATATATAAGGTTCCTATCATGTGAGGGCCTAAGAACTATAAATATCAACGAGCCTTGCCCATGTTTGAAAGGGTATTTGTCCACAATCCTCCTTCCTCCTCAAACCCAACTCATACTATATATTTGTCCATATGTGAGCCATGGGGCACCATGACCAAAGCAGATAAAATTCTCATCCTGATCACATAATAGGTAATGTGTGTCAAGCACACTAGAAAAACAATCATTATCCCTCTAAATCGAACTACAAAATACTATGTTCTACTTCTATACTTTTTTTGTCTCACAACCCTCCACTCAACCTCTCATTTTCTCCAAACTCAACTCATACTATCTCTTGACTCATATTTGTGACTCAAGCCCTGAGGTCAGAGCAGACAAGGCCCCAGTCCCTAAGGATCAAAATCGTGTCCACAAGATTGAAGCATATATTCTCTTTTATTAATGTGCTTGTGATACACAAAGAGTTGAGAATTCTTACACCAAAACAATCTAGGTTGGGAGCCTTAGCCAATCATACAAAAGAAATTTCACAAAACAAACTAACCTCATACTTGGAACAATGCATCCATTTTGTAAGTACAGACCACCTGTAGTTAAGACTAACTATAGATTACTCTCAGAAAAAAGTATCAAGAACAATATTTTCATGAATCAAACAGAATATTTGTGTGTGTGTGTGTGTGTGTTTAGTTGTATTTACTAGTTTTCTTAGTTAATTACTTATCGATATATATTTTTTATTCACTTAGGTAGTGTTTATTTTTTTTACTTATTACTAAATTGAATTTTTTTTTGAGCTTAATGCTTAATGATACTTAATAGTATTAAGTATTAAATTATTTGTTTTTTTTTTAATATTTTATTACTATTAAGAAAGGGACGAGTTTTTGATCCATAGATAATAGGGAGAAGCTTTTTCTGAATAGAAAAAACTAATTTTTTTAAAATTTTCCTTTTAGCATTTTTTTAAAAATTTTAAGTGAAAAGTCAATTAAAAAAACACAAAAAATGACTTGATGCTGAAAGTAATTTACTTTCAATATTCTGCCGAAAAAACAAACACGGCCTTAGTTAATTACTTATTGATATCACCAATAAGTGTATTATGCTCAATATATCTTCCTTTTAATATTTGGTTCTATTTGATCTATAGTGAATTATTCATAAGTATAATTAATTTAAATACCTCTAATTTAATTGTGTTGATATTAATTTTTTTTTAATTTAAAAATTTTATAAATTCATAAGTATTTTATTTTAGTTACTTTAATAATTATAACATTACAATTATTTTTTTCACTTATATTCTAAAATATACTTCAGTATTATTTCCAACTTGATAAATTATATGCAATATATATAAAATATAAATGAATTTATAAAATAATAATAATAATAATAAATATATAAATGAGTTTGATCTTCAAATATTGAAACAATTTGATTATTTCATAAAATATAATATATTAATTATCAAATATTTTTTGCTTTGATTTATTATTTGAATACCTCATTATACATTTATAAAGATAATTAATAAGTATTGGGTCTACCCTAGTTAGACATATACTAAGTTTTATTTGATTTGTATTCATGCTTAAGTATTTTAATTTTTAAATAGTAATATATAGTAGTTATTCTAATTTTGTATATTTTATTTTAAGTTACTATTATTTTATTTTATTTTTATTTATCTTGAAGGTGAGTAACATGGCAAACTAAGAACATGAGATAATTCATAATTTCACACGTACTAAATTCAAAAATAAAAAAAAATAAAAAAAAAGATTTTCTTATTTTCTGAAAGAGCGTGTGGTTTCATAATAAAATATATTATGTTTTTATATATTTTTATGGACTTAATTTACTTAATCAAAAACTAGGTATTTTTCAAAAACAAGAAAAAATTAATTTTATTTAGGTTTTTAAATTTTGAAGTCTACACTGCGCCAAACAAAAATATATTCATGATTTTTTAATTTTCTATGATTCCATAATAATTACTGACCAACCAACCAACCATCCAACCTTTCCTATCAATTAGTAGTCGTGGTTCTCGATACACCCAAGAAATAAGTAGTAGAACTTATCAACATGTTACAGATAAATTAGGACAGACAAGTTGCAATATTAAACTAAAGATTATGTTTGAAAAGAATATATTTAAAAAATAATATATTAATTATTAGATATAATCATATTAAAATTCAAAAAAAAAAAAAATCTAATGACGACGCACCTCAATTTTTTCCAAGGGCTTATGAACTGGCTTGCATCTATATAAGATACTCTTGAAAGACAAGCTATTTGTTTGTCTACCATTGAGATAATTTCTAATATTGTATCAAAGTATGTTGTCTCAAAAATCTTATTATCTTAAGAAAAGATAAAAGCGGTAGGAAAAGATTTTCAAGATATTCTTATTCCTGAGATACCTAGTAGAACCACCCCTAGGTATACACAGTGTAATAAAAAAACCCATTCTTCTAGAGACAGTCTATTATTCTCAAAAAATAATAAACCAAGAGCATACGAAGAGAGATAAACACAAGAGACAGACTAAGATCATCTTAGAAGATAACACTATGCTAGTTAGTAGGAGATGCGTTTAAACTATCACTAATGAACTAAATCTCATAAGAACTCCAAAGTTGAATGTGTGTGGTTGCGATCACTACTGAGATGATTGACCAGTGTAAAAGTTTGTCATATGCATCTACCCTAAGGTTGATAAGGAGAGTTTAGGAAGATAAAAAAAAATTTTAAAAAAAAAATACTTTGTTGATTAGTAATGATAATTCTGCTAAAAACATCTTATAAAGATGATTAGCTTATTGGTTAAGTAACTTCATTTATATCACCTCGCATATAAACTTATTTACTTCATACACATATGATGATTATAACATAATAAAGATGAGGCATAATAACATATCAAACGTATTGGGTATAAGAGATATTTGTATGTGAATACTAGACATCAATTAATAATAAAAGATTAATGATACATATTAGATATTCATGAGTATAAGAGTCATTTTAGTGATTATTAATAAAAACCAATCAAATGATCATTATTAATTACCACGAATAAAAAAAAAGTATGTTATATGTCACTGAGATAAGAGTGACATATAATAAAGGTGACATAGCCAATTAAAAAAAGCATGTTATATGTCAATGAAGAATTGTCTTCAACCACTATATAGAAAGAAGATCATATCATTGGACAAAGGATCCTCTCTTAATAAGTGTACAAACTACATAGCTAGCAAAAGTAATAAAATACATTTTCATTCTCTTTTAGAATCAATGAGATAATATTCTAGATTTTATTCATACTGATGTCTGATTTATATAGAACAGAGTACTCGGAGAGACTCTTCACTTTGTCACATTCATTAATAATCACTTTAGAAAAACATTGGAATTTATATTAAAAATAAAGATTAGATCTTTCATGACTTTGAGAACAACCAAACTAAATTTGTAAGATAAACTAATAAAAAATTGACCTTCATACTTTCAGATAACGAAGGAGATTATAGAGATTAGTTTGAAAAATATTATGTATCCTATAGCATCAAACATAAAAGATGTCAACCAAGACATATCAATTAAATAGCATCGCTGAGAGAATGAAACCAAACTATTGAGCAGAGAGTCTAAAGATTGCTTTCTCATGTGTATCTTCTCAAAAAATTTTGGATAGAAGCCATGTGTTGATTGTTGATTTAACCAACATGTGTCATGCTTTAACTATGGATGAAAATGTTCTCAAAAAAATTTAAACTGAAAAAGATGTCTCGAATGATCACGTGAGAGTATTTGACTACAAAAACTTTATTTATATCCTAAAAGATAAAATATCACAACTTAGTAATATTACATGTTCATACATCTTCATTGGCTATAATCATGATGAATTAGAATACTAATTGCAGGACCCAATAGCATAGAAGTTTTTTCAAAGTAAAGATATAATTTTCTAGAAAACTAATTAATAAGCAACGATGATCTAAATAAAGTTGAGAGTGAACCCATAAAAATTCTTATTTGCAGAGATCCAAAGCTAGTTACTTCCAGAGATCAAATAGATCAAGAGCAAGAAACTGAGCAACTATCTGATAATTCTAAGCCATTTGAGTTACCTAATGATTTTGAGGTTCGCGATACACTAGTTGAGAAAGTGAGAAATTATATTTGAATTAGAATTGAGCATGGCAGAATTATTACTGATAATATATCTCAGTCTGAGCTGAGAGTATCATCTAGATCCCGCTAGTTGTCCTCTAGATTTTATGAATATATATTACTCAATAATGCAAAAGAACTCAAAATATTTTAGGAAATCATCTCCCTTAATAATAAATAGGAATGACTTCAGACTATATATAAGAAGAGATAAAGTCTTCACATATCAACCAGACTTACAATCTAATATCCTTACATAAAAAGAAATAAACACTAAACAAATACTTCTTCAGACTAAAACCTGAAGATAATAATTCTTAACAGAAATACAAAAGTCGCTTAGTAGTTAAGGAAATTAGTCAAAAAAAAAATTGATCTATTGAAGAAAATATTTTCTTCCCCATTAAAGAGATCTTCTTTCCAAGTAATTAAGAGTCTAATTCCTAGCTTGAATTTATAAATTGATTAACTTGATATGAAGATAATATGATGACCTTCATGAGATTCTTTACCTTGATCAGTCTGTGAAATTCAAAGTACAAAAAAAAAAAGAAAGCCTAAGCAAGCTTTCTTGTACGAATTTAAGCAAGCTCCTAAGCAGTGATACAAAAAATTCTATTCATTTAGAAAATTTCACAACTTTTAATACACCCCTTGTTACCACTATATATTTATCAATAAAATAACAAATAATTTATATTTTTATTATATGTTTATGACAAGCTAATCATTAGTCATAACAAAGCACTGATTCATAAGCTAAAGGTGGTGATAAAATTATTTTTTTTATGAAAAACTTAAACTAAGTCTAAGTTTTTGATGAGAAAAGAAAAAATATGAGTCATATTACTTATACCTTAGTTTTTGATAATTTTATATATGATATGGTCTATACTAAAGCTAAGTATCCAACATTTTTCGTTACTTTTGCATTTTGTTTTTTTTTCAGCAAAGGAGCATGGAGGAGCAATAACGTAAGATAATTTCCTATGTTTTGAATTCAAAAAAAAAAAAAAAAAAATAAATAGGAAACATGAGACGTCACATTATTTCCTAAATAGCAAGCATGAGTGTCCAAGTCATCTCAATCAGATATATATTTTTTCTTTCAGTTACCTTATTCTATTGGAGTATTTCAACGTAAAAAATCTGGTATATAATCTTATTATTCATATAATACATGTTAAATCAGCTAGACATATATTCTAATATATTTTTCCTTCATAATTTATTATTATTTTTATTATTTTATAAAAATTTTAAAATATATATTCGTATATATCTCAAATAATTATCACAAAATATAATTAAATATTTGAACTAGACATTATTCTAGTTGAGATAAATCCCCAGCTAGTAACAAGACAAGGAAAGTATCTTCATGTGACATTTTATTCTTACTCGGTTGGCAACTAATATTTCACTTGGGAACAAGATCTCAAATGAATTGATTTTGTTTGCCTAGAACTAATAATTTTCACTAAGTGTAAATGCACTTTTTGAGAAATAAATTTCTTTTGTAGCTTCATTGATAAACAAAATAAGAGATGGTGGGAGTAAAAAAAGAAAGATAAGCGAGTCATCTCAAAGTGTTCAAATTTAGAGGTAGCAAACAAGTTGTGCCTGACAGGACACGGCATAGTTTGCCCTCATAGTGCAGGGTCATGCTGGACCATTTCAGGTCATGGCGGGTCATCCATGTCGGAAGCCCGTTGCATAAAAATACAACAAGAAGTCGCTTACAAGGCCAGCCAATTGCAATCGAGCACATAAGCAATATTTGGCTTAAGTGGCCGGATTATTTTTAAATAACCCACTCCATCAGGCAGTCACTTGATTAGACTTAACCCATGACTCATAGTCACCGGTCCACGGTCATTAGGCCAGGCACGACCTACGTGTCTGGCCCGACATGAGGCATGGCTCGCAATGGCCCAACACGGAGTGAGCCATGATCTGGATCATGCATAGTTCTGGACCTTACCATGCCGGGGCAAGCAAGGGTGAACCGTGCTAATCAGACTATAAGAGAATGGAACTAATATAATTATCATACTTAAAATAAACGATATATACTTGATTATGTTATCTCTCTTCTTATTCATTCTCAAGTAACCCACTTTCTATTAATAAAACTAAGAATTATGAATCTAAGCAAGAAAAAATATCTACTCTTAACTATAAGATTGTTAACTAGACAAATACACTAGAGTTTCTCATAAAGCATGTAATTTAAATACATGCATATTTATTATGGCTTATGATGCACATATACATTTGGAAATTTCTCTCAAGTCTAATACTCGTGAGAATCTAAAATATTTTATTATATGTATTAATAAATTTATTTATTTAAAATTGATTATTTTTTTATTAATTTTCAAGAAATAATAAAAAAAATAATTTAATATTGATATTAGCATCCTAATAATCAATAATAATTTAAAATATACTACTATTCTTTTTTGTCTCATTCGTTAAAATCAAAAGTAATGAAATAGAGGTGTCGAGTGGGCCAGACGACATGGGCATGGCCCACGACACGGGTGAGGCACGGCTTAAGTGCCTGGCACACTAGCACAAAATAGTCACAAGCCACGACTTCATTGGTTTGTGCCAGTCAGGAGACATAGACATGGGCGAGGGACCACTCGGCACAACCCGATGCCATGGGTAACCCATAAGCAATTTGGCCCAAGACTGACCCATAATGCTTAATTGAGGACGATGGGTCAATGGGTCATGCCAGGCCTACCTCCCATTTTGTCTTGTTGGCATAGCACAACATGAAAGATTGAATTGGCATACAGGCATGAAATAGTGTCATGGGCCACAAGGCACTTCCTGCTTAGCCAGCGCCAACGAGGCATGGGCAGGGGCCACTGCAGAACATCCTAGTGCCATGACCAAGCCTCAAGCAGCATGGCCCATGACTGGCCCATAACACCTGACCGAGGACGTCGGGGCATCAGCCAATACCAAGCCTACCTACTATGTTGTCGTGTCAGCATAGCAAAACCCGAATACCTAATTCATGTCATGCCTAGCACGGCACAGTGGTCCAATTGAGCCACAAAAATTCAAGTCATACCGACCCAGCATGGCCTAGTTGACACCTTTGTAATGAATTAAAAAAAAAACAACTTTTGTCTTTAAATTTCATTGATTATTACTTTTCAAATTATTTACCCTCTTAATCTTTAGCCCAAAAATTTTTAAAAAAAAGTTAAAGATAATTTTCTAAAATTAATATCAGACACAATATATGAGATTACACAAATATTAATTAATTGAATCTAATAAAAAATCTAAAATTAATTCTGTTTATATGAAAATAATATTATGATGATTAAATTCCTAGGAATACATTGTATTACATATATATATTGGAGGTCATACCTTATTACTAGAGGTGTCAAATGAAACGTGTCGGGCCGGTCTGACCCATTTTTTGCCGGCCCGACCGTGCTTCCGTGACTAGCCCGGCACGGTACAGTAACTGTGTCGTGCGGTGTCTGGTCCGGCACGGTTATGTGGAGGTCAGCCCGGCACAGGCCTGTGGCACGAATCCGGCGGGTTCGGCCCGGTCAGGCCGAAACCCTAATTTAAAAAAAATAGGGTTTTGCCGTTTTGGCGGCGCGCCGCCGAGGTGCCACGCCGCACGATTCTTTTTCTTTCAACTTCTGCCGGGCGAGCCTCGCTAGTCGAGTTCAACTTCTGCCACTGAAGTAGTTTCTCGGCCCGTGCCAAGGCACCGTCCCCATGGGCCATGGTATTGTGTCAAGCCAGGCACGGCACGAGGCCCAGTTGTCCTCGGCATGGCACGACAGGATTGGTGCCGTGGACAGGCACGGCATTAGCATGAGCATGGGCATAAAAAATTTCTGTGCCGGGCCGGCCCAGGCACAGACGAATTGTGTCGTACCTCGTGCCGGGCCGAGCTAGCCCAGTTAACACCTCTATTTATTACAATGACAAGTGTCTTTGTCTAATGGTAGTACTTCCCGAATTTGAGACTCGTCAAGAGGAACCTTTCCGACTTTTGAGGATAAAATTATCTAGATATTAATCTCACAAATTTTCAAAGATAAAGTTGTCTAGATGTTAATCTCACACAGACTTTCGAGGATAAAGTTATCTAGGTATTAACCACACACAGACTTTCGAGGATAAAGTTATCTAGGTATTAACCACACACAGACTTTCAAGGATAAAATTGTCTAGATATTAACCTCACACAGACTTTTAAGGGTAAAGTTATCTAGATATTAGCCTCACACATACTTTTAAGGATAAAGTTGTCAAGATATTAAACTCACAGGAACGTTCAAGGATAAAATTGTCTAGACATTAATGATTAACCTCACACAGACTTTCGAGGATAAAATTGTCTAGACATTAACCTCACAGAGACTTACGAGGAAAAAATCATCTAGACATTAACCTCACACAGACTTTCGAGGATAAAATGGTCTAGATATTAACCTCACACAGATTTTCAAGGATAAAGTTGTCTTAATATTAACCTCACATAGACTTTTGAAGAAAAAATTTGTCTAGATATTAACCTTACACAAACTTTCGAGGGTAAAGTTGTCTAGACATTAATCTCGCATAGACTTTTGAGGGTAAAATTATCTAGATATTAACCTCACAGAATTTCAAAAGTAATAGTTATCTAGATATTAACCTTACACAGACTTTCAAGAATAAAATTGTCAAGATATTAATCTCACATAGACTTTCGAGGGTAAAGTTATCTAGATATTAACCTTACACAAACTTTCAAAGATAAAAGTAGTCTAGATATTAACTTCACACAAACTTTCAAGGTTAAAGTTGTCTAGATATTAACCTCACACAAACTTTCAAAGATATAAGTTGTCTAGATATTAACCTCACACAAACTTTCGAGGGTAAAGGTGTCTAGATATTAACCTCACACAAACTTTCGAGGATAAAGTTATCTAGATATTAACCTCACACAAACTTTTTAAGGTAAAAGTTGTCTAAATATTAACCGCACACAGACTTTCAAGGATAAAGTTGTCAATATATTAAGATCACACGGGCTTTCAAGGATAAAATTGTCTAGATATTAACCTCACACAAACTTTCGAGGGTAAAGTTGTCTAGATATTAACCTCACACAGACTTTCGAGGATAAAGTTATCTAGATATTAACCTCACACAAACTTTTAAAGGTAAAAGTTGTCTAGATATTAACTGCACACAGACTTTTAAGGATAAAGTTGTCAATATATTAAGCTCACACGGACTTTCAAGGATAAAATTGTCTAGATATTAACCTCACACAAACTTTCGAGGGTAAAGTTGTCTAGATATTAACCTCACACAGACTTTCGAGGATAAAGTTATCTAGATATTAACCTTACACAAACTTTCAAAGATAAAAGTTGTCTAGATATTAACTTCACACAAACTTTCAAGGATAAAGTTATTTATATATTAACCTCACACAAACTTTCAAAGGTAAAAGTAGTCTAGATATTAACCGCACACATACTTTTAAGGATAAAGTTGTCAAGATATTAAGCTCACACGGACTTTCAAGGATAAAATTGTCTAGATATTAATCTCACACAAACTTTCAAAGGTAAAAATTGTCTAGATATTAACCTCACACAGACTTTCGAGGGTAAAGTTGTCTAGATATTAACCTCACACAGCATTTCGAGAATAAAGTTATCAAGATATTAACCTCACACAAACTTTTAAAGGTAAAAGTTGTCTAAATATTATCCTCACACATACTTTCGAAAATAAAGTTGTCTAGATATTAACCTTACACAGACTTTCAAAAATAGAGTTGACTAGATATTAATCTCACACAGACTTTCAAAGATAAAGTTGTCTATATATGAACCTCCCGCGGATTTTCGAGAGTAAAATTGTCTAGATACTAATCACACAAACTTTCAAAGGTAAAGTTATTTAGATATTAACCTCACACAGACTTTTAAGAATAAATTATCTAGATATTAACCTCACACAGACTTTTAATAATAAATTGTATAGATATTAACCTCATATAGACTTTCGAGGATAAAATTGTCAAGATATTAACATTTAATATCAAACACAACACAACTATTACGTTCCAAATAATCTGAAGGCAAAACAAACCTGCGAGGATCATATACGGTAACACTACGGTCGGCCCCGCCAACCGCAATGTTACCAGTCGGAGAACTACAGACAGCATAGAGAGTGTCACCGGGTGAACCACATGTTCTATGGGTACAACCACCATTTTCTTTCATTCTGAAGTCCCAAACTGATAGCTGCAGTGCTCCAAAGAGATTAAAATGCAAAAATCATCACAAAAATATGTAAAGTAGAGACAAAAACACAAAATAACAGCACATAATAAAATGCACCTGGCATCCTTCTGTCACAGCCAGTAACGAACACCCATCAACATAATTGATTTCTTTAAAAACGTCAGGCAGGAAGGGTACAATAGGCTGCAACATAACCATAATACATAAAGAAAACAAAATATAAAAATAAAATAAAAAATAAAATAAAAATGAAATAAAAATAAATAAAAATAAAAAAACAAAACAAAAAAAAAAACAAAACAAAAATAAAAAAATAAAAAAATAAAAAAATAAAAAAATAAAAACAAATAAAAAATTAAAATTAAAATAAAAATAAAATAAAATAAAATAAAAATAAAAAAAATAAAAAATAAAAATAAAAAATTAAATTAAAATAAAAAAAATAAAAAAATAAAATAAAATAAAATAAAAATAAATAAAAATAAATAAAAATAAAAAACAAAAAATAAACAAAAAAGAAAAAAAAAAGAAAAAAAAACCACAATACCACAAAGACAATTCCACGTCATCAATTTGGTGCAAAGCAAAAAGTAAATGAGAGTTTTGAGTAATCTATGATTTGATTTTTTTATTCCATTACTTAAAATCTTACATGTTAGATTTGACCTTATTTATTGACCGGGCCAATTTGCTAAAGCAGAAGCAATATATCGTAAGTATGCACTTATTATATGCATCAAATATCTCCCCAAACTACCAAATTACCCTCACATAGTTCATCACCCAAAAAAACCATGATTTAGACAAAAAAAACCTTATTTTTTTCTCATAAAAATAAATCTTTCTTTGAAAACGCACATGCAGATAATAAATAATACATCAATTTTACTTCACCATGAGTTATAAGAATAATGCACTTAAATTTTATTATTGAGGTTATTGTATAGAAATACATCCTATAATAAGATAATACTTAAATTTTTTATTATTTTCTATAAATATGATGTTTATATCACACTCTTATAAATGAATCAAATTGTTGACCAAACTAAATTGGAATGGCTTTTCGTATCCTGCAACCTAAGAAGCAACGGGCTCAGCTCACCAATAAAATCATCTGGCCCGCCCCTGGTTTTCCGAATAAAAAGATATTTAAAAAATTTGATTTTCAATCCTTTTAATATTTTCTAGGTTTGGTTCATTCATCTCAACTATCTAGTTACAACGAGTAGGCATGTCTAGTTATACCATGATGAGATCTAGCAAAGTGATGATCTAGGCTATCACCCCTCTCCTGCATAGTTGACTACAAATTTTATATCTTGAATATTGCTTAAAATAAACATTAATAACATACATAAAATATTAATGTATGTTATAATTGAAGCACTAATATTATTTAATTATTTAAATTAAATAAATTTAAACATAACATAATAATATTTTTTTGAATTTTCTTGTATTTGACTAGAAAATTATTATGATTGTTAAAATTTAAACAATTAATAATTATACTATAATTATTAAGTACTATAATTATACTATAATAATTTTCTTGTATTTTTTTAAATTTAAATTATGTATTTGATTTAGGCTTCCCACCTTGTTTATATACTATAATAATTAATAATTATATTAAGTACTTGACTGCGTATTTTACTACATGAAATATTTTCTTGAATTTTTTGAATTGGAAGAATTCATTCGATAAAAAAAACTAATATTTATATTTTAATTATTATTTAATAATATAATTGATTAGCTACAAAATAATAGCAATACATAATTTAAATACATTTAAAAGTGAAATATTAGTTAATTGTTTAAATTAAAAAAAAATAATATTTATAAATATATATTGTATTTTTGTTAATTCAAACAATTAAATAATATGTCATTTTAAAATTTATTTCAATTATGTATTGCTATTATTTTGTAGCTAATCAATTATATTATTATATTAATTTCTATAATTTATATGCCTATAAGAGATCAAATAGCAAAATATTAAACAATATTTAAAAGAAGCCATTATTCATTATATTATTCTCCAAGGTTGCTACATGATATATTAATTATTAAATTAATAGATGAGATACCTATATAGCAACTAGATGGAATGCTAAAATTATTTAATTTCTCTATTATATTTTTTTTTTATTTTTATTATACCCATAACACACATAGTATAGAGTATACAAGAAGATCTCTTAACAATAAAGAAATATTATCCCAACTATATGAGATCGACTGTATAAATAATGTTTTTTTAATTTATTTTGTTTAGGAAATAATTAACTATATTATTTATATAAATTATGTCTAGTCTGATGATAATTATATAATTAATTTTTTATTATATTTTTAGATGGCTTAAATTAATAAAAAAATAGTACTTATTTCATTATAAAATATATGTGCCACTCAAGATCTTTCGTCGGAAATTGCACCTGATTGTATTTATTAAATTAGGTGATTCCCAGCTCATCAACTCATATAGCAAAAATATTATTTATGTACACGATCAGGAAGAAAAACTTGTCGTCTAAACTACTCAAGAAAAATAAGGAGTAATTCATAATATATTAATGTAGACAAAAAAAGTGACTAAAAGTAAAAATCTCACGGGCCAAGCCCTAGGTGGCTTCTTCAAGCCATACCATGTCTTCTACAATCTGCAAACTGAGTTTGATGATAATGCTCAAGACTCGTGTGATAGTTTCACATGCACATCCTCATCAAGGTCACAAGGGAAAAAAAAAATTTACATCTAATTAGGATATCCTCTATATATGAAATGATACTAGTGATACAATTATTTGTACTAAGGTAATATAGACCACTTGAGAAATGTTATCCTCATAATCTACATCAAACATTTAAATAAAACTAATCATTATAAGTATCACCATTAAGTGGCCTACCTTTTCAGATGGAATGATATTCATAGTGAAAACCCAAATGCAACCAATAACAAACTTTTATAATAATCAATGTACTAGTTCCTAAGTCTAATATTAAGGCCTCAAGATTTTTTTACGTAGCTCAATATGCAAAAAATTTTATTAAAATAAATTTATTATATAGAATATAAGAAATAACTAATTATATGTATTGCACAACTTATATCTGGTCAAATGATAATCACTTTGTTAATATTTTGTACAATTCTCATATACGTAATATAGTCAATTAAAGTAAAAATACAAGACGATAAATTAATATCTAACTCAATTGGAGTTCTTGCTAGTTAGAAGTATCAACTAGGTCAGGTGGCCTAGGCATGACATGAGGCATGACAAGGCCTGGTTCAAAATCATGCCTAGACCAACCTCATATTAGCTTGTGGCAAGGCCAGCATGATGACCCGTGAGAGCTAATTTCGACTTGTCTGGCCAAATAGGCAAACCTAGACTGAACCTCTACTAACTCAACCAAGCCTGACCCAACTTGGCATGACCCGACATAAACTTGCATGACCCAACATAACTTTAGAAAAAGGCATACCAATAAGCTGTACCAAATTACTCATTTTAGAGCTGTGCAGAGCTAACCATTTTAGAGCCGTGCCAGCACGACATGACCAATTTTACATTTATATCACTAGAGACCAATCATTAAGGTCAAGCTCTAAGAAACTAGCAACTATACATCACTTTTAAGGCAACACAAACTTTCTATTATAATAAGTACCTCTATCTCAAAAAAGTATCTCTCTCAATATAATTCATTTAAAATTATGGCTAAAGATATTCTTTAAGTTGAATAATTTTTAATTCATCTCAATAATAATAATAATTTTATTAACATATACAATAAGCAAGATCAATATGACATCTAAACTTTCTAGAAAAATAAGTAGAGATTTATAATGCACAAACATTCGTCAAAAAAATTACTAATAGTAAAAATCTTAGAAGTTATGCCCTCTATGACAATTTTAAGTCATACATACCTTTCACAATCTACATATTTAATGACTATATTGCTCAGAATCTCGATGGATAATGGCTACTCCATTTATATAGCATTTTCAAGGTTATCATGAAAAAACATATTCTTCATGTCTAATTGATATATCTTTTATCTATTAGAAGCTTCCAATAATATATTACCCCAAACAGATATCATTTTGACAACTACAGAAAAAATAACCTATCTTCACATTGAATACTCACTGACAAACAAAAACAAACAATAAGGTCAATAAACTAATTCTCAAGTCTTATTTGAGAATTGATTGTAGGTTTAGATTAATATACTAAATTTCACCTTCCAATAATATAACAATAATAAAGGTCAATAAACATATGCATAACAATACCTATGAGAAAAGATGTTGAGAACAACTCGTTAGTTTCTTCCAAAAATAATCAAAATATAAAATTCAAAAGAATTGATTGCAAATTCATTTGACTTCTCAGAATACTATCCTCACCTCTAAACATATTGCATCTCCTTTTTCCAATATAAACATTAAGTTCTAAGTAATTAAGTCTTCTAGTCTCTAGTACATTCTAAGATAGAATTGGAGTTGGCTCATGAACTACTTCACTATTTAAACTCAAGAAAGATTTTCTACCATTAAAAATATTACACTCTCTAAAATCAACTTGACTTTTACTTGTGGGTACATATGATTAATTCATATGAAAATTATCATATTATAGACCAACAAATTTAATTATAGTCACCGCATAATTCTCTCCCAACTAAAGTCCCAAGTAAGACTGCGAATGAGTATGAAAATATAATAGAACTATACACATCTTAAGGATCCATACTCTATCTATTCTCATTAAAAATGAGTCATGCTCAAATAAGATAACAATATCACTCATCACTCAAGTAATTAACACTATCACCCTCTTTGAGCACTGAAGTGACAAAGAAATACATACTTTATTGCTATAAGTGACATTATCATGTCAAAAGAAGAAATTGTAGATAAAATAAGTTTTCGCATGACTTTCTATAACAAGTTGAATAATCTTTCTTCAAAATGTAAGATCAAAAAGGACACTAAAAAATAACAAAAGAAGACTATCAAATGATGAGAGAATTTGCGAATAAAATAGTATCTCCTTAAAATGTTTCAAAATACTCAAATCAAAGAAAAATGTCTGAGTTGCTTCAACTAAATATATATGTTTTATTTATGCAACTTCATTTTGTAGAGATTTACTAGTACAAGAAATCTAGTATATGATTACGTGATAAATAAAATAAATATTAAAGCTATTAGTTATCCAACATGTACACTAATATATTATCATTATTAATAATTTTTATATTTGTATTAAATTAATTTTATATTTTTTATAAAATTATTATAAAATAAAAAAATTGTTATCTAAAATAAAAAAAAACCAACTAAATATAACACATACAATCAGCAATAAATATAACAAAATATATAAATTCATCCTAAGTCTCGTCTTTACATAGTCCCAAAATAATTGAGTGCATCAGATGGAATACATACTTACTCAAACAAATCTGACGAACCAAATATGAAAGTCTGATATATTTTTCTAATTGATACCTCTCACATTCTAGTATAAAGATAATTCTAACACTAAGATCCAATATTTTCAATTTAGCCAATGATAAGTGACTTAAGTCAAGAACAAACAAATAGTAGATAAATGATAATCAAAGATCTAGTAGGATATTATACTATAAAATTAATAACACATATATCACTCTTCTCGATCATAGAAAAAAATTTTACCCAAAATTTTCTAATCTTATAATTATCAATGAAAGGGAAAAATTTGAGATCAATTGTTTAGCAATGCAATTCAAAAAAATAATAATTAGATAACTATGAATAAACAAAATACATGAAAGAACCAAACAAAATATTATAATAACCAAATACTTTTAAATATTTATTATTTATTATTATAATATTTAGTGAACAAGAGAAAAATCATAAAAGAGAATAAGTGTGGGCACATGAGTCGATTACGAAAAATTTAAAAATGAAAAAATGAACTACAAAAGATATAGCACCCGAAGATAATAAAGTATCTGTTATTATTTTATTGACAACAAATTCAAAATATTCTAATCTAATAAGGATCACAAAAAGAGAAGTCTATGAGGATCTCTAGATAACTCAAATAGTCAGTCTATTTCTCTCAATAATTTGTAGTACTCTCTGTCTCATTTCTCAAAATAAGTCCTAATAAGTCTGGCTTATTTAGTCCATTTACCAACATGTGCGTTGAATTGAGGTTGTCCTACCTCTATTGCTATGATGAATGATACTCCCTCAACTACTATTACAGATCGAATGAGATATCTCTTTAATGAATCTCAACATACCTCATATATAATAAACTATACAGTGATATAACTCTATTTTGATGAAAAATTCCTAATAACCCATGATATAACTAAATTATTAAAAAGATATTTAAAAATGAGTGTAAAAAAAATCATAGCAAGAAGGCTCCCAATCTATCTCACTCACTCGAACATATCAACCTTTGCTAGTAAAACTTACAAGAGCTGCACATCAAAATTGAGTGAAGCGGGTAAAGAGAGTAGTGACATGTTTTGATGTTCATGCTCTCTAAGCTCCTCTAGTATTCATCTCGAAAACTATAAAATTATGTCATATATCTATGTCATCTAAGATAGGTATAAAAATTTGTTTGCTCTCATAAAATATTTTTTTGTGTGTAAAATGAAAAGACTAAACTCTAACCAGATCAACTATCACATGAAAATCGATAAAAAATTAATCTATAAGTTGACCTTATTTGTCTCACCCCTATGAGGTTCACCTGCTAGGTAGTTCATCATCATCTAACAAAAAAGCCACATCTAAACTCTTGTGCATCTATGCTTCACTCACTTTTTGCATACACTTTAAGCACCAATGTACATTTATTGCACACGGTGCATTGTCGGGCACTCACTACCAAACATAGTGTACCTTCACTACACCTACAATGCACCATTTACATTGACACAGTGAGCATCAATGTCGTGGACTCACCACCACAAAAATGTCGTGAATTTATAATCGCATGCATGTGCTTCTTTTCTCGTACACACATGTGCAAACACATGCACTATTACATGAGCATACATGCATGCACCATGCTGTGTTAGTGCGTGCCTCTCTCTCTCTCTCTCTAGTTCACCTAGGATTTACTTTCTTTACATGAGATTTGACTCTGATATTATGTAGAAAATTCAACATAAACATTAAAATCAATATAAAAAATATGAATATGCAATGAATATATAACATAAAAATTAGATTTGGACAACTTATATGTTGGGTGCTCTCGTCCATAATATAAAATCAATAATAAAAAAATAAAAATATAATAAAAATCATAACAACACGCACCCTTCATGCATTTCACATACTGCCACGACACACACACACACACCTATTGTGCATGCATTTTCACATTGTCACACTTTGTAACACCTAGAGGTGTCAACCGGGCCGGGCCAGCCCGGCACAGAAAAATTCCGTGCCCGGGCCCATGTCGTGCCCGGGTTAGGCACGAGCCGTGCCGTGCCAGACCTGGCACAGTTCGGGCCGCGGCACAGTACACCGACATGGGTTTGTCCCGTGCTGGGTGTCCCGTGAGCCCAACCCCACGATGCCCCTCCCGCAAAAAAGACCGTATCCCGAACCGCTCGGACAGGCAAGCCCGAGCGGGCCAGGCAAGGCATGGCACGGCCCGTCATGCCTGCGGGCTGTGCCGGGCCTGGTTATTTTAAACCGTGCCTGGCCCGGCACGGCGGCACGCTCGTGCCCAAAAAATTCGGGCCGACCCTGCCCAGCCCCTTTGACACCTCTAGTAACACCACCTGCCACACTTGATAACATCACACACCCATTGTTTGTGTTAGATTTTTTGTGTTTTTTCTTTTTATCTTTGTATAAGAGCAGCTGACATACATGTTGGCCAAATCATGTCATAGTTTCTTAGCTCTCTCCCTCTCTCAAAATCTCAAACCCTAACCTTGGAGCATGGTATCAATGTTACAGTGTGTTGCACTTGGTGATGTGCATGGTGGTGCACATGCAAAATACAGCATGCAAGCACCAACATCGGCATGTTCCAAATATAAATCCATGAGTTGCGCACTGATTTGTGAGGTGTAATGTTGTGTTCCAGCATCAGCATGTTCCTTAGTAGTGAACGTGCAAGGCCAGTTGTGCCATGAAAAGAGGTTCAGTGGATGTGCAGGAGTGGTGCGTGGCTGCGTGGATGTACACAGTGTGCTGTTGCAGTGAAAATGCACAATATGTGCGTCGTGTAGTGGAAGTACACAATGTGTGCATGGTGCAGTGAACATGCACAGTGTGTGCACGGTGCAGTGGTGCAGTGGATTTGCACAGTGTGTGCATGGAGCAACCATTGTGGAGCCAAAGTGAAAGGTGGATTAAGTGCAGCAATGGTGCAGTGTGTGCAATAGGAGATGTGTTTGCTGTGTTTTTTTATATAAATAAAAAGAAATGACCTAAGAGTTATGCCACAAATAATCATATTTAATTTCTCTTTGATATTGTTATAAATAATGATATTATTATACAGCACGAGGCATGTTAATGCTAATATTAGGTCGACTATTTTGATATATATATTTTTTTTGTATAAGAGTTTTATCATAATTTATTTTTAGCAAATATATTACTAAACAGTCAATTGACCAAACTAAAAAAATTAAATATTTATGGTTCATTGGTCATGCCGATGGTCGGATCACTATCAAACTATTATCGAACCGATGATATCATAAATATATTTTACATATTATTAAATTAAAAAAATAATTTGAAAAAAATTCCTAAATATATATAAACAGAAATATTGATAAATATCCTACTTAAATTTTACGAATATATCAAATATATCAATAAAATATCAATAAAAATATAAAAATTATTCAAAACTTGTGAACTAATAAAATAAATAAAAAATATATATTAAATTATTTTATAAATATAATTGACATAAAATTTATTTAATCTAATATATTCAAAAATGTAAAATAAATGATGTGTATATATATATGTATACTTTTTAAATATTAGTATCTTTTATATTAAATTATCATATAAATGATATAAAAAAATTTATTTAGAATATAATAATATTATTTTATATATTTTAATAATTAATTAAACAAAATAATTAGGATTAATTATTTATTAAAATATTATTTTAATAGGAATTTATTTTTAAAATTAATATGGAAATAAAACAAAAAACTGCTAAGTAGTCTATGTGATAATTTTATTATTTTGTAGCCCTCTTACCAAAGGTTTGATTTACATCACTGAATTTGTTTTAAAGTTGGGTGTGTAGCGTGGCCATGGGTTGATTCCATAAAAACTAATTGATTCTTCCGCTCCATCAATCCGACTACTAATTCTGCCGGTTCAATCACTGTTCAATGAGATATAGGCCCAGTTGGTAGAACCAGACTGGTCTTATGACTGGTTGAAGAAGGAATTGTTCCAATAGAATGATTCGGTCGAATTTTCTCATCCATGCTGAATTTTAATCTTATATTTTTATCTTCTGATGTTTCTAGGTAAGATCGATAGACCATGTAAGTGACTTCCTTGTGGATGATCACATATAATATTTTTATCTCTTTTATTATTTTATTAATAAATTTATACTAAATATATATAATTTTATATTTTGAAAAAAATCTCAAAATTTACCTATTTTAATAAAATTTTATAAAGAGAGAAAAATACAATTATATTATAAAATCAAAATGTTAAGAAATAATAATATCTTATAATAAGGTTCATATCAATTTTTTTTTATTTTTTTAGTAAGTGATAATTTATCAAATATCAAGTACTTCAACTCCAATAAAAAATAAAAAAAAATTAAATAAAAAATTGATATTTTATTGAAATGATTAAAAATATTTACTATATAAAATTGTTGATTAGTATTTTTAGAAAGAAATAATATCAACTATTAATTTTCTAATCAATTGAATATCATTTTTTATCCCTTCAGGTCATATCACATATTAGCTTGTATATTTTCTTTGTTCATGATCTCTCCCATGAAAGAGAAAAGATAATCTGTCGTGTCATCATATGTGACTTGTTTGAATACTCTAGTATTTAGGTGTACAAATACTATTTACCAAAAAATAAAAAGATTATTATGAGTGCAAATATGATTTTCTTTGAAAATTAATCATTTTTCAAGAATTTGATATTACAAAATACACCTTCTAATATTGTAGGAATAAAATCATTCTCGTATCTAATTCTTACCTCTCACATAGTGTTAATTGAACTTGTTTCTATACTTGATACTACCACTATAGTTGGCCTTGAGAAGAGCAGTGAAAGATGTCATATGTCTCAGGTGGAGAAGTCAAGTGTGAGTGTCCTATTAACTTAGTATGAGTCTTCCCTATTAGAGATAAAGGTTATGAGACTTGATGATCCCAATTTAAAATATATACCAGATGGGTATGTCAATGATTTTCCCTAGCCAAACCACCTGCTATGCAAACTAATTCGATTCTAAGTATCGACTTATATTTTATTACTCTACAAAAAAAAAATCAATGATATATTCTACATAGCACTCATTATCACATATATTTTCTCACTCTCAATTTGTACTACATATTCTAATTGTATGTGAAAAAAGTAGAGGTGTCAAACAGGACGCGCCGGCTCGGCCCGGCCCATTTTTTTAGGCCCGTCCGTGCTTTCGTGCCGGGCCATGCACGGCCCGATTACTGTGTTGTGCCTGGCACGGTTTTGTGGGGTTCAGCCAGGCACGGGCCCGCGGCACGATCCGCCGGGTTCGGTCCGGTCAAGCCGAACCCTAGATTAAAAAAATTTAGGGTCTCGGCTCGCGCCATCGCGCCGAACCCCTAATTTTAAAAAAAATTAGGGTTTCGGTGCCCCCGTAACCCTAATTTTTTTAAAAAAAAATTGATTTCGGCATGGTATCGTACAAATGGGTCACGGTACCGTGCTGAGCCAGGCACGGCACAGCACGATCGTGCCGTGGTCAGGCACGGCACGAGCCCGGGCACAAGAAATTTCCTTGCCAGGCCAGCCCAGGCACTGCCCAATCGTGCCGTGCCTCGTGTCGGGCCGGGCCGGCCCAGTTGACACCTCTAGAAAAAAGGTGCATGACATAAGATTCAATTTGAGAGATCATATACATAATCAAGTATATGAGTAGTAGTATTCTAGCTTAGTTCCCACAATCATATATAAGAGATCATCAACTAAATTTTTGAATTATCTTTTGAGACAATCATACCTTCTAGAAAAGTAAAGGACAAGCTATTATTTCAAGATTGAGTGGAGATACAAAATACAAAACTATAATATCAATTAGTTATGAATAATAATAATAATAATCAATGGGTTGAGCCTGACAATCTACATGGTTAAGATACTTTACAAGTGATAGCTAGAGAACTACTTTATGTGATAAAATTTAAATTTTATTATATTTCTTTATTTCATTTTTTATTGTATACATTATTCAAAATGTAATGCTTGTAATATAAAAGTGTTTTAATCTTTTTTCCTTTTCTATTTATTTATTCTTTCACTAATCTTGCATAAATAATGTAGAAAAAAAAATTATGTAATTATTTTTTAATAAACATGATCACATAAAATAGCTCCGCATTGTCAAGTTCAAATCTAGAATTCCAAGTGCAGCATAAAATGAATAATTCGGTCTGTAATGCAGAAAACAACATCAAAAAAGCATAATTACATTACAACAAGAAACCAACATTTTTCAAATGCCAGAGATAGATATCAGCAGGTGTGAAGGAACAGAAGAATATATATGATCATTTAAAAATGTAAAATAAGAAAGATAAAATTCATGCAGAAGAATTATTTGGCAGCTAGAAAGTATTTACGAATGCAAGGTCCGGAGATGGATATCTTGGTCATAAACATCAATGCTTTTGGACAAGCTCCTTGCTACAGCCGCCTGGAACAAAGAAAAATTGTGGTACAGAAAACTTGGACGCCCATAAAGAAATGTGATAATCAATTTGATTGTTAATAAATCATTGGTGATGTGTGCCACAATATCAATTAATATGATATTTTCCCTGCAATATGATAACCATCATCAATAATTAAAAACCATTAAACCTTCACACCAAACTAATTAAGATTATAGATATGTTTTTAACTATCACTAATACACTGGATCGCATAAGAACTTCGAAATTAAATGTGCTTGATCACAATCACTACTAAGACAATTGACCAGTATGAAAATTTATTATATGCATCTACCTTGTGATTGGTAAAAGATAATTGAGAAGAGAGAAAAAAAATTTTTAACTAATTAAGATTATATATATGTAGATAGACACACATACACACACACACAATTATATATAGTACATGTGGAGATCATATAATTAATCAAATAATTAATAAAAAAATAGATAAAAATAAGAACAATTATAAAATAATTTTTATCAATTAAGAAAAAACTTAATTTAATTTTATATGAGAAATATATAATAAGAATACATAATGAGTTCATCACAGATATATGGAGTTGAGTGAATATTTATTATTAATTTTATTTATAAAACTAATAATATATATTCACGAAAAGAATTCTTGCCATACATTATTTATAAATGACATAGTATTAATTACTGACACATAAGAGAGACAATGTAGAAAACCAGAAGTGCAAAAGGTAACACTTGAATTAGACTGATTTAAGATTAGTCATAACAAGATCAAATATTAAAAGTATAAATTTGATAATGATAAGAGTAACAATGATTATATATTCAAAATATATGAGCAAAAAGTATTAAAGAGCGATATTTTTAATATTTTGGTTCTACATTAAGAAAAAAAGAAAAAAATTATTTTATAAATTAAAGTTAGATAAATCAAATGAAAAATATTCTTAGATATTCTATTTAATAAATATGTATCAAATAGATTAAAGAAAAAAAAAAGTATAGAACAATTATAAGCCCAATCATAATTGTAGAACTAAGGATAAGGCGATCAAGAAGAAATACACCTAAAAAATGAGCACAAAATAGATAAAAATGATAAAATAGATATTTGATAAGACGGTAAAACATATGATTAGAAATAAAATTATTATAAATAATATTAAAATAGCTCATATAGATTATAAATAATAAAACCATTCGTATACTCAAACATATGATTTAGACATATCTAATGTAAATCTCCTAGGGGACAGGGAACTGTTATGAAATATTAGTATACTCAGATTGAATAAGAAAAAAAAAACTAAAAGATAAAAAAAAAAATCAATGGTTAAAACAATGAGAGTGAATTAAAATAACATTATTAAAATAATTGGAATAAGACTAGATTAATTTAATCTAATTTGACACAAAAACACAGAAAGACATACAGATTCATTTAGTTCTTTTATGAACACAAATTTTTTTATGTCATTCTATTATGTTTAAAAATGTAAACACCTAGGAGGATTCCTTTGAACATGATAAACAATCTTAAACACTTTATATTTATACCCATCCATCACATTGAAAAGATAGTGTTGACCCACGTAAAGAAATAATCCAGCAATTATCTTTTTTATCCAATACTCAGTAGACAACTATTGTGTATGCAATAGTCCCAAGGCCATTACTTTCTATTGCTAGCATCCCGTGATGAATTCCACCTCCATTACTATTAATTATATATATATATATATATATATATATATATATATATATAAACCTAGAGATAATTTTGATTTCCTTACACATTTTTTTTCACATAGATTTCTGAAAACAATATTTTTAAAATTCTGAATAATCTTAGGTTTTGTGAAAAAATCAATTTTTCTAATATGAAAAAAATAAGATACATTATGATGATGGTGAACAAAAAAATAATATCATCAATATTGCATCAATGAACATGAAATTCAAAACTATTGATGATGTTTATGAAACAAATAAAACATGTCAATGAAAGGAGCGTACATACCTAAGTTTTCTTTATTATATATGCATACCATGATAATAATGAAAGTCATAAAAAATTATTACATATTTGCTAAATTGAGCATTGTATCAATGTTATTTATTAGAGTAACCACCAATGCTGATCGATAACCATCAATGTATGTCACTCCCAACATTTACCACGATAATTTTTTCTCGTTTTTATCTCGTTGTGACTATTTTGGTAGAATATTTTTTTGAATAAATTTTCAGATTTTTTTGATGGAAACCAAAACTCTAATATAAAAAAACAGAACAAAACCTTGATTTTTTAAGTTGATTTTTAGATTTGACATGGTTCATACATTGAGATACATCAGTGTTACACATTCCTAGTGTGATTAGTTTTTAAATTTGATCTAGTTCAGGACAAAGTTGATCTAATTTAGATATTTACTTACCAATAAAAATAATATTTTCATAAATTAATTAATCATAATTATTTTATTTTATATCTTATTTAATTAATTACTAAAATATATAAGCTATTATTATAAAATTACAATACTATTTTTTATTATCATTGATATGATAATTAAAAATAAAAAATATGAATATTAAAAAATTATATACATATATATATATTTATTTATTTATTTATATAAATACACATCATCATTCATTTTTGATTATTAAATATATTAAATTAAATAAATTTTATGTCAATTTCACTTACAAAATAATGCGATGTATATATTATTTATTTTATAATTTTTTAAGATTTTTTTCATGTATTTTTATGAATTTGAATAATTTTCATGATATTATTTATATTTTTTTATTATTTATGATATATCCATAAAATTCAAGTACTACATATTCATATTTATTGATATTTTCATCTATATATGTGTATAATTTTTAAAAATTATTTTTAATTTTAATAATATATAAAATACATTTATAATATTACCAGTCCGTTAGTGATTTAATAATTTATTATTTATAAAATAATAAATTATTTTATATAAATAATTTATTATTTATATAAAATAAATAATAATTTATTTATTGAATCGGTAACTTTTTCAGTTATGTCACTGT
>JAREIK010002214.1:100000-384315 GCA_029783825.1 Sapria himalayana | reverse complement strand
AGGTAAATCACACCTAACTTCCTTCCATATAATACCTCAAAAGGTATATGATCATTCAATGTTAAAATAAAAGTTTGATTCTTCAGATAACATGTTGTGACAACTGCTTCAGCCCAGAACGCTGGCTCCAAGCATGCCTAAATCCCCATGCATCTCATCTTCTCCATTAAAATTGTATCCAGCCTTTTTCATTACTCTATCCTGCTGTAATATCATTATGATCATGTTCTGCCTAGCAACATCCTACTCGGCACAAAATCAACAACTAAAAAATACAACATTATCCATTTGTAGAACTTTTATTTTTTTTTAGTTGAATTGATTATCTATCAACACTATGAACTCCATAAACTTTTCCACCACTTTAATTTTTAGCTGAAAGAAATGAAATCACATATGCATTGAGAAAACATCAACAAACGATACATAACACCTTAATATCCTAGGTGATGCATTGTTGTTTCTCCAAATAGTTCATTGTGAATCAAATCTAGCACTACCTCTAATATAGTAGCTGTAGATTTGAATTTCACTCACTTTTATTTTCCATACAGACAATCCTCACAAAAGTCCAGCTATTTTGAGCAATCTGGTACTTCTGCCATCCTCTTCGAGAATACAATCACTAAATTCTTTTCATGGATATGTCCAAGTCTCTGATGTCATAACATGATTCATATCTTGACACTTGATTCAGTCGCAACAACAAGTTACCACTGCACAACTCTGTTAGATTCAGACATGACACGACACCATATTTCCACGTATTTACTCTGTTAGATTATTTTGCGTGCTGTCTATTAATACTAATCAAAAATTGAATAATAAACTAGCATTCACAATATCACAACTCAAATCAAACACAACCTAACTCAACTCTAATACAATTGAAAATGACATGAAAAAAAGCACCATAGACATAGTAATAATATTTTCAAAAACAATTAGACCTAAATGATCAATCACATAAGATTTAAACATAAAAACTTGAGTAATCAAATAAAAATCACCCACAATACCACATAAAGGAATCAAAATAGTCAATATATTTTTATTGGAATGATGAATTCAAATGAATCATCAATGACACTTAAAGGGGGTGTAGTGAAAATGAGAGCATAGATAATGATGATTGTCATAGTGTAGAAATTATGAACTAAATGCCATTTTTTTAACCAGGCAATATCCCAGGGCACAGGAAAACCCACTCATATCTCAGGAGATGCAGTTTTTTGTCCCAGCGATTGATGGTAGTTCATAGTGATCGAACTCACAATTTCAAAGAACGCATGACTTCAACATCTTGCCAATCGACTACCACATCATTGGCAACTTGATGCCACGTTAATTCAAAAATGAAATAGAAAAGACATGCATAATCCTTATTAATGTACAAAAATGTACAAAAAAGACAACTATACCATCACCACTATCTAGCTTGGACACAATAAGATGACCATGACAATCAACGCTTCCCAGAAAGTAGCAGCCGGGACCTGTAAAATACTTATTAAACCACATGTTACTTTAACTGGACCCAATTCAGAAAGGTGTTGGTAACAAAAACTTAAGCAACAAAAAACAACAAAATATAACCAGCACTAAAATGGAAACTCATTGCTTCATACATTCTGTTTTGCCAAGTGCTATACTCTGGATTTCTGCATGATGTGGAAAGCGATTAACTATGGCCGAATGTATAATCTTCAAAAAATACAAAAATTACAAAATTCGACCAGGATGGCTTCTGAAAATTTAGCAAATTATAAGCATGCACAAACGAAAAAATTTATAAATGAATCCATGAAATTGAACTGCAAGCCAAAATCCCATAGAATATTATTATAACACCATCACAAATAACATACAAGCATTTATCGTCAATAACATAAAACGACATAATAACAATAAAAAAATAAAACAAAAAAAAACTTATATAAATTATGACACCCTCATTAAACTAGTACGTATACGTTTAGAACATCAAATTTTGAGAAAATAAAGTTAAGTAAATACATCTTTAAGATCTTCATAAAGATGTTTGCTGACTACACTATTGTCTAAATATATATTATAATAATAAGCACATCCTAGATTTTCTCACTAAAGTAACATCTCATCTCTATATAATTCGTATACTAATAAAATATTAGATTTACGATTATATATCTCAGAACCTAAAAGTCATAAAAAAGATTTGTAAGAGAAGAAAATTAATATCTAATATTCTCAAGTATGTGACGAATCCAAAGCATCCTGTATATCACAATCCTCATCGCATTAAACTCTACATCTGCAATAGATCTCAAAACAACTACATGTTTCTAATTTTTTTAAAAGATAAAATTAACTTCAAAAAAAAATAAAAATTTACCGTAAATTTTCTTTCAATATAAGCTAGTGTCCATCTTAAATAGTAAATATCTAGCTAGATGCAAGTACATGTGATTGATGAAAGAAATATCAAGCAATTAATACTTCACATACCTTGGTATGCAAAGAATTACATCTACGTGAATCAGCCAAAAATAATTCAAAAAATAACTAAAGTTGCTACATAAGTTATATAAGATCTAACAATAATCAAACAATTAACTATTACGTACTATTTTTCTGTACATAATATAGCTAATTAGATAATTACTTCAAACAAGAAATTAATAATCAATAAAAATATCTAATGAAATACAATCCAAGAAACTAATTCGTATATGATTATCAAGCACAAATCTCCTCTATGGCAACATAATGGAGACCTTGATAAAAAGTTACATTTGAAACAACTATTTCGAGTAGCATTGTAACACATAGCTTGCATATTATGAAATATATTATATGATTTTAAAAAGTAATTGATAGTTTCATTTGTGAGATTTTCACATACAAATTACCTTATTTAGTTTACACGAGTGTGTTATGAATTATTCTTAATCTGAAAGTAATTTTCTCTATTAAATGTGTCCAATAACACTTACACTAGGCTCATGTCCAAGGTACATTGCCCTAAGACAGGTGTCACTCCTCTCCTCAAAACCAATCATGCTAATCATATCACGTTTAAGCATATGAGCTGGATCAATCATTACTCCTCCATTGAAAAAAACAAATGGACAAGAAAATGAGTCTACTACTAAAATGTCTAAACGTATAATATTTTGGATAGAATCCTTAAAGAAGTACTTGTCTTCAAAGAATATGATATTAATATTCATGGTAACTCACCTACCCTCCGATGAATAAAACATATATTCATTATGAGTACTAGAGTACCTAGTAAAAACACATTTGATAGTAATGCGGTCATTTTCTCTCTATCTAAAGAGATATAGTGAAGAAATAAATACTACAAAAAAATTTTAAGTGAAATGTGAAAGAGTCTAGCTCTGGGATATACAATGTATAATAAAATACGACATGAGAAAATACAAATTGACATTCAATTGATTAAGAAGCTAGCAGTTCACACTACTTCTCCCCAGAAATATCTAGGCACACTTATGAAATAAGAGTGTCCTATTCGTTTCAACCAGATATTGATTCTTCAACTCAATATTCTTAATTTATGCATGAGAACTGATACAGGATGTCAAATCAGTCATCTCCTGGTCCTACTCATAGAAACAAAAAAAGTATTGAAAAATTTATTTTAATATATTATCACTTTTTAACATCTAAATATCATATCTAAACTTTTTTCTTTCATACAATTTCATAAAATAAAAAAATTTTGAAATTTTTCTTAAATACTAATAACCACGTATATAAAGTATAGTCATCATATAAAGATATTAAATGGATAATATCAAAAGCATATTGCATAAAAATAAAATGGGTGGCTAACTTACATGGCTGGCTTACGTGGCCGGCCAATTACAATTGGCCATATAAGTAAGATTTGGCTTACACAACCAAATTTTTTTAAAAAACATAATCCACCTCATCAAGTAGTCACACAATGGAACTTGACTCATGACCCATAGTTGGTCCTGGGTCCACGAAATAATAGACCATGCCATCGAGACGAGCACATGGGTCATGCCTGGCATGACTCATGCCAACCCAACACGACATGAGCCATGCCATGGAACGGCACGGTCCAAGACCATGCACGGTGCTGGACAATGTCTTGTCAGGCTAGCACGGCTAAAATGTGTTGTGCCGCATATCATGCTCGGGCTTCCCTACCCGATTGACATCTCTAATTCATTAATAAATATAATAAAATATTTCAAATTATTATATATAATTATCCTATAGGTCCTCCAAATATCTAAGTGAATCAGATAAGATGAGTCTCTCCTAGTACCTCCCTTACATGTCAAATGAAAAGTTAAAAAATATTTTCCTAACTAACACATCTTACAAGCAATAAATGTCAGTCTTATGATACTCAACATTAGAATCTTCAACTTTCCAGTAAAGAATATATCAGTTGAAAATGAATCATAAATAAATCAAAGTAGATAAATTTCTAGAAAGACTTATATGAGTAGAGAAGACAAATATATTTATTTTGCTCAATTCACAAAGAAATCATCTATTTAATCAAATGATCATGTATAAAAATAACTAAAAAATAGAAAACAATAGCATAATATTATTGATTCATAAAACAACTAAAAGAAAACAAATTATAATAAAACTCATGTGCATATAAAATATATATCAAAATAATATAAGTATTATTAGCATTGTCATGTTCCATAGCTCATACAATAGTATTATTGACCACAATAATATTAAAAACTCTATATTCTAAAAAAAAAAAAAGTGTGATTACCTCTAGTATGAGTAATAGTCGTTGAACCCAACTTTCAATAATCTAGAACAAGATAGTGAGCAAAAAATATAGTGAATGCAGACATATATGATCTGATGAATCACAAAAAATAAAGTCTAGAGTACTTTTTTTAAAAAAGTATTATTTTCCCAACTACATTAGATGTGATCATAAGAAAACCAACTTGAATAAGTCCACTGAATTGTCATAACACAAAGAAAATGTCACTGTCATTTTCTTGTCTCTTGATGTACATCTATCAAATCTCTCATCTATATTATCACTACTGTGTAATGAAAAAGAATAATATTGCAACTGATCATAATAATTTCATTCAATTTAGGTATAATTATAGTCACCTCAATTATTTTCTGATAAATCTTCAAGAGAGACACAAGTATCTTCTCCCTTAAAATTTATGTGCATACTAGTATATTACTCTCCTAATAAATAGTTGTAAAGAATACTATAAACCTAGCTCGCCAAATTTCTTCAATACCATTTGATCTATCAATATCACATCAAAAATTCTCTCTCATAGTTGTATCCAAGTCACATAGTAAGTCACATTATCATATTCAATCAATTTGTACATTATAAACTAAGTAATAATATCATATAAATAAAATATTTCTATATAAAAAATCGAAGTAGCCATGTCCTAAACTCTCTTACAATTTTCACAAGATATAGACACACCAATATATTGGGATCAATATTTTAAAAAATTATTAGACAAGATATTTTTATGTTCGTGAGACGCGGTATAAAGCCTCAAGGCATTGAGGCACAATCTTTTTAAGCATCATATTATATGATTAATTAATATTTTGAAATATTAATATTTAATTGAACGAACAATCTAAGCTAGTTCATGGAACGACCTGCTCAACAATTTTATTAAATTAAACTAAATTTTACTAAAAATAAAATAGTAGAAAAATGAATATCATATTATATAATTAATTAAAACTCAACAAAGACAACATTCCCAATTTATAACCTAGCTAAACTAACTTAATTTAGTTTTAATTTATTTTTATATTCGTGAGACGAGACGTAAGCCTCGAAACATTGAGGCACAATCTTTTTAAGCATCATATTATATAATTCATTAGTATTTTGAAATATTAATATTTAATTGAACAAGCAATCTAAGATCGTTCATGGAACAAGTTGAAGCAACTCCTTGGAATGAGCTGCTCAACAATTTTATTAAACTAATCTAAACTTTACTAAAATAAAAAATTAGAAAATTGAATATAACATTCCCAATTTCTATGGCCAGATCCAACAAAAATTAACTTAAAACTCAAAAAAGACAACATTCCCAATTTATAACCTAGCTAAACTGACCTAATTTAGTTTTAATTTATTTCATGCAATCAAACCAAGCACATGGTAAACTCTCAAGCTATGCTTGATCCCGTTTTGAAAAACCTTACTAGCTTCTACAGTGCTCAATCTTCTCGAACTTGTTGGTCAGAGCCAAACAACCTACATTACTAAGCACAATTACAAAATATTTATTTATCAAAGATTAGTTTCAAACTATCTTTATGAAAAAACTCATAAGAATCAAAATTATTTTTTTTCTCCAAATATAAAATTAGGGACACATATGCCCGACTTGGAATATTGATGAGTATTATTCTATTATATACAATTTTGTATGCATAGAGTGCAACTATTTTACTTCATAAATTCTCCTAGGATCATATGAATTATAAATACTCATGTAATTATCATTATTTAATACAAGAAATCAAATGTTCAATATAAAATTTTCTCTAATTTACATATATCAAGAATGGCCAAAAAAAGCAACTCCTCAAAAATCACATCCATTAATTTGACTCTATTAGTGTTGTTAGTAACCAAGATGGAGTGACTCCTCGGAGAAAAATTAATTTATTCCTAATATTCTTATTATGATAGAAATTGATAATCATGATCATGAAACATATATTACATGAGCTTGTCCACACGGTAACTTTTAAAAATATAAACAACCAAACTAACTTTTTAATGATAATCTTAATTTCAATCATCTAATCATACTTATATAAAATAAAGAACTTGCAATATTTAGTATCTAATTTCTCAAATATTATTTTTATTGATTTAGACAAAACATACATAATTATTTCATTTAAAAATTATCCAATAAAAATCTATATAAAAAATAAAAAAATGATATAATAAATAAATAAATATATATATATATATATAACAAAGAAAATAATTAGAGCACTCACATACACTATGACTAGATCTTCAAAGATATATTAGTCGTCATGATTCTAGAAATCTCACAAAAAACAAAAACTTATGTGAAAATGAGGAGGTTTAGGCTTCTCATCTAGAGATCCCTCCATCATGTAATCTCACAAATATTAGTTCTTTTATTATTTTATTAGGCTAGCACATCAAGGTCCTTGCTAAGGCATTCTCTTATACAAGATGATGACAACTCAAGATGAACAAGAAACATGCATATCTCTCAAACAAATTTGTGAACTAATTCATCTTTCAAATAATTATGTGATTAGGTTATAGATAATATGGTATTTAATGTAAAAACTAATTCTAATAAAATGTAATCAAACTAAAATTTGCTTAGTGATAAAGAAATATACATATATATATTAAATGAGTTGTGTTGATATATTCTCTCTAATATTCAAAATAGTCTTAATTTTACTTCTCTTTTATAATTTTTCAAAAGTTTCATATTATCTTAATGTGATAAGTATTTTTCATAATAATCATGATGAAAAATTTTGTATAAAAAAACAATCAAATTTTTAAATTCAAGAAAAGACAAATTTGATTTGTTAATTATAAAAAGTAATATATGGACCAAGTAGTCCCCGATAGAATAGTTTGGGATATCCCCTTTTACATTTTTTGGCTTCATAGCTACATAACTAATTATTCTTATTTCTATTTGTAAAGTTTAGACAACAAGCTTTCATAGTTTTTTTTATATTGTTGATATGATTACTATCGACATTGTAATGAAAATTTCTTAATTTGAATAGTTTTATTGACTTATTCCAAAATATAAATATTCACAAAGAAAATATTTTATTATAATAAAGAACATATTTTCATAAAAGGATAATCTTTTACTTGCAAAATATTATTTTGGATATTTTTGATATGTTGTAACTATTGGATAATACACCAATAGGCTAATCTCAAAGCTAGAGTAGATTTTTGTTTTGCCATGAGTTGTACTATTATTAACAATAAAAGATTTGAGAGAATTAAAAAAAACATAATCTAGCAATTAATTGACAAATATTGAATATGTTATTAGTATATTTAATTAAATCTAAATTCCATATGACAAATTTATATGATCATAAATCTTCATATTTTTGGATGATAATTAAATACAACAAAACTCATTTTTTTCAAAGATTGTCATTATCAACTAGCAAGTTAGACAAATTTTATTTGAATTCAGCTTGTAATTGAAGATCTACTATGAAGTATATTTTTTAAAAAAATCTTATGTCATGGAATAATAAGCGATAGGTGATTATATTTACACTTAAAATCTTAAAATTGATCATTTCCATAATTACGAGAGCAATATTGGAATTAAACATTTTCTCAAACAAGCTTACTTTGCTTCAAAAATTAATATAAAATATCTACACATTAGTTTGAACTTTGAAATAAAACATTATAGTGCATTTATTAAAAAAATTTGTGTAAAAATTTGTGCGGAAATCATATTGATTAGAGAATTCAAATTTATATAGAAAACTAAAATAGTAACAAAAAGATAGTTGGTGTCAACAATGATGTTATTGCATTTATTAAGTCCATTTTATATATTTAAAATTAACAGATAGAATATTCATAATAAAAAGAGAATCTCAACCTAGGATATGTTTTATATATATTTGTTTTTATGTTTAACTATAACACAAATTATTACATTCTTACTTCATAACTACCAAGATTATAAAATGCCTCCTCCACTGCAAGCAAAAAAACTAATTATTTCAAAAATGATGGCCCCCGTTTAGAAATATACAAGTGTATATTGAACTATTAACAAGTAGCACAAATCTGAAATAAGAACACAAATCATTTGAGCCAAAAACAAAGGAACACTAAATACAAGTTTTGATGTCCTTAAGAAAAACATATGTTAGATATGTCAGGTGATTCTTGTATATTATTAGGATTTAGAAAAAATAGGAAATAGATAAAAGATAAAATCAAAATAACATGTTCTATGTTTTCGTTAAGAAAATCCATATATAAATTTCCCCCATATAAACGAAAATAAAAAAAAAACAAATTAAACCACAATATAATCAAAAATTAAACCTCAACACCTCCTTCAAATTGGTGCGTACATATTAAAAAACATAACCTAGAGAATAAAAGATACAACAATGATCCTCTAGACACTTTCATAAAGAAGTATACAAACTACTCATAGGTAGGAATACATGTGTCAAATGGGTTAGACGGCCCAGATCAGACCCGAAGCCCGGCCTGTCCATCCATGCCTGGCCCGACACGGCACACTACAGTGTCGTACCCGGGTCCTTGCCAGGAAGACCCTCGGCACGAATCATGAAGTGACATGCAGAGAATTTTGGCCCATGTGTCATGCCAAGCACGACACAGGTGCCTGGCACCGTAGGCACGGCATGAGAACATAGCACCAAGCGACACCCGACGGATAATGGCTTGACATGCCCAAAGGGCGACGACAGTGTGGCAGCACATCGCCAGAAACTCTAATGTTTTTAAAAATAGACCCGGCCCAAACCCGGGCGGATTCCAGGCCACAAGCCGTGCCGAGCCTGCCCTCCAAAAAAAAGTGTCATGCCAGGCTTGGCATGGTGCTATAGTGTGCCTTGCCTAGCACGGCACAGTACTATAATGTGCCGTGCTTTGGCAGGGCAGGCCAGCTCGGTTAGGCCCAAAAAAATGGGCTTTGCCATTTGACACTTCTAGGTAGGAATATAAGCTATTAGTTATATAACCATCATATATTTTGTTCTCGTCTGGAATGATAATCAATATTTATATGTTTCGATCGCTCATAATTACAAGAATCCGCTCGACACATTTATTAATCTGATATTTCATGAATGATCAAAACATAAAAATATCGATTATCATTTCAGGCGAGATATAATATATGATGATTATATAACTATAGCTTATCAAAGTAATATATCATAAACATCTAAACTGACATGATCAATTTCTTAAAGAAATGATAGATATAGTAAAACTCAAAGAACCAATATCATAGTATTGTACTTTATCTTTACTCTCGATCTAGAAACAATAATTTATCATATAATTTTTTTATAGATAAAATTTTTTCCAAAAAAAAATACAAAAATTGGTGATGGATCTCCTTCTAGTAGTCATGAAACCTAGCAACAATTTGAATATGTTTCTATTCGGCTATGCTCAGAGTCTTACGACAATATTTCACATCCTAAATCTATTTCACTTGTCTGGGAATTCGAAGAATGATATTCATATAAATATTTTAAAAGAACTAAGAAACAACTAATTATAGTGTGAGCATTAATAATATTTGATCTAATCAATATTAGATTGATAAATTTTTATATACTTTTCTTTTATGTAAAAAATTAAATTAAATTACTAGTATTTGTAGATAAGTCTACTCTCAAATCAAGTGGTAAGATGATTGATATACATCTCATAATGCTAAGTTTAGGAAAAACATCTTAAGCATACATTCTCTGAGAAAAAAAAATTATACTTCTTAAATAGGTAATCTCAAAACCAAAAAAAACCTAAATTAGCACAAATCCTTCCTCTAAAAGTTTGCCTAAAAGAATAACTTTAGTTAAGATATAATCAACGTACACTAAAAACTAGTTATCTCTTGAAATAATAATATAATCAACATACATTAAAAATAAAAATAACCTACAAAACACATCTTCTAAAATAAAAAATACTAAAAAAAATTAATAAAACCATACCTTGGAAGATTATTTCTAATCATAAAAAGTTTTCTATAGTCTATCCATCATATATGCACTCCTAAGAAAAGTAATATTTAGTGATCGCATTATAAATACTTTTTTTTCAAGATCACCATGAAAAAGTACATTTCTATGTCCAACTAATATAAGACCACCTATGATAAATAGTAACAAGGGGAGGCAATCTAATAATGGTCACCTTGACCATATGAGAAAAAATATTTTAATAATTCACATATTAAGTCTTTGTAAATCCCATGTCTTTCAACATGGTATTAAGCTAATCAATCTTCCCTTCATTAATAATCTTCACTATGTACACTCACTTTCATCATATTACAAGCTTATCTGAGAGCTTCATAACAAAATCTCATATATAATTAAAAATATTTGTATTTAGTTCATTCAAGATAGTTAGGCAATATCTTTAATGACCAAATGCCTCAAAAAAAATATATGAGATATTATAACTATTAAGAAAAAGAAAAAACTTAAATATATACTATTAAAACAAGAATAAAAAATATTTATAATTATGAATACTGAGCAAAACACATTCATAACTACTTTTTTAAAGTAATTAAAAAATTTAAGTTAATATTCTAAACAAGATCAACTAAAATGATAGATGACTCACCAGGGAAGACTCATACCTCATATCTTATAAAATACTCACACTAGGCTCCTCCTTCTGACTCACAACATTATGATCTCAATTAAACCATGGTTTGATTAGGTAAAGTCTCACAACTCTTCTCAAAATTAATTATACTTGTAACATTAAGAGTAGATACAATAGTAGGTTCAATCATCACTCAATGATAAGTAACAACTAAACAAAAAAATCATATTACAATGATGTCTAAAGGTACATCTTCTTGAATCAACTATCAAGTCATTAAAAAAAATTAGTCTTAAAGAATAAAACATTCACACTCGTAATCATCCTTCTAGTCTCTGGTGAGTAGCACATATTTTTTTTGTGCATCCAAGAAATACATATTTGATAACATGAAAATTTATTCTCTCTATAATGGGAGAGATCCTAAACAAAAAAGTACATCAAAAAATCATAGTTGAAAGCAAAAATATTTTTCCTAGATAGAAAGAGTAAGTAATAATACAACACAACATTAAAAGACATAAGACAACATTTATATGATCAAGAAGTTGACAGTTAACATCATTTCTATCTAAAAACATATAAGAACACTTCTATATAGTTAAAATATCATATGATCTCAATTAAATTTTAATTATTTTTTTTAATCATATCATTCTATGAAAGAGTATCAACACAAAAGCACTTTTGAATCATATTTATCTTCTCAAAAAAATAAAAAAAATTAATGGAAAAAATATTGTATAATATTGTCATTTTTGAATATTTTAAGACTACAATCATATTATATTTTTTTATTTGATAAAATTTCATAAAAATATATAATATTTAATATCTTTATTTAAAAATAATTATGTATATCTAGTATCATTATCAATAAAATTAAGAAAATATCTCAAGTCATTATGTGTAGTCATCCTATAAGATCCTCAAACATTTAAATATACAAAAAAATAAATCTCTACTAATATCTTTCTATAATTTGGATAATAATTTCTAGTATGTTTTTTTAATTGACACGTCTCATAATTAATAAAAGTTATCTCATTAATATTTAGCTTCATAATTTTCAACTTATCTAATAATAAATATCCAAGTAAAGAGCATACAGCAAATAGATAAATATTACAATAACACTTAAAAAGGCTCCTAATGGAGGGGAAAAAAAACAAATATAGGTCATTAAATTCAATCCCCAAAATAAGACATATATTTGCCCCATTAATTATGCACAGAAATACTAGAAGAAAAAAATATATTATAATGAAACTTGAGCAAAAAAAAATATGTCAAAAAAACAAACTCAAATATAGCATGACCCCTAGCCCGAACAATAGCATTATTGATCACAAAAATATTAAAATTTAAACTCAACAAAAAAAGTTAGAATACTTGTGATATTTAAGTATGAGGACAAATATCCACCATCGAATTAGCGTTTGGGTAGAGTTAGGGCCTTGGGCTTGGATAGCCATATTTTGATTTCAGAACAAGTCACTTGAGAAAATGATACATAACAAAAAATGACTACCTAAAAAATGACTACCTGGAAGAGGGCTACCTGATGCCACAAAAAGAGATGCCCGAAGTGAATGCTAACCAGAGTGTAAATCACACAGAGTGAAAGTTATTCATGGACGTCTGATTTCTCAAGGGGTATGAAATGATAAGACCCACATCGAAGAATCCTAAGGAGTTATATGGATATTAAAGTATGAGAGCAAACCTCTAGCTTCGAGCTAGCTTTTGGGTGGAATTAGAGTCTTGGGCTTGGTTACCCATCACATTAATAGTGACCCATGAATCTATCACCAAAAAACTAAAATTAGGTGGAATGAGAAAAAATAAAAGATATAAAAATGTGACAATTGGTGCTAATAGTCCCAAAAGAAAGATAAAAAACTTAACCTAAGTAAGTGTGATAAGATGAGGTGTACATGAAGAAGACCTAACCTGAACAAATTTGATAATATATTGTACAACCATTGAACTTTATTTATATTTTTTATAAATTAGAGTGAAAAATCAAACATCTCTTTTATGTGTGACTCAAACTCGCACAATAAGACCAAGTCACTATTAGCTTCTTCCCTCTCGAAGCAACCCTTCCCCCTATTTCACTACCATCGTGTAGAGAAGTCGCAAGTCTGACTGATCACCTCAACTTTGATTTATCTAAGTATAGTAATAGATGTAAGAATTACTACAAATCTAGTCCCTCAAACTCCAAGAAAATTAGAAACATGTTTTCACTATAAATCTATATTTTCAAAAGTAGCACTCCCCCAATAAATACAAGTATAAAATACTATGAATCTAGTCTCTCAATCTTTTCAATGTAATCTGTTACACATCAAATATAAGAAAAATAAATAAAATACTCAATATCAAATATCATACAATCAATATTCTTATATAATATATAAAGATGATTAGCACAACTCACAGATTAGATATTTACATCAAAAGTATTAAAAATAAATAATGAACAAATAAAAACCACAATACCTCCATTCAAGCTGGTGCATATAAGTATACAACACACAAATTAGAGGAAAAAAGATTAACTAATACATCTTCAAAACTTAAAAAAAGATATTCACTAGTTACTCTATTGTCTGAATATATTTTGTAGTAATGATCTCGTCATAAATTTTCTCCATGAAAAAGAATCATTCAATCTCAATGTGTTTTATCTGCTAGTGAAATACAAAATTGAATATGATATATCTTATTATCTAATTGTCACAGAGAAAAATAATGAGAAAATTGTAAAAAAAATTGTTAGCTACAAACAATAACTGAGGAGAATTATTTCTAAAGAAAAACTTTTTTATTTTATTCTATATTCTTACAAGCAATACAATAATTTATGTATAGGCTATAATTTGCCCTTCTAAAATTAAAAATTAAAAATGATTATCACTCATAAAAGTAACTGCTGACTCTTGATATTTCATCTTCCGCATTAAAAATAGACATTTAATATTTATTTAACAAAACTCCCCCACAAACTTAAATGCTTCTGTTATCTTTCATGCCGAGCAATCTTTTGCAGTTGTCGAGTAGTATCGTAGGTAGCAATTTCGTGAAGATATCCGCGATTTGATCCTGACTTACCACGTATAATAATTTTATATTTTCTTCCTTCACTTAATCTTAAAAGAAGTGAAAACAAATATCAATATGTTTGCTTCTCTCATATATCACTGAGTTCTTGCTCAACTCAATTACTGATTTGTTGTCAACTCTTATCTCAGTCACACCGAGTTATTGTTGTTCCATCTTGCCCAATAAATTTCTGAATCATATCGCATGACATATACACAAAGATGCTACCACATATTTAGTTTTACATGTTGAGAGTGTAACGATTGGTTGCTTCTTTAAAAGTCAAGTAAATGCATGTGTCACCCATAAAAAACACATAACCCGATGTGTTTTTCTGATCATCCAAGTCTCTGCACCAATCGTTGTCGGAGTATCCGACTAACTTATAATCTACCGCATTTGTATAGAATAACTCGGGTGACATTGTTCCTTTGATATACTGTAGAATTCGCTTTAACACCTTCCAATGTGAATAGACTGGCTCCCCCATGAACCAACTTACAATGCCGACACTTAATACAAGTTTCGGCCTTGTGCATGTGAGATAGCGAAGGCTTCCCACTAAACTCTGGTATTTGTTTGTGTCGACTCATTCTCCTCCATCAAACTTAGAGAGTTTTGCACATGGTTCCATTAGTATTGAAACCAGATTGCAAGACTTCATATTGTACTTCTTCAAAATCTCCTTTGTATATGCCTCCTGGGATACATCTTTCCTTATCTTACCTCCAGACCAAAGAAAAACCTCATCAAGTCCAAATCTATCATCTCGAATTCTCGTGTTATTATGCTCTTAAACTTTTGTATCATTTCATTATTATTCCCCATAAAAATGAGAACATCAACATAAAGAATAACAAATAACATATTACCTCCACTCTTCTTCACATAAATGGTATGTTCATAGGGATATTACTCGAACCCGTTCTCTTTGAAGTATGTATCGATACGAGTATTTCACGCCCGTGATGCTTACTTCGACCCATAAAGTACCTTCTTCAATTTCAATACCTTCTTTTCTTCTCTGATTTTCATGTACCCGGGTGGTTATTTAATATAAATTTCTTCTTCAAGCACCATTCAGGAATGCCAACTTGACATTCATTTGTAATATCGGTCATTTGAATTGAGCCACTTATGAAATGAACAATCTAATTGTCTTCATTCTTAACGGGAGCAAACACCTCATCATAGTCGATTCTCACCTTTTGCTTGTAACCCTTTGCTACAAGTCTCGCGTTATACTGTTCTATCTCCCCTTGAGCATTCATCTTTCTCTTAAATACCCACTTGACATCAATGAGCTAAGTTCCTTTCAACAATTCTACTAACTCTCATGTGTTATTACAATCTATTTCTTTAATCTCCTAGTTCATGGCAGTTTGCCACTTCTTATTTTGCATTGCCTGTTCAAAACTTAAATTCTTGAAATCTACCAAAAGACATACAAGATATACCTCATTTGTCGAATCATACAAATCTTGTAAGCTTCGCATTTTAGATTGTCGCGATTCATCTTCATCATCAATAGTTTTAGAATTTTTCGATATGAATGTTGGTATAGCAGTTGATGATTCTCCAACTTTAATGATATCATTTGTTGCTTTATTCTAATCTCATTCATTTACTTCATAAATTTGTACATCATGGCTTACTAGAATCTTCTTGCTTATCAGGTCGAATAGCTTGTATCCTTTTGTTTTCTCATCATACCTAATAAAAATATATCTTTTACTTTTGACTTCGAGTTTTGTTCTTCATTGATTAGTACATGTGCGTAGGCCATGTACTAATCAACGAATTTTGAGATGAGAGACTGCCAATTTTTGTTCGTTCCATGTCTCTTGTGGTGTTTGATCATACAACTCCACATGTGGATACCAATTTTGAACTTAGACGGCACATTATAGGCTTCCGACCAAATTTTCTTTGGCATTTTCTTGCTTTTGAGCATTGAACGAACCATGTCGAGAATAGTCCGGTTCTTCTTCTCGGTCATACCGTTTTGCTGTGGAGAGTACGATGCAGTTAGAAATCATCTTATGCTTTGCTCCTCACAAGATTCCATGAAAACCGTCAAAGTATATTCGTCATCTCTATCGGATCGTACAGATTTGATATATCTATCAATTGTCTTTTTCACTAGCACTTAGAATTTTTTAAACACCTCAAATACCTCAGATTTTTCTTTCAAAAAATAAAATCAAGTTTTTCGTGAAAAATTATCAATAAAGAAAATGAAATACCTTTTACCGCTGAAAAATTCAGGATTGATTGGTCCACATATGTCAGAATGAATCAACTCGAGAGATTGTTTAGCCCGATATTCAACCTTCTTTTGAAATGATATTCTTGTATGCTTTCCGAGCATACATTCTTCACAAAATTTTCCCTCGTATTACATATCTGGTAGTCCATGCATCATATTCTTCTTTGCCAACTTGTTTAGGCCTTTAAGATGTAACTGACCAAAATGGAGATGCCACAGTGACGCCTTATCTTCTACGTTGACTTGCAAATATTTTTCTCGTACACTTCTCATTTCAACTTGTGCGACTAAATGCCCTTGCTTGTCTTTCAATAGTAATATCTTGTCTTTCATAAAAATCAAATAACTTTTCTCCATGAGTTGCCCCATACTTAAAATATTACTCTTGAGATCTGGTACGTAATACACATCTTGGATTGACCTAATGAAACCATCCTTTTGTCCATAATAAATCGTACTTTGGCCTTTGACATCAACCTTCTGGCCATCTCCAAATGATACAGATACAGCATCAACATTTCACATCTCTTTGAAACAATGCTTGTGCCCACACATATGGTTGCTTGCAGCCGTGTCGAGGTATCACACCGTGTCATTGTCGGTGTTGACTTTGTTATATGCCATTAAGAAAAAGTCTTCTTCCATCTCATCTTCCATGACTAGGTTGGTTGTCTCTTCTATCTTTTTCTTTACTCGACATTCTTTTATAAAATACCTCACTTTTCCACAATTGTAATATTTATTAGAATTATAATCCTTCACATAGTAACCATATTTGTCACACTTGTAACACTCGATGTTGACATAATTTGACCGACCGCATCCTCTTCCAAGCCAATTTTGTTGGTTTGATTGCCCCTTCTCCTCATGATACCCTTCTTGACTACGGCTTTTCCCACCGTGACTATTTCCTCGACCACCATAGTCATGTCATTTACCTCAAATTTTAAGAATAAAATATCTTTTCATCATTGAACGATGTTTTGGTTTGTAGTGTCTGCTCAAGTGTCTCATCCTCCTTCTTACGATATTCATGTACCATTAGGGAACCGGCAAGCTCGTTGACCGTGAACGTTGCTAGATCTTTAACTCTTCTATGGCACATATTATATTCTCAAAATTGTCAGTTAACGATCTTAGAATCTTCTCCACGATCCGCGCATCAGACAATTTTTCTTTATCTCGATTGAGTTGATTCGTCATGGTTTGAACACGCGTGATGTAATCGGATACACCTTCTGACTCCTTTATCTTCATGCCTTCCAACTCATTACGAAGAGTTTGAAGGCGAACTTGTTTAACTCGGTCAGCTCCTTTGTATGCAGTCTCCAAGATGTCTCACACTTCTTTTGAAGTTTTTGCACTTGCAATCTTATCAAAGCTCAACTCATCAACAGCTCGGAACAGCATGTACAATGATGTATTATCTTTTAATCATGTTTCTTTCAACACCTTATTTTGAACCATCGTATATCTTTCGGTAGATTCTAGTTCTTTGAAATCTTCTTAAATCATCTCTCAACAATCTACAGAACCAAGAAGAGCTTTCATATGGATGCTCCAATTCTCGTAGTTCACATTGGTTAATCTGGACAAGAGGACATTATTGATTATATTCATCATCCCTCTGATACCAAGTTGTAAAAAAAAATTATTGGCTACAAACTATAACTGAGGATAATTATTTCTGAAGAGGCTTTTTTATTTTATTATATATTCTTACAAACAATACAATTATTTATTTATAGGCTATAGTTTGTCCTTCTAAAACTGAAAATTAAAATTCATTATCACTCCTAAAAATTACTGCGGACTCTTGGCATTTCATCTTCTGTATTAAAAATGAACATTTAATATTTTTTTTAACAAAAATAGTATATATCTAATTATTATCTCCATAAACAGATATCATATCCAAAATATTTCATAAATAACTATCATCATAACTTTCGACATTATTGAATCTCGAAATAATTATTTTCTGCTTATTTTTTCAAGAGATAAAATTCTCTAAAAAATTGAAAAATCTTGTTATAAATCTCTGATCGATATATCTTGGTGCCTAACTAGAATATGAATACCTGATTAACTTCAAATATCTATGATCTCTTAAAGATATCCTAAGTCATGAAATTTTCTTCACATACCTCAGTATATGAAGATCTACATCAAAATGAATTTATCAAAAAAAATCTAAAAAATAATTAATTATACTGACTACGAATATTATAAATGATATAATATATAATCTCATGACTCATTTAATAAGTATTAAATTAATATGACATATTTTAATACATTGTCTCAGTTTTTAAATATTTTTATCAAATTAAATTTTAAATATTTTTTAAAAAATCTAAAAATAAAAAACTTGTGATCTGTCACTAAAAAGATATATCCATGTATATTTCAAACAGTAATCAACAAAAATAATAAAATACTTAAATTTCTATTTGGTTGCATCTCTATTGGGTTCTCATAAATCTGAGCATATCAGATCAAATAGATCCTCATTCAAATCAGCTTGACAATTATAATAGTAAATTCTAATAAGCTTTACTAGTTGAAATATCTCATGCTCTATAATTAAAATACCCTTATGATTAGAGTAAAATATTCTCAACTTCACCAGTAATGTGTGATCAAGCTAGAAATGCACAAGTAACATGTCAAAAATACTCAAATATTTAAAAAGAGATCTTATTATTAAAGATGGAACATATAATACAATCTATGCAATCCAAATAAAATCTTCCTTTGAGTCTCTCAATCTTACAAATAAATATAGGTAGAAAAAAAAAAATAAGATCAAAAATTAATTATCTAGAAAGACAACTCACAAGAATTAAACAAACAGAACAATCAAAAATAAGCAAGATACAAAAAAGTAACAAACAATCAAGTTGAATACTATCATATCCAATAATTTTTGAATATTTATTATTTACAAAAATAATATTTTCATAACAATAAAAGATCATAGAAAATAAAATATGATTATTAAAATTATAATAATTTGATTCTATATTGATAATCCAGAAATTTAAAGTAAAAGTACAAATAAAATAACTAGTAATACCTGAAAAAATAAATTAATCTATTGTTATATTAGAAAAAAAAATTGTATGCGCATTTTTAGTGTCACGGTGAATGAACTCTATTAATACTCATGGATGGCTCCAATAATCAACTTGTCCCTCTCACAACTACGTAAAGCTCTCGGTCTCTTCTCCTAAAATACTATCAAACATTTATTTCTAATGTGACATTCTCCACTGCAATGAGAATATTGGACCAGGACTATCCTCTAGCTATTTCAACTACGATAATCAATATCATACTACAAAAAAATAAGTGCACCCAACTCTTTTTTTTTAATTCTTTTCTTTTGCAATTCTTTCAAAACTATATTTAGGGTTTCAATCCAAAAACACCATTGCCAACGATTGTCTTCTACCATTTGCAATCAATCATCAAATATGTGTTTCATATATCTTTAGCCCAAGAACCATACTCATGATGAATAAGTGTGTCTTCCATTTTCACTTGAATATCCATAGTGGTCCTATACTAATTATCACCATCCTTTCTCATCCAAAAACAAAACCACAACTAAATATATAAATATACACTACTAATGCATGGCTTAATATCATCATGGCACCACTGCACCATCACAGCTAGAGGTGGTAGAAAGGTCGAACAGCCAAGGCATGACTCGACAATGCCCGACCCATGCAAGGCATAGGCATGGGTCAGCACGATGGCACAGTGGAAAGGCTTTGGCCAAGTGATCCGGCATGCATGCAGATTTTTTATTCGACATGTCACAACCCAAGTGATCAGCTCATGCAGGCCAAAACCAACATGTGAGAAATAAGACTCGGGTAGAGCCTTGGTCATAATTTCTAGTCGGGCAGAATCTAATCCGAATAGGCGCATGAAAAGCACGTGCCAAAAAAATGTAAAACTGTCTGAATATGACATGCATTTCACACGCTTATTTTTTTAATAAAATCCAGTTGGTTCAAACTGTCACTGAACAAACTGAATTTAATTAAAATAGTAAAATTTATAAAAATTAACATCTCAACAACCATCCAAATATTGTAACATGATGTTAACGATCAAATTGATCATCAACATTTCACGTGCATGCGCATGCATGACAACATTACATTTTTTTTAATCCTCAACCTGCATTTGCCAATTGGATTTTACCTTCAATGAGTTGGATAGGATTCAATGGAAATTTACGTGCGTGCACATACATGACAACCTTACATTTTTTTTAATCCTTCAACCTGCATGTGCCAATTGGATTTTACCATTAATGAGTTGGATATAATTCAATGGACAGAAAGATTTATTCACAAAAAATAATAATAATAATAATATTTATGTTTTACAAATTCTATAAATATGTAAAAAAGATTTTAATTTTTTCATATTCAAACTATAACTTAACTTTCTCCCTTCTTTTAATTTAATTTATCAAAAAACAAAACTTTAAATTTTTATTTTATAATAATTTTTTCATGAATAATTAAATTTTGTAATTAATGACAAAAGATATACAATCTACAAATCATTATTCACAAAATGATAGTTAAAAGTCTATAATTTTGCAATGTACACAAAGCTATTTGTCTTTAGTTTTATATACTAGATAAATACTAAAATAAACATTATATGAATATAAAATAATTAAAAAAAATTATATCCCTAACTCTCTAAACTACATAATATTGCATAATTAATCATTATACAAAATATAAAATTATGATTCTAAAGAAAATAAAATTAATATTATAAATAATTTTATTTAATGATAACAATCTAATTAAAAGGTTCGAGACTAATTTGTCTCTCAATCATAAGTAAACACAGGCACCTAAAAACTTAGGCTTCAAAAATAAAATTTTAATTTAGACTCAATTTCACATAATTAAAAAAATACTATTGAAGTGAGAAAATTTGACATTATTTGAATAATATAAAAAAATTATAATTATAAAACTAATAATAGAATTAAATATTTTAGGAAATATTTCGAATAATATACCAAAAAATATGATATATTAAATCATAAATAAACTTTACTTGACAATAAAATTATTAAATTTAAATTAACTATATATTTAATGACCCCTTTCATTTACTTTCATTAGTTTATAAAAGAATGAATCACTAAACTGATTACTAATATGAATCATTTGCTTAGATTTGAAAAAAATCTTAGACAAATTATTGTGTGCATAAATACAAACAATTTACTTTTCATAGAAACTCTAGGTCACACTATATGAATTTATAATAAAAAAAATTATAAATTTGATAAATAATTAATAATTAATAATTAATAATTAATAATATTAAAAAACATAATAAAGTAATCTCAATGCGGTCCAATATATAAGCTAGTCACAATGATATTTTTTTTTCATGTGTCATCATATACTATGTTAATTTTAAGTAGAAATTAAATAAAAATTATTAGTATTTCATAAAATCTTATATTCTCATAATTATCGTGTCATACATGAAAGTCTAACGATGATCTTTAGAGAATAAAAAATATAAAGTAAAATATATATAATAATATTTGATAGTATTGCAAATTATGGTGTCATAGTAAGTATATTAATAAGAAGCATAATAAATTATCACTTTTTAAAATTTTTCATGCTACACATATGTGTCATATAATAAACTTAATAATACAAGCTTACTTAAAAATTATTTTTTTCTCATTAGAAAATTTAGAAATTTAATAAAATATATTATGACATCTAGTAAATTACAAAAAAATTATAATCTATATGAGTCAATAACCCTAAAAAAATTCCTATTAAATATGAAATATCATTAAAATTCAACATATTGGATATTCTCATACCAAATTCATATATTTAGTATCAATATATAATATTTGACTTCATAAATAATAAAATTAATAAAATAATAATTAATAACTTAGATTGAACTAAAGAATTTTAACTTTAAAATTTATAAAAAAACTTTAGAATATGACAAATTTATGTTCATCTATAAACACTCTTGCATTGTATTTAAGTAGATATGCGCCATAAATAATATTTTTAAACAATATAAATAATACTCATATTTTAATGGCATGACTATCAATATGAAAAAAAATTACTTGAAATACTAGGAAACCATTTAACCTTTTTATTACTTAGCTATCTATATTAATACTATGATTAAAGTCAACAAAGAAAATCTAATAAAATTCATATGCACTTACATGAATCAATCACAAGAAACATATGATAAATTTTGCAAATAATTATAAAATTTATTAAAATATTATGAAAATAAATATAATAATTATAGCGAGCCTCTAAATAAAGATATTAATATCATTTTTAGAAATAATAACTTTTTATTTAGTTAGTTCAAAATAAATTATGAGGAGGTTCATCAAATAGTTATGAGTTTTCGATGATAAGTAATAATTATGACTTATGAGTATATATATGATATTTTTTGAAGATAAGTCTCTCAATAAAATATGAGTTTTCGATGCACCTTTGAACATCATAGTAATAAAGTCAATCTCTTTGTCCGATTGTAACTCTTAATAGAACACTAACTAAACTAACATTTGCACATGTTGCTACCAATACAACTAATCATCCTAAGGAGAATAGTGGATAACCTAGTGCATCATCAAATCATGACTTCATTAGAGTACCTAATGGACATAAGATATGAGTCTCATCATAAAGGTAGATAAACAATAAAAAAATTAATAATCACAACCTAAATATATATATTAGACAAAATGATATACATGTACACATTTTTTCTAAGTCAAGTCAACTAGTCTTGTTCAAAAATTCAACTTGGAACTTCCAAATGCTCTACAAAAAATATCAGAGATGTATTCTATTTAGCATCCACTATCATAAATACTTTCTTACTCTCATTTTGATACAATATTCTTTGATTTTTTAGATGAACTAAGAACAATAACTTCCAGTCATACATGTGATCTTGTTCTGATATCCACACATAAGCCAAAAAATAAATGTAAGTAAATGCACACGATAAAGGCTTGACTCGCATGGAAAGTTAGTTGACATAATATTAGGCTAAAAGTTATCAATTTTACACAAACTTGATTATGGTGTGGATAATTAAAAATTTTATTCTCATGTGACCAAAATACCTACTGTCATACTATTGTTTGGTGATTTATATTGTTTCTCATAGGCATAATATATATCAGTTAGAAGTAAAAAATATATTTCTATCCAACAATTTTGAAGATAAGATATTTATATAGTAGCAACAGAGTTTTACTATTATAAGAAATACAAGCATTGTGTATTGAGTACAAAAATATTTTTATGACTTGAATCAATATCTTAGGGCATGATTCCATAGGATATCTTGCACACTAACTACTTTTCACCTTAAGAGATATATACATATTAGATTATTCTTAGTTCTACCAACATAAATCAGAATAACAGTATATGATATTAAATAGTATATATAAAAGATATTATTATTATTATTATATAATGTAATTAGTTAAGATTATTTCAATGGAAGAGTCCTTACTGACCAAGTTTTAGATAAAAAATTTAGAGCATATTAAATATTTTTTGCATATTGAAATTACTATACAAGAACTATGATTTTCTTTCTCAAACAAGATATCATTTAGATATTATATCTAATCTTGGCATGATGAGATGCACATTAATTAACTCTATTTGATTTTGGTGTAAACTTGTTCATACATATTGGTACATCATTTGATTCTTCCAACAGTGACCAAACTATATATCACTTATATTATTAATATAGTTAATCATTTTTTAAATTATCACAAATAAATTTATATGAGTACAATTCCTTGAATTCAGGGATATGTGAAGATCCAGAACATGGGATTTCATTCCGAGACCAAGGAGGCAATGACACAACCAAATAGATATAAAATCACAGACAAACTATATACCACATTGGTCGACTAAACTTCTAGTTTAACTTTTACGATCATGGAAAAAAGATTCATCGGCTATAATATCTTTCTTGGAAATAAATTTCTCTTATAAAAATAAATAGTATTTGATTATTTTCAAATTATGTGCAAATATAAAATATAAAATTATAATATCAATTATAAACTTTAGTGTGTTGATTATTTCTTGTAAAAGATAAGCATATCACTTCCAAGAATGATAATACCTTATTATGATAATCAAATAGTTTCATATATTATTTTAAACATGATATTTCACGAACAAATAAAATATATCAAGATTAACAAATATTTCATAAGAAAGAAGACATTGGATGAAATAATAGTTATCTCATATATACCTAATAGTAAGCATATTGCATTCATCTTCACAAAGATGCTTATAGGAAACAATCTTTTCTCTTGCCCAAATTATATGTTTGTGACATGTGCATATAACTTAAAAGAGAGTATTGAGATTCAAATTTAATTAGGTTGTATTTAACATTATATTTCCTTATTTTGTTCATATGAAAGCAGGTAGTATGTGTGCTACCCCAACTTGAGTATATATGTATTATTTTATAAATTTTTGAAATTAAGAAAATAGAATATCATCTTTTCTCTCCTTTATCTCTCACCACTCCTCTCTCTATCCCCCAATACACATCAAACCCTAACAAAACAATATTAAGGAAAAACAAGAAAAAAGTACAATAAAACAAAAAACTAAACCTAAATACTTACAAAGCAATAATTTGGAACGAAATATTCTCAAACTCCTATATAAGTCATTAATAATACCCTTTTGCATGAAGAATGATTGCCATGGTACATTAAAATAAGTGTTGGTCCATTATCATAAATTCTAAATAAATCAGGTTAAGGACATGCAATTTACAGGATAAAAAAAAAGATCACACATATTATCACAAAAGTTGATCATTTTTCATTCATTGCATTGACATTGGCTTTAGCAGTTTTTCCTAGTTTTGGAAAGGTTTCTTAAAATAACAATTGAGACTCCTAAGCATCAAGCATTTAAGTGATGCCTTTGGAAGAACACTGGATAGTTTTCTTCCATGATAACTTGTCAAATGAGAAGTATAAAAACTGACAAGTTTGAAATAACTATTTGTGGTATCATTTGACCCATTCATCTTCAACCATATCCAAAATGAGAAGTATAAACACTGGATAGTTTCCTACCAGGTAAACAAAGAATAACATGGATAGCTGGTATTTATAAAAATATACCAGTGACTCAATGCATCTACCAAAACATGGCATGCTTCTACTATTTTCAGGTTCAAAAACATGAAAATAAAGCACCTGTACGTGTGAAGGCATGAGAAGATTATCTTTCCCTTTGTTAATAAAAGGGTCTCCCATTGGAACCTGTCAATAAAAATATTTTGAAAATATGAGAAAACAATTCATTGTTATTTTGAAGTAACAAGTTATGTTTATTGAGAATCATAGGATATTCTTGAATATCCTCTGATTTATTCCATACATTTCTCGTATATTATTTTCCTTTTAATTATGTTGAATTTATTTTTTCCATTTTTTTGTTTTCCTAATCTCTATATATAGGTAGGACCTATAATGGCCATACCAGGCTGCTCTAGACTTCCACAAGTTTCTCTCTCATCCAGCAACTATGATCCTCTAGTTTTCTAGCATATTTTATTGATTTTTCATATTATGGCGGAAAAAACTGAGCTTTTCATCATTTCTAGCTGGAACTCCTATGATAACTGTGAATCGACTTAAGAACAGTAATAACTATCAATCTTGGACTAATTCTATTACCTTATGATTCACTGAAAATTGTGTTGAAGACCATCTAACCACTACAGAGTCTGATGTTGCAGCAAATAAACGCCCTCAATTACGAAAACATAATGTTTTACTATGTAATATTATCTTGGAGTTCATCAAACCAAAAACACTCGACAACCTTTGGGACTGTCTGACTTGCAACCTCTTTGGACCCAAGCTAAGAATTTATATACTAATGATGTTCAACGTCTCTACCATGTCATCTCTTTCATTGAGAGTCTGGAGTAACATAGTATGAAATTATCTTCCTTCATTGAGAGAATGGATGTATTGAAAAATTAGCTCATATCTATTCTATTAGAGTCACTGATTCAAAATACTATTTGTCTAGCATAGATCAAATATTTATGATTCTCACTCTTATTAAATTTGACACAGAATTTGATAGTATTCAGGATCAAATCCTCACTGGCTCAGCCATTCCGACCTTTGATGATATTTTTGCTTGATTATTGCACCATTCGTCCACTGCAACTTGTTCTCGATACTCTAAGGCTTTCTCAGACACCTAAGTAATATTTACCCTATCTAATCCTTAAAGTTCTCATAGTGGACATCAAGACAAAGACCAACAGCCTTATTGTACTTATTGTAATAGACCGGGTCACCTTTGAGACGGATATTATTAATTGTATGGTCACCTTCCTTGCACTTCAAATATGGCCTAGACTTCTGAATCACCTCCGCCTCCAGCTGAGGATCAGCCTCTTCCTTCATCTCAATGTGTAACTCTTACATTTGGAAAATATGAGGAGTTGCTTTGTCTCTCTCATGCTACCAAATCAGCCTATATTGCTTTGGTTGCCCAGACAAATAATTTATCTGTCTATCTTGCATAATCTCTTGGCGCATGAATTCTCGATTCTGATGCATTTGATCATATGTATGGTAATAATTCAAATCTCTCAGCTTTTAACTCAACATGGATCAGAACAAAAGTAAACTCGTGAACTATCATATTAAATGAGCTCGAGAAAGATTCTCTCTTACAAAAGCTCACTTTTTCTAGAGTCAACATGTTCTATACTTATTGGAACGTATGATAACTATGTAAAAGTTTCATCATAGTGTTGATCAATAAGTTGTTTACTCCAATGAATTAGTGACTAATAGAAGCATTGTTTACAAATTCATAAGTTGATTTATTATAAAAGTCAAACAACTTGCAAAATTATTATTAATTCAGTATTTCACAAATAAATAAAATATATTGAAATTAATTATCATTTAATATGAGAAAAAATTTAAAATGATTTGATAGTCGATACCTATGTACCTACCAAGGAGCAAATTATAAATATTTTCATGAAAATGTTCAAAGGATCACATGTGTCTTTTCTCTTTTCCAAGAAAGGTGTTTGTGACATGCACTCACCAATTTAAAAAAACATTTTGTGATTTAATATAGTTTATAGTTTTTTTTTTATTTCTTTTTTATTACATTTTTTGGGAACATTATATGTGTAAGATAGCCTAAACAATAAATATAAGTTTGTAATTTTGATTTTGAATGAAAAAACATTTTATTTTTCTATCTTTTTTTCCTCCCCTAACTCACTCCCTCTCTTCCCAAATCTCACAAAACCCCTAATGGGTTCCACATCAACAATAAATCATAACACATCCTAATTCAAAATTTTCTCTTCAAATATATTTTCATTTTTTATTGAATAAATATATAGGTAACAATTTCTTTCCTAACATGTAATCGCCATTTATGATATTTTTTTAATATTTTTAAATACTTGACGTAAATACAATGAGCATATATATCTTTCATGATAATTTTTAATACCATATAAAAAATATGATATTTTTTTAATAGCATATATAATAACATATACACTCAACTTGTGAGATGTCCCAATTAATTTTCCACTCTGTATAAAAGTAGTTAATATATGTTGCTTTATCAACTTAATGAAATTTAGTTTCACTCTCTCTCAAGTTTCTACAATAGTCATTTTAAGTTAGGTAATCGATTTAATTTTCATCTAAGAAAAAGATTTGTCTTTTTATTTTGTTTATCTCTTACTTAATTCAACTCATCATCTTACAAATAATAAAATAAAATAAAAAATAAATACATATATATTATACCTTAATACATACATACATATATATATATATATATATGAGTTACTCTAAAAAATATGATGTGTATGTCAAATGACAAATTTAATGATAAAATTATCAATAAAAAATATAAGAAAGTCCCTCAAAAGAATGTTGAATGCAAACACTTGGATAAGCCAATTGAGCTAGTGTCGAGATGAATTTTAAAATATTGAAAGTTAACAAAATTAAAAACTAATAAATTGATTTTCTATATATAAGGTGATATTTTAAATGCATGATGCTCAAAAAATAATATTATATAAAGCCATAATATCATTTTTCATAATTCAAAAATAAAATCAAAAAAACAAATGAAAGTGATTAAAAAAATATAAAAAATATTTTCATATGTTTATAATTATTTATATGGTGTCTATTATTCAATTAATTTCATAGGACAACATCATTTGGATAAGATTACTTAGAATTTTAGCTGGCACACTAGTACCAATAATGATGAACTAATAATAGTCATCTAATATATTAAAAAATCATGAAGTACTGTCTAAAATGCAACTATTTTTTTTCTTGAAAGTATATTAGATCCAATAATTAAATTTGAATGTCTCGCTTAGACCCTCATCTCACTTAGATATTTAAAATAATTTATACACCCATAGATTTCATAATTATCAAATGAAAATATACTTCAACTTTGAAATTCATAAATGATGTATTTTTAAGTTTATTTTTATTTTATTTTTTTTTCTCATATTTCAATATTGCTCTTTTTGATATTATGAAATCTATGGATGTATAAATTATTTAAAATATCATAGTTAAATAATTTCTATTATATTTTACAAAATATATTTTTCATAAAATGTTAAAAATATATACATAATCATTGGACTAGGCAAAAAATGTTCAATCATAAACTCATGCTGGGCTAAATTTAGCCTGATTTCCCTAGGCAAAAAATTAGATAATCATTGGACAAGAAAACCTAGTCCAATCATATGATTTGGCCTAACTCGAGCATGCCAACATAGTACCTATTTGGGTAGGCAATTTTTTCTTGGGACAAGTACCAAAGTTGGTTGGACTCCCTTAAAAAACCAAGTTGCATTGAGCTAGGCAATGGCTAATTAATATTATTCAAAAAACTACTATAATTATTCAAGGGTCATCCAAGTTATATACACTACCTCAATATTAATCTCAAAAAAAAGGACATCATACTTCTAGAAGTCCAAATATTAGTGCTTGTACATTTAGTTGTTTATGCATGTTCTAACCCAAAAAAAAAAATGATAATTGGCACATTAAAATTTTTTTTAATGACTATAATCAGATGGCTTCTTAAATTCTTAACAAATAACTCTCATTATGAAGATCACACCCAATACATAAGATTATCATTTTAAAGTGAGATCTGGAAGAGATTAATATATTAACATCTTTATTCCCAAAAGTTAAGAGCCCATGTTTGATAAAGTTCAGACTCGATATCTACCATCCTTGGACGAAGACACTTACTATCTCACCGAGACATAATCTTTAATATATGCATGCAACACAATGACTTCAAAAATAATTAATCATCTCAATATTATTCTCGCTTAAACATATTTAATTTTATTGTTCTTATGATATATGATATATTAATATTTTTATAATCACATAAAAAACTATCATCATAAATATAAATAACACCTAAGTCCAAAAAAAAAAAGTGAAAAGTTACGAGTCTCGCTTGACTCTAAGAATAATGTTATGAAATCCTACGAATAAAACAAAAAACTTGAATTATGAGTTTTTCTTACACAGTATTCCTTCAAAGATAAGCAATCACCATTTGTGTGCTATAGCAAACTAAAAATTATAACTTTTGTTGGATCATAGGTTTCAATAGAAGATATTTGAGAGATTTTAAGAACCATGTGTTAGTGAGGAGTACCAAAAAGGAAGAATGAACATTGAATTTTGTTTTGTGAGACAAGTGGTGTTGTGCATGTGTCCATCTTATTTCTTGCTGGTCTAAGTGATTCGGTTGTTTGTAAGTTCGAAAATTATTCAATGGCAAGAAATCATCTCACGCATCATCGACGAATTTAAAAAATACATATCAACCTATAAAAGTTGTTCCTTCTTTGCTACCATAAGACTCTGTAACAGAAAATCATGCATCCATTAAGTTTAATTGATACCTCACACAAGAATATTTCAAAAGATATTACATAATATTTATCTATATTTTTCTTTATATATAAGAACAATCAAAATCACTTATGCTACTTATAGAACTTGCCACTTACAGTAAGAAAATCAATATTTTTTGGTCTGTGCATTCTCATATGGTATAAGAGGCATAACATCTCCAACGAATTTTTTTTTAAAGGCTTTTGATTTTCAATTACTACTATCACTTATGTCAACACTTCACTATCTTTCATTATCATCAATCATACAACTCAACTTTGCCTAAAACTCACTAAATTTAATTACTTCTCCTAAAAAGATCAACTCATCACCTTCTTCTTTGGTTTGGATCTTCTTGGCTACCTCAATGGTACATATATTTGTCACATCTCTACTATTCTTCAAGATAGAGTGCAACTTCTTAATTCGGCCAATCTTCTTTGATGCTATCAAGATCAACTTATCCTTAATGTCATTCTCAGTTCCTTAAGAGAATTTATTGTTCCACTTGTCTCCTCTGCAACCTCCAGTAATGAGACTCATTTATCACATCTCTATGTCAAACACACAACTCGGCACAACTATTTATCTCAAATATGATTATCACAATCACTCGAGGTGATCTCTTTATCAATAACTTTCTTGTTTCAATCAAACAAATTACTGATGAATTCACTCTTCTTAATTGTCCTCCCAGTAATACTGCCCTTCTTGTCTATGTTACTCTTAGTTTTTAAACCACCTACAAGGAACTTATTACTACTATCTGCACGCATAATTTTGTAACATCATTCAAAGAATTATTTGATAATATCATTGACTATGAAATATACTTTTTTCATGATGATAATATCATTGACTATGAAATATTCTTTTTTCATGATGATAATATCAAATTTAACCATGTTTCACCTACAATCAATTTTACCAAGCATACTATTTCATTGTCTCATTCTTCCAAATACCAATCATTCCCTCTCACATCTAGACTACTTCCCACCCATCTCTACCCATATCATTATTACTATCGAAGTCTACCTTTCCTACATCTATCCCTCCTAGCTCTATTGTTTTCTAGTCTTAGACTCAAGCATCTCACATCATGTCACCTCTCATCTTTCCAATTTATCTATGCATTAATCTTATGAAAGTTTGATGACATTATTATTGTTGATGGTTCGGGGTTGAAAATCACACATATTAGATCTACTTCTCTTACCTTCATTCACTTTATCTAAAGTTCTTTGTATTTTTACTATTAATAATAATCTCATTTTGATTTCTCAATTTTATCATTCTAATAACTATGCAACCATGATCTCTATAAATGGCCAACAGCTAACTATGCAACCAAACATTTATGTGTTTCTTTTTCTACTAAGTTACTTCTCTGACTACCTGACATGATCATCTCAGTCATCATTCCTTTCGAATAATAAATAAATTTAACAATATTGAACTGATTTCAATATCTTTTTCATGTTCCACTAACTTTATTTGTACTTCTTATTCTATAATAAAAGTCATTGCTTACCTTTTAGTGAATTCACTTTGAAAAGTTATGATCCTCTTAATTTGATTTGCATTGATGTGATAGAAATTTTATTATGTTACTTGTCATGTTTATTATGCTATTTTTTAATTATTTTATCAATATGTATGATTTTTAAATATGTATGATTTTATCATTTACGTTTACAATTTGATGCCTTCACTATTATTTGTCAATTCAATATTATTGTTGAAAAGTTTTTTAAATGACCTATTATCTCTATTTACTCTAATGGTGACGATGAATATAATGTACTTAGAGATTTCTTAAATAATTTGTGAATTCAACATTTTAAAACTTCAACATATACAACTCAACATAATGACACTTAAAAATATCTTCATCGTCTTATTGTTGAAATTGAATTAACTTTACTTCATCAAGACAATCTCCATTTCAAATTTTGGACATGCTTTTCAAATTGTTATTTATTTAATTAATCTCCATATGCTGATTCTTAATTTCTCTTCTTCTTATCACATGATATTTTCTGAGTCACCAAATTACACAAAACTTCATATCTTTTGATATTTATGTTTTCCTGGACTAAAATCTTACAGTTCCAATAAGTCTGAACCTAAGTCAACTCCATGTGTTTTCCTTGATTATTCCTCTAATCAAAATATATATTTTTGTCTGGTTTAAAAATCCATAAAGTCTACATATCTCATCATGATTGTTTAATTGAAAATGACTTTCCTTTCTCTAAATTTATTTCTCCACCTCTTCGACTTTACTAAGTCATAACTAGTTTATCTTTCCTCTTATCTTTCCATCACCTTCTTCCCCTACTCTTACTGCTTAACATATAGTCATACACCAATTCTGGGAGCAACATCTCTTTTACTACATATCTTACCATTGTCATCATCAACACTATTGTTACCCACTTCTTTGATGATAAGTATTCTTTTATCTCCTTTTTTTTCTTTTTCTCTCTCTTCTTTAAATTCTATCTCTTTTGCATCTTTTATCACTATCTCTATCACTCCATCTATATCCTTATCCTTATCTCTCCCTCTTTTTCATGGTAGGATCACTCATTTCAAAAATAATATTTAAAAACCAAGATATCTTTATCACACTACTATCAGACAACTTTTACCTTAGTTCATTAAACTATTTTTTGTATCTCAAACTCTTAACCATGTTGAATAGAGATGGGCTATGTCTGATGAACTTACTATCATTCTTTACAATGAAACATGAGTGCTAGTGCCACCTAGCTCAACTTATAACATTGTTGGATGCCAAAATGTATTCCATATTAAACATCATCCTAATGATTTACTCAATATAAAGCTCACCTAAATGCGAAGGGATTTCATCAATGCTCCACCATTGACTTTCTTGACACATTTAGCCGCGTGGCTAAACTTATGACTATCGTATTATTCTTTCTTTTGCTTTATCTAATAGTTTGTCCCTCCATCAATTAGATGTTAGTAAAGTCTTCCTTCATAGAATATTATCTGAAAAAGTATTTATGCAGTAATTTCTAAAATTGACTCATCACAAACCCAAGCTATGTGTATCAGCTTCGTAAAGTCATCTATAATCTTAAACAAACTCCTTGTGTATGGTATAATGAATTAAAAAATTTCTATTATCTAATAGTTTTATCAATTCTAAGAGTGACATAATTATTAACCATAACCTCGCTATCATTATTTATTTATTAGTATATGTTAATAATTTCATCATCACTAGTAATGATACATGCTTCCTCGATCAATTTTTTCATTCAATAATTGCTAACTTTTTCATCAATGATCTTAGTAAACTATATTATTTTGATATTAAAATTATTCCTACCCCATCTAGATTATTTCTCTCTCAGTATAAATATATTTATAATCTTTTAGCCAAAACCAACATAATTTATTCTAAAAAATATACTACACCAATATCTTCTTCTCAATTTATACAACTTCATAATAGCTCTATGCCTACAAATGATCACGGTATTGCCAAGTTATTAGAGCTCTTCAATTCTTATCCCTTGCTCAATCGGATGTGTCTTTCACTTTTAACAAGTTGTCTCATTTCATGCATGCTCCCACTGACATTCATTGGTCTATTGTTAAATCTATATTTCATTATCTCAATGTCACTTTGGATCATGATCTTTTTCTTAAGCACATCCAACCACTTCATCTTATTACTTTCACTGATGCCGATTGGGCAAGCAATCATTATAATTTCACATCTATTTCATTTTACATTGTCTACCTTGAGGGCAATATTATTTCTTGATGTTCTTAAAAATAAAAAATAGTTATTAGATCCTCCACGAACACGAGGGCTGAGTATCACTCTCTTGCCTCGTGTGCTGTTGAATTTTTTTTAATTAACAACTTGTCGTAGGAGCTTCATGTTTGATGTTCTTTTCCTCCACATTTATTTTGTAACATCGATATTACATCTCTCTCGTTCAATCCGGTCTTTAATTCACGTATGAAACACATTGTATTTGATTATCACTTTGTTCATGATCATATTACATGAGACCTTCTCATCATTTTTATATCTCTTCTAAGAACCAAATTTGGTAATGCTCTTACAAAGTCGTTTCCTACTGCGTCGCTCCAGCAGTTATGTTCCAAGCTTGGTGTCTCCAATGGAAACACCATCTTGCAAGGGCATTGTTCCTTCTTTGCTGCCACAAAACTATACAATAAAAACCACACATCCATTAAATTTGGTTGACACCTCACACAAAAATATTTCAAAAGGTATTATATAATATCTGTCTATGTTTTATCTTACAAATATGAACAACAAAAATCACATAGGTTATTTATTGTACTTGTCAACTGCAGTTAGAAAATCAATATTCTTTCAGTCTTTGCATTCTCATACAGCCATCATTCAGATAACACTAAAAAAACTAAATTATCATCAAAAATGCAGTGACAGTAACGCAAGCTTCGTGTCCACCTGAAACTGATACACGTGCCAACCAGAAGCTATGTAGATCCGGGAAGAAGAGCCATCTTCAGTGAGCTGTATAGACGAAGATGAACAGAGACGAGATGTAGACAAGAAAAATCGCATACGAAAGAATTTCAAATTCTAAAAGGAAGAAGTGAGTACGTGGAGAGCGAGACGAGTAGGTTGAAAGCTTGCAGGAGATGGATTCTCCAGCAACGAAGGCGGAACCAAAGATTTTTTCAAACTTCTTGCTTCCAACATTATCATTTGTTCGTTGCTTTACAAACTTTCAAATATGCTGGGACGATGAGCAGGACCAGCTGACGATAACACATTCAAACTTCACTCCCTTATCTTTAAACCACTCCCCAGTACCCTCCCTCGCCGCTCCAATAGCACTCGAGACATCGATTTCGTAAAGTGGGTCGGACTTTATATAAACTTATATATATAATTTTACCACATTATAAAATATTTAATGAAATATACCCAAAATAAATAATATTTACATTTTAATGCACTTCAAATCAAAAAACTAATTTTACCAAAATAAATAACATTACATATCCAAAAATTTTGTGGAGTTGCATGTGTATATATATATATGCTTTTATATATATACACACACACACACTAATATATATGTATATAGATATAATTCTATATAGTGTGTATGTGAGTGTGTGTGTGGATAAACATACATGTATGCCTATATATTTATAAACATATATATATATATACACACACACACACACATTAATATGTACACACACACACACATATATATGTATATAAGTATAATTCTATATAGTGTGTGTGTGTGTGTGTGTGTGTGTGCATGTAGATAAACATACATGTATACTTATTGTATGTGTGTGTGTGTGTGTTTATAAATATGCTAGCTATATGGGTGTGTGTGTGTGCGCGCGTGTGTGAGCATATAAATATTTTGTTTACATACATGTTATATAGGTGTGGGAGTGTGTGTGTCAATTTTTGATTTTATTAAAAAAAACTAAAATCATAAAATCACTTGTTGAATATAACCACAAGGGCAAAATTGGTTTTCCAATTGTCAGTCCACCAAACATTGATATTTATGTTTTTTTTTTTTTGTATTTTATATTAAATATTTAAAGCTAACATATTTTTTTGAAATTATTTTCCAAGTGAAACACCTAGACATAATTTACCCCAAAACAAGGTTAACATATTTTTGTAATATAATGAATCAACATGAAAATACTCATATGCCACAGCATCGACAGAAAAACCTATGCTAGGTCACATTTTTTTAAAGACTACAAATCAAATATAACTTGCATATATAAATTATATATATATATATATACACACACACACACAGAGCATATATTCTATACGTACACAAAATATACACATACTATATAAATGTTTATATTATATATTTTTTGAACCATTTTATAATGAAAGTCATTTTTTTTTCTTGTTTATTGAATTCATTTTGATTTTATTTTGAATAACAATATACATGCGTCCTTATAATGAGCTGAGATTATGTTTATAATAGATACACATAAGTTCTTTATTCTACATAGTTGGTGATTTATTGTGTTGAGTTTAACTTTTATTTGAAATATTGATTCATTGGTTCTTAGGGTAAAAAAATTATTATTCACAATTTAGATTGAGCTTGACACTCTATCGATAAGATTATCGTACATGAATTTAATAAATCTATCTTAATTATGAGGAATTATGAAATTCTAACTTCTTGTACTAATGCGCTCGTGAATATTGAATGAGACTCATGCGATGTAGTTTTTTATAGAGGTGTCAACTAGGCCGGCCCGGCACGAAAATTATTCGTGCCCGGGCTCATGCCGTGCCGAGGCCAATCGGGCCTCGTGTAGTACCTGTCTCAGCACGGTACCGTGGCCCGTTAGCACGGTACCGTGCCGAAATTAATTTTTTTTTTTAAATTAGGGTTACGTAGGCGCCGAAACCCTAATTTTTTTTATTTAGGGTTCGGCCCAGTCGGGCCGTACCCGACGGATCGTGCCGCCGGCCCGTGCCGGGCTGGACTCCACAAAAACTGTGTCTGGCCCGGCACGAAAGCACGCCAGGCTTGAAAAAAACGTGTCGGGCCAGCCCGGCACGTCCCGTTTGACACCTCTAATTTTTTATAATGACATATGCAATAAATACGTATTTGATTCAAATACGTATATATATAATCAATAAATATGTATGCTTATTAATGTACATAATATATATGTTATGTGTGTCTACTTGTTGATGGTTATTTTGACTTAAAAATAATATGTATTTATTATTCATAGAATCTATGTCCTGTATTTATATGTATACGTATTTGATTTAAATACGCATTTATATAGTTAATAAATACGTATGCTTGTTATTGGATAAATACGTATTTGATTCAAATATGTATTTATATAATCGATAAATATGTAAACTTGTCAATGGATATAATATATGACATATGAAATAAATACCATAGTTATTACAAATACTATTACTCTTTGTTTTTATATAATTGATAAATATGTATACTTGTTAATTATTATTTTGAGTTAAAAAACTGAGATTTATAATTAAATCAATATACTCGATGAGCTTGATAACTTTATCAATCACGAGGTAAATATTAATTATTGGTGGAATTTGTGACATGTAAAATTGATTAATAATGCCTCGTTAATGATGTATATAAGTTTTGATATTGTTAAATCCTGTATGTGAATTTTGATTCGGCGTGTTGAATAAGTCAAATGAAAGGTCTTCGGGTAATGTATAATAGATGAATTAAAATAATATTTCAATAATTAGATTCAATTAATGAGCATTTGTAATTTTACCACGGGGAGTTATATAAGTGTTAAATAACAAAAGATATTGGTTATTTAGAATAAGTGAGGAAATATAATTATAATTCTATAGTGGTATATATTATAATTAATAAGAATTATAGAACATATGATTGAAATTATATTAATCAATTTTATTAATTGATATAAATTAAAATCAAATTAAATATTTGATTGTGTGTGTGTGTGTGTGTGTATTATATATATTAAATCTTTTATATACTTTGAATAATATAAAAAAAGGTTGACATGTCACATCACGTTCTAAAAGTGGTGTGACGAGTATTATTTTTATTATTATTTAGTATTTTTGAATTAATAATAAAAGAGAGGCACAACCCATTCATTATGCATCTTCTTCCTTGCGACAACAAAGCATGTTAATGGGAGACAAGTCTTTAGAACTCTAACATCATGACTAATCAAGGTACATATTAAATCAAATTTGCTTCAATCTTCATCTGAGAAGATAAAAAGTTAAAATGAATTGTTACATGCAATATATGAGGTTCAAATTTGGCTTCTAACAATTTTTAAAAGACAACCAATTAAGTTTGCCTCGCATTTTTTTAAAGAGCACAAGTCAAATAGCGCTCGCATATATAAATAAATTATATATGTGTCTATGTATATAATAGACACATAGAATATATTTTGAATGTTGACAAAATATATATACAATATAAATTCACTATTAAAATGTCTATATATTATATATCACATTAATACTACTTTGTGTGTATGATATATGTATCCTATTTATATTGTAAGTATATACACCATATATATATTATATGTATATATATACTATATATATTATATACATTATGTGTGTAATATATATATATATACCATATATATTGTATGGACATGATGTTTATTATTTAGACTAATCATGATAATATATCATTCGTATGCCTCATTGCCCACATTATATATTACAGATAGAAACTTAATAAAAAATTTTAAAATTTTCTAACATTCTCAATCATTATGATGGTCATGCTATATATGTATATATGATGCAAACATTTAGAGAATATAATATTCAAAATACAATATTTAGTATATCTCTTGATAATACTACTAATAATAAAGTAACTATTATTATATTTGTTAAAATAATTAAAGATAAGTTGTTAGATAAAATTTTTTATTTTAGCTATATGTATTACATAATTAACTTAAAGTATAAGTAGTAATGATAGATATTTTTCCTATTTCAGAAAAAATAATAAATTAACTATAATACCTTGGAATACCTATCAAACAATGAGAGATCACTAGTATATGTTTGTTAGTATGACTTAAAAAGAAAAATTGTAAATGGGTGAGAAATGCCATTTGAAATATACTTATCTTATGTTACAGCTATGTGATGACTACCAATACAATATATTCGATTATATCAAGAATAAGAGTAACAAATTTATTATTATCAATTTAGATTGGATATATGAATTTTATTTATAAAATTATTGAAAAATTTTTATGATACAACAAACAAGTGTTTGTCAATACATATTCCTGGCACTTGTATTATACATGAGTGCATATACAATATTAATAGCATGTTTAGTAAAAATAGATAACACCCTACAATTAATGTTATAGAAGCTAATATGGAAATTAAATATTTAAAATACTAGTCCTTTATTCCAACTTTGTATTGCTAGGATGCTTGTATGGATCATAAAGTTAAGATGAAATATATAAAAAATATATTAAGATAAACACTTGCATGAACTATTGAATCTAAATATTTTATTTACAAAAATTTGATATATTTATATATTATGATGCTAGTTATTATAGTTATAGCATGGCTTTGATTACAAATATGAATACTATATTCAGATTTGATAATTTTTTCATTCAGTTAACTATGGGCAAATAATGACTTGATGAGATGATCCATCAAATATAAGCAAGTTATCTCGGTACTTAGACATCGATTACTATACCATCATTTTACATTATGCTAATAATAATTTATATATGTTGTGTTGGTAGAAATCATACGAATATACCTATCTCATGCTATCAATAATAGTATATGATCTACCAATGACTAATCCCTCTAGTATTCAACATAGCATTATAACCTACTTTTTTTATCACAGCTAATATTGTTTCAAATAGAAAATCATGATTGTGATTAGATATCATATAGATACTTGCATGCATTATAAATTAAAAATATTTGAGGTTGTGCATCCAGGATAAAACAAAAAAGATAACGGCAATCGATGACTCATGGGATATTGAGGACACCATTAATGATACCTTCAAACAAATAGATGATGATAATCTATATTTGTATCTATACTACCATACTATAAATACCGATTGATGATGATGACTCATATTATATATTATCATATTGATATTATGTTTATAGATTTTTTTTATCTAAATGATTTTATTTTAATTTTGTATAGATATAAAATTTTAACCTCAATAATATCTTAACAATGAATTTGCCGAATTACATCCCAAGTGGGCCTCAATGAACCTATTCAGTTATATGTCATGTAGTAATAGCATGGTATGACCTATTTGATACATTTTATCCAATCCACATGTATTATGACTCATGGTTTTATTAATAAAACATGATGTGGCAGAAGATTTTTAATCATTGATGTAATATATGAAAGGTATTTTCATATTGATATATTATAGGGCATTCAAACATAAATATTGTTTAGGTGCCATTTTTTCTAAATTATGAGGGTTATACATATTTTCTTTATTGTTTTAAAAATTAAGCCATCTTAAATAGTTTTACCATTAGAATACTAGATCATTAGGTTTAAGGGGTTGATATTATAAAATTAATAAAAGGGAATTTTATTTCCCTTCGCTTTAGAAAAAAAATAAGAAATTCACTAAAAAATCTTAGAATGACTGGCATAGAATAAGAGTTTAACAATTTTTATCTGTCAGAAATACAAAAAAAGAAAAAAATTTTAAATGAATGTAATATATCAAAATTAGCTTTATCATATGTTAGAGTCATATGCTAGCTATCAATACGTGACATCCGACTATATCAATAATAAGATTAACAAATTTATTATTGATGATTCTCACTAGGATGCAAGAATTATTTTATGAAATTTCTAAAAATATTTTATAACACGATGAACATCTGCTCATATGTACATACTACAAACACTTGTATTCCACCAAAGACTCACGATGCTAATAGCATAGTTAACACATAGAGGATACATTGTATTTAATATCATAATTATTGAGATAAAAACTAAATATTAAAAATAATAATTATCCATTCTAACTATTTATTACTAAGTTTCATGTATTATTCTTAGGATTAATGTGAATGAGATAAAAAATATATTAAGATATATATCCTTTTACACGAACCAAACAGACAGACCTGGAAATTTTATTCACAAAAAATTAAGTAGCCTATTTATAGATTATAATACTATGTATTATAATGGTAAAGAGGCCACATATATGAACATTGACACCATATTTTCATATGATGATTTTTTCATTCAGTTAACTATGAATAAATAATAGGATAATAAGTCAAATATGAATAATTTATCTCAGTACTTTAATATTAAATAATACTTTAACATTTCACATGATGATAATAAAAAATTTAATCTTTTAAGATAGTGAAAATCATATGAATCCACATATTATATCCTATCAAATATGAAACATAATCTATTAACCACTTCGATATCTAGTGTAGCACCTAAGTCTTTTTTGTTGTTATAGTCAATATTATTTTAAATAAGAAATCAAGACTATGCTCAAATATTATAAAGATGCTTGTATGAATAATTGAAAAAAATCAAAATTAAATATTCAAGATAAAACAAAATAATTAGTGGTCGATCATGACACTAGGAATATCAATATTGAGGATATTTTAACTACATGTAGTAATACTCTTGGGAACATACATGATAATGACAATCTAAATTCGTATCCACCCTAGCATAATATAGACACTAATTGATGGTAATGACTTATACTATTTAAATTTTTTTGTCATACAATATGATATTTTATTTATTTTTAAATTTTTCTTGATTATGATTTATGTTATATTATTTATCATATTGATATTTTGTTTATGAATTATTTTTTTATTTGATAATTTTTATTTTTATTTTATGTAAATATAAAATAAAAAATTAATAGCATTTTAACTATACACACAAATATAAAATTAAAATTTCATTATATTTTCATTTGAGCATGGCCTAAGACATTATGAGCATGATTTAGGATGTCTCGACACAAAAAAGCTTGGTTGTGGGCCAAATAGAAAATGTAGGACCTATTAAAATAGATGTCATATTATGCTGGAAAGTCAATATATCCAATGGCATGATCATGCTACATAAAAGATAGTTGTCAATTATAAACATTTACTTAATAATAATTTCCTTATAATTGTCTTCTTATTATTTTATTATAGAAATAATAAATTATTTATGCTAAGTGTTATTCACAAATTCATACATTTAAGATAACTCATTTATAGAAATAATTTCCTAAAAAATATTAATTAATAAGATATTTAAATTATTTATAATTTCAAGTTTATAAATATTATATTCACATAACTAAAGGAGATGCTCAAAATAAGAAAATTGACTACAATAAAATATTTTCTCTAGTTATAAAATATTTCTCCATATGCATTTTGTTATCTTTGAAGTAAAAAAAAAAAATCTATATGATTTAACATAATAATTTCAAAGTTACGGAAAAATAAAATTGAGTTTATAAATTAGACAAATTGCTATATGTGTATTTTTACATGCTACAATATGAATCTTTCATGTATCAACACTTGTATGGTTATAATATGATGACATCATCAATGAATGCAGTGAAGATAAATAAATTGAGGGCTCAACTAAGAAAGGAATTCAAAATAAAATATTTATATGAAACTAAGAATATTCTCAACATAAAATTATAAGATATAGAAAGAGGAGCTCATATTATTTAAACAAGTTTATCATGTAGTTTTAAAGCATATTGATGTACTATATCATTTTGTATGAAAATTTATTAAAAAAATTATTGAATAATAGTTCATAAAATCAAAACTACTTGCAAACATAAATATTTATTGACAAAGATACCATTTGATAAAACTGAAAAAATTAAATACTAAAAAATTAAGACTAAATTTTATTATTGTTGATTTTATATTAAAAAATTATTTAATAAATTAGTTTTAATTAAATACTGAATATAAATATATTATTTGACATAGAAGTAGTTGAGAATACAGATTCACAAACTAAAACTTAGTTTAAATTATAAAACTAAAATAAATGAAAAAAATAACAAAATGATAATTAAAAAAAAAAGATTTTAAAAATTTTCAGCTTTTAATATTGAGCAGGTATCTATATACACACAAGCATACACATAATCACATGCATATATATACACATAAGTAGACACACATATATATACACAAGTATATATACACATAAGCAAACACATAAGCAGACATATATATATAGACACATATATATACACACATATATATACACAAGTATATATACACACATATATACACACATATATATACACATAAGCAGACACATATATTCACACATAAGTAGACACAATCATACACACATATATATACACATAGGTAGACACAATCAGACACACATATATATACACATAAGTAGACACAATCACACACACATATATATACACATAAGTAGACACAATCACACACACATATATATACACATAAGTAGACACAATCACAATCACACACACATATATATACACATAAGTAGACACAATCACACACACATATATATACACATAAGTAGACACAATCACACACACATATATATACACATAAGTAGACACAATCACACACACATATATATACACATAAGTAGACACAATCACACACACACATATATACATAGACATAATCATATATACATATAAGTAAATATACACATATATATGTATACACATAAGTATACACACACACACATATATATACACATAAGTAACACATCACATAGATATATCTACATATTGCACACACATATAATGTATAAGTCACATATAAGTTGTATATATATATATATATATATATATATATATATAGTGTGTTTTTGTGTTGATTTATATATTTTCATATATTTATATGTACTTATCAGATACAGAATATGTAACCGAGTGATATGCCATAGTTTTTATTAGTATAGGACATGAATTTGAATGATGGCAATAATTATTATACATATTAATTTAGTTTTCGCTTTCCAAGAAACATTTATAAATTAATTAAATCTTATTTTATTTTTTTTAATTTTAATATCAAAATCAAGTTGATAAATTTTAATATATCAAGACTTGTTTATTTTACATTATAATTAAATTTATTTTAATTATGAAAAATTTGATGTACCAAAATTAAAATATCTTGTGTTAGGTGTACCAAAAACAAGATATTATGTGTTTGGTTAACCAAAACACAGACCTAACAACTAACATTTTAATTTCTGCATCCAAAACCTAATTTTACTATTAAAATAAACATCAATTATAGCCCTCAGATCTCATAGCTAAGAACCAATCATACGCGGATTCGCTGCAAAAGGTGTTCACCTCTTTGTGTGCGTGTGCTTGTGCGTGTGCTTGTGCGTGATCGGTGCGCGTGCTCGTGCGTGATCGTGTGCTCGTGCGTGATCGGTGCGCGTGCTCGTGCGTGATCGGGTGCGCGTGCTCGTGCGTGGGCACGTGCGCACGTGCACACGTGCGCGTATATGCGCGTGAACGTGAAAGGATAACAAGAGAGAGAGAGAGAGAGAGCACGGAGGCGAACGAGGCCATTTGCATCCGCTCAAGGACATAAATGATCATCACAGGGCAAATTTGAAAGAATCAGGAACTAAGAACAGCTTCGACCGAAATTTAATGCATAAATGAAGCACGAAAGAAAGGAAGATGAAAATCAAGCAGAAAACTGAGAATCCGAAGAGCACAATAGTGACAATTGTGTTCGAATAAGAACTGCAAGAACTTGGACACACAGAATTAGGAAAACGCAGCTTTAAAGGCGATCTGGGTCTGGTGAAAACCGCGAGGTCAGATCTGGAACCTAGGTTCACGAGCACTGGTGATGATCCGACAGCGCCCGCATTTCGAAATAACAATGCTGTTGAGCCATGAGCCGTAGATGAATTAAAATTAAAAATTATCATGTTTTCCTTCGTCATTAAATATGCATCACAAAAAAAAAAATAAAAAAAATAAAAAAAATAAAAAAAATAAAAAAAATAAAAAAATAAAAAAAATAAAAAAAATAAAAAAATAAAAAATAAAAAAAATAAAAAAAATAAAAAAAAATAAAAAAAATAAAAAAAATAAAAAAAATAAAACAAATAAAAAAAATAAAACAAATAAAAAAATAAAACAAATAAAAAAAATAAAAAAAAATAAAAAAAATAAAACAAATAAAACAAATAAAAAAAATAAAAAAAATAAAAAAAATAAAAAAAAATAAAAAAAATAAAAAAAAATAAAAAAATAAAAAAATAAAAAAAATAAAAAAAAATAAAAAAAAATAAAAAAAAATAAAAAAAATAAAAAAATAAAAAAAATAAAAAAAAATAAAAAAAATAAAAAAAATAAAAAAAATAAAAAAAATAAAAAAAATATAAAAATATAAAAAAATATAAAAATATAAAAAAATATAAAAAATATAAAAAATATAAAAAATATAAAAAATATAAAAAATAAAAAAAATAAAAAAAATAAAGTAAATAATAATTATATACAAATACGCACGTATATATATACACAAATTGATTTTTTTTTAAAATAATATATTTTTCTTTTTTTTTTATAATTCATATAATTTTAGTGAAAACATATCAGATATTGTTTGGGGTTAAACTTGTAAAATGATAATCCAAAACTTTGTCAATCAGAGCAGCACGTGCTAATTAGTAAAACTTTGAAAGATTTGGTAGAATTAAGGTAAAATTATTTATGCTAATTAGTTTCTATTTCTTACAACAAAAATATATAGACATAAACAATAATTAAGGCATATATACTACTTGTATATATAAACATTTATATTAGTTAGCAATATAAATAATATACTTTCACACACACACACACACACTACTCAACATATATACATTTATTTACAAAAAAATTGAAAATAATTATTTATTATTGTTTTGGTGCATTAAAGTGTATAATTTTCTTATATTTAATTTATTTATTTGTTCATATTTCTCTTTAAAAAAGGTCACATCCACATTAAAAAATTTAATGTATGCATGTATTTACATATATACATGCATACATTAAATTTTTTAATGTATTTTTAAAAAAAATATATATGGAAAAATACACCATATTTTGTTTATATATGTATACAAGAATATTATATACTTTTTTGAAAAATATATACTTCATATGTTTTTGGAAAACATAATATATATATGTTGTATGATTTTGGAAAATTACATATATACACACACAATATAGCATACATATACATACATATATATATATATATATGTATGTATGTATGTTTTTGAAAAAAAACAAACACACGCGCACACACACAAAATATCCATTTGTTCAACAATTATGATTTATTTTATTTTATTTTTATTTTTTTAATACTAACATGGCTAGATGGGACTGAATTTTTTTAAATAAGGGAAGGAGGAATTTCAAATTTATTCATCTAAGAGGCCTAAAGTATATACATAAGTTTTTTAAAAGATTGCATGTAATTAAAATTTAAAAAAAATAAAAAAAAAACAATTTTCAATAATTTATTTGCATGAATAATATAATTTGCTCAAAATTTCCACCAAATAAAATTAAAAATTTTTTTTTTTTCTATCCTTCAAAAAAAAAACACCAAAACACATTTAAATACAGGCGACACCAATATATAATACTCCCTCCTAATATAAGATCATGATAGTTACATCTTAACATATATTATCATTGATAAATCAAAAATATTAGAACTGCATGCCTTAAACTCAAGATTTATTATCGTCCAAATCCATAAATTTTGAACTACTAATAATATCACACCTGCCCAAAATGTGATGAGATTAGTTAGGACACAACCATTTCATCAAAACTAATGAGAATCACTACTAACCAACAATATGATAGTCCAATTAACAAAAAAAAATAAAAACTCTAATCATAGAGACACAAATTTGATCCCCACAGACACTACATATGTTTCTCTTGGGCACTTCCCAGATCAACTATCTTGCAATTAAGACATGAGACTTAATTGCACCAATCCCAAGCCCCTAGGGCTCATATATGAATCAAGAGATATTATGAATTAGATTGTTACATATATGCAAGGTAGGGGCCAAAAATCAAAATCATGAGAGAGGGTATGAGAGATAAAGACAAAGAGAGACAGAGAGAGAAGAGAAATAAAAAGAAAAAAAAAAGATAAACAGAAGAGAGATAGAGGCAAAGAGAGAAAAAGACAAATAGAGAGAAAGATAGAAGGCAAAGAGAGAGAGATATAAAAGGCAGAGAGAGATATATAGAGAGGCAAAGAGAGAAGCATAAAGAAAGAGAGGTGAAGAGAGAGAGGGGGTGAAGAGAGAGAGGGGGTGAAGAGAGAGAGAGGGGGGTGAAGAGAGAGAGAGAGAGGGGTGAAAAGACAGAGAGAGAGAGAGAGACATAGAGAGGCAGAGAGAGGGAGAGAGAGGGAGAGAGGGGGAGAGAGAGGGAGAGAGGGGAGAGAGGGAGAGAGGGAGAGAGGGGAGAGAGAGGGAGAGAGAGGGGGAGAGAGAGAGAGAGAGGGAGAGAGGGGGAGAGAGAGGGAGAGAGAGAGGGGGAGAGAGAGAGAGAGGAGAGAGGGGGAGAGAGAGAGAGAGGGAGAGAGGGGGAGAGAGAGAGAGGGGGAGAAGGAGAGGGAGAGAGAGAGAGGGAAAGAGGGGGAGAGAGAGAGAGAGGGAGAGGGGGGGGAGGGGTAAATGAGACACAAGATATAGTGTTGCATGGGGTCTCAGTCTTATTGCATTTTGAATGAAGCTACTTCATTTCACCAATACATTACCTCTTATTATTAGGTATACAAAACCCATAAATCTTACATATATTACATACACAACTTGTACATACTAGGGCAGCCAACCAATCGCAAAAACAAAAACAGAAATACAACAAGAAACAACAGAGATTAACACCCTTACTTGGCTTAAGCAGTTTAGAAATGGAGTTGTAACCTAGATTGGTGTTGATGTTGGATAAATAATTGTAGGATGCATAGTTGCCACAAGTGATTAAGTTGTGTTTAACGAATAAAACAGAGACAGACATGGCAGGCAGCCAAATGAAAGTGAGTCTACAGAGATGGATACTATAAGGAGGAGGAGAAGATACTAACTTGCAGACTAGACTCGAAATCAATTTTATGTTTTTATTCACAGGCCAGTTTTGTGTCGAAGCTGCTCAAGCAGACGGCGAAGGCTTGAAAAGCAGAAAGAGGGTATCTATAATCCATCGTGAACATGTCTTTCCCGACCTTCCCGAACTGGAGGATAATCTTGTCGTGGTCGGACTGCGCGGGCTGCGACGGAGCAGAGTTGGCCGTGGGAGCGGGCGGCGGTGCGGCAGCAATTAGCTGGAAGTTCTTGACGGACGCCACCGTCACTCTGCCACGGAAATTCAAGCACCAGCACTGCAATTGCTCGTGCCACCTAGGAGCTTTGTTTCGGAGAAGAAGGGGCCGATCCTTTCCGTCGACCCGACGGTTCCCGACGATGTCGGAGAACTGGGAAGTACTGAAATCGGCGGAGTGATCGAGCGGTTTGGAGAAGGAAATGCTCCTGAACGAGTCCTCGAGTGACCCATTGGCAAGATCGGGCTGACACGGGACGGAACCGCCAGGCTCCATGGCTGAAGCCGGGATAGAGTGCATCGTACAGTGCATCCTTCTCGGACCTCGCGTTCCTAGCACGTTTAGCTCGTAAGTGACTTGAGCTATGTTATAGCTGCCGGCCGGGACTTTAGGAGACACTTTCTTTGAGTATAGCCTCCGATTTCTCGCCGGCGGAGGAGACTGCTGCGTCAACTTAGACGGAGCTTGGGTATCATAAATAATAAATCTTGTCCCAAGAAAATTCGACCTGAAACAAAAATAACTGCATTCACACACACACGATCGCACATATATACGCATATACAAAGTCTCGCCTCCACCACAGGACGAAGGGAAACAGTTTGTACCTCAGTTTTCCGACATAGCTATTACTTGATCTTGAAATGTTATCAGCATCCATGGAAACCACGTACTCTGTGCAAGTAGTTCGCCTGGTACGTTTTGCAGACAACAGAAATTTTCCATTTTCCACCAGCAAAGCTATTAAAACATAGGACGAATTGAAAAACACAGAAGAGCACAGTAGAAAAACCCAAAAATCGAGTATAAACCACATAGCTACTGCTAAAGTGACAGTTCAGAGGTCAGATCAAAAAATATTAAGAACAGATCAATAAAAACACATGACTAGTGGCATCATCATCAGCAAAGATGATAACTTGAACAAATCTTACTGATATTTAGACAATTCTTTAGGAAAGATGGAGAGAGAGAGAGAGAGAGAGCTATATCCCTGTATTAACAAAAAAACAAAAAAAAAAAAAAAAAAAAAGCTCACCAGGACTAAGGCAAAGGTAAAGATGGTAAGTCAGATTTGACTTGTCCCTCTTGATGAAGCACTGAATGGTTCCATCCCTGGTTCCTGGCTGTAGCAACACATGTCAATTAAATGATATTAAATACTATGATGACTAATCACCCAAAAATTTATTATATCACATGTATATGTAAGCGATAATGTCTTGGTATGATATAAAATATATTTGCCATAGAATACATGTCTCAAGTTTGAGACTAATTAGATACATCATCTCCTGACTAAAATAAAAATATAAGAGTATCAAGATTACTAATATAAAAATCATATGATTTGATTAACGATTCAGGAGGTAAACGGTATGATTCTTTAAAAGAATCAAAAATATGTATGAATTGAAGATTAAATCGCTAATTCACAAATCAATTTATATGAATCAATTTAATACCGAATTTCAAGAAACCAAAATATTAAAAGAAATAAAAAAAAAAACTAAAATATCAAAAAAAAAAAAATCAACTATAACAATTAATAATAATATATAAAAAATAACTTAAACATTTGATATTACGAATTTAACGTAATAAAATAATAAAATACCAAAAAAGTTAAAAAAAAATCACCGTAGAAAATAAAAATTAAAGTGAAAAAAAAATTAAAAAAAATTCAATTCATAATTTAATTCAATTCTTGAAACTCGATTCACTAATCATATATTTCAATTCTCAATTTGAATCTTGATTTAACAACAATAATCAAGATATTAATCTCTCATAAATTTCATACTGGAACATAAATCTTGTGTACGTTGTACACAAGATGGGATTAATATTTGATAATTATACCCCAAAAATCAAAAAAATAACATTTAATGAGTCTCAAATCTATGCTATACCACTATTAAATAAAAATATTTATCATCAGACTAAAATATATAATATAATATAATATATGCATAAAATATGTCATTTAGAACGATGGCATTTCAAAAAAAAATATGCACATCTGCTTATCCTCTTCTTCAAAATAAAAGTTGTAGAAAAAAATTTGTGATCCTAGTTTTCCAAAGAGAAAACACAAGATTTATAGTCGATAAAAGATACAAACACAATATTATCTCATATGTATGTGTGTATTATTTTCTCTTATAATATTGACAATAATCTTCGCATCCCACAATCCAAATAAAGTGAAAACAATACAAACACAAAAATATCATGTGTATGTGTGTGTGTGTGTGTATTAATTTCTCTTATTTTATTGGCAATAGTTTTTGCATCCCATAATCTAAAGAGTGCATAAAAAAAACAAACACAAAATTATCTCATAAAATAATCTTTATTATATTATTTGCATTAATATTAGCATCCCATAATTTAGAAAAATTGTAAAAAAAGAAACAAAACACCACATTAACTCATATATGCATGCATGTATATATATATATATATATAAGTATTAATTTTTGCATTAAACTTTTCATCCAATAGTCTAAATAAAATGTAAAAAAAAAAACAAACATAACTCATATATATATATATATATATATATATATATCAAATATGTATGTACATCTGAATTTCTCTTGTATTAAGGACATCGATCTTTGAATCCCACCATCTAAAAAAAGTGTAAAAGAGCTATAAATATGAGATGGGTGTGTGTGTGTGTCGGCGAAATATACTAGAGGTGCAAATAACAGAAAAGTGACCTGCTTCAATGAAATGGGGAAGGTGATCTTCCCAGAAATTTCAGGACTCCTGACTATTTCTTTACACATTTCTCTCCAAGACCTGCAGACTGCAGCACATGCAACAACATTCTTCCGACCAGGCCAAGTGCTTTCACTGGCCTCCAATCTTTTGATCACGTCAAATAGCAACTCTGGTGGAAGGCTTGCCCAAGGACTATTCTGGATCACAACATGCAGATCCTGCATTTCACTAACAATGCTGTGAGATTTTCCCCTGTGGTGGCCTGCAAGCCTCACCTCAAAGCTCCTTCTTGATAAGCTTCCAAATCCATCTCTCACATCGCGAACTATGCTTCTGAAAGACATATTTTCTCAATCTATGCTTCGCTATTACAGATCACCATGTTTCCATTCCAGCAATGGAAGAACATTATGCACGAGTTCAATCAGAGTTCAGCTGTGCTTGTTCAAAACCCCACCTACAAGGCTTGATTACAAAGAAGGCGAAAATTAAAAAAAAAAAAAAAGTTTTATGTGAAAAGGACATAGCAAGCAAAGAAGATTCTTCACATAGAAGAGAAACCACATGGTTCAGAATGACATAAAATTCGTCACTTTTATAAAGTACTTTCTACTGCCATAAACCCACTTACCCGCTCCACCTGCCTCAAATTCTACCTGTTTTCCTCTAGATCATCAAAAGGGGGGGGAGAAGATATTCACAAATTCATTGAATGCTTAAAATTCAACCATCGCCTTGCGCGATATGAACGTATTGAGCACAAATTTCAATAAAAATATAATTTATGTTCTTCATCAACCACTAGAAATTTCCATCGGTATAGTGAAACTCCAACTAAAGTAGCCATTGGTGGAGAGGAGAAAAATACTAGGGCAACCTTGATTTCGCGACAAAATCAACATGTCTATCGATTTAAGGGAAAGATAGAGAGAAGACATCACCACGAAGCATCAAACAGAAATAAAAAACCAGAATCCCTAAAGTTTAATTATGTGCGATTGCAAGTAAAAACATGTAAATCTGTTCCAGATTGTGAGCAAATTGGCCGACTTCAGCAAACTCTAGAAATCAAATACTATAACGTTTATGAGATCAGAAAGGACTGCATATGCCGGAGGCTAGTCACCAGTGAACTAACTATCGGCCATTTGTGCTCGCAGCTTTCCGACGAACGAAAGGAGAAAGTCAAAGCAGACAAGGAAGAGGATCTAAGGAGCATGGAAGAAAAGGAGGACAGGAAGAATGTCTCACCGAACGTCAATCCATGCCCTGCTCCTCGTCATTAACACGAAGCCATGCCGCTCCAGCACATGGACATTGAAATGAAACTGGATCAAGTTTCAGTTCGTAGAACCTCTGGTTTAAAATTTCCATATTTCACCTGTCATAAAGAGGAGAGATCAACCGGCCGCATGGTCCATTTTTCGTTTTCATCATTATTTAGAGTATTTATTTTAAAATTAAAAAAACATGTGAAAATAATTATATTTTACCACGCAAAATATTTATGGTTTGATATATATGCTACATTAAAAGAGCAATCTATTTATATTTTGGTACACCAAAATATAAAATAATTATGTTTAGAATATTTAAAATTAAAAACTCAATTTTTACCACAACAATCACATCAGTGATAAACAATATAATATAAAATTAAACTAATCTTGTATTTAGTTTAGTTTTTTGCCTAAATATGTGTGTGTGTGTGTGTGTATATATATATATATATAATGTATCGGTATATATATCCAAACATAAAGAAGTGTAAATATATAAACATAAATATGTTTATGTTTATATATATTTATATTTATATATTTATATATGTTTATGTTTATATATTTATGTTTAAATATATACATGTGCATAGAATAAAAAAATAAATATGTATTGGAAACATTTTAGAATTGTTTCATATAGCTTGGTGGTATAGTGTGTTTTAGAATGTGAATCACGTGGATTCAAGTCGGAGTTGTGCCGACGCAATTGAAACCAAAAAATTATATAAAAATTTGGAGGAATTATGTTTTGGGGTACTCTCTCATAAATTTTTAAAAATTAGAAACTAAACTTTTAATATTAAAAAAAAGTCACAAAATTATAAATACATTTAAAATAATGGCACTTAAATTCGTAAGTCTTAAATTATTTTCGCCCCTCGCCGTTGCCCCTCACTTGTCTACCCCTCACCAGTTTGCCCTCCCCCCTCGCCACTCTCCCCCCATCCATGGAGCTCGTGGAGAGAGGAGCGGGGATAGAGGGACAAGGAGCAATGGGTGAGGGGCAAGAAGCAGGGGAGAGGGACGATGGTTGTTTAGGACTTACGAATTCGAGTGTCCTTATTTTTAATTTATTTATAGTTTGATGATTTTTTTTTCAAATATTAAAAGTTTAGTTTATAATTTTTAAAAATTTCTGGGGAGTATCCTAGAATTTAATTTCCCCTAAATTTTTTATTATTTTTTTATTTGATGATGTGACATTTGAGGACAAAATTGGTTTTCTAATTTTCAATGTACTAAGACATAATTATTTTATGTTTTGGTGCATTTTAAATTTTTTTAAATTATTTTTTTTAATATTTTAGGTCTGGTGCACCTAAACATAAATCCCCCAGGATAAATATCACCTCAATATTAAAAAAAACAAAACTATGCATCTAATTAGGTAGGGATACTATCCACATTTTTTATATTCAATATAAATGACTATGAGTCAGATCATGTCCTAATGTAACCCAAATTATTTTTAAAAGAATTAAGAAGTTATAGGTTGGCCTAAGTCAAATCCCTAGTTGTGTATACATATATACCATATATATACCATAAGAATGTAGATATATATCATGCATATATACACAAACACACACACACACATGCACACACACACATACACTATCTGTGTGTATATATGTGTCACACACACACACACACTATGTGTGTGTGTTTGTGTCATATATATATATACATGCATTGTAAATATAGTGTGTATGTGTCTAAATACATACACAATTATATATTGTACATAGATATATGTATACTTTGTTTATGTTGTATCTATTATACATACATACATACATACACATAATGTATGTGTGTATAGTATTATGCACTATACACATATTATGTTGTGTAGATAATTTTTTACGTTCCTAACTAAAAATAAATAAATAAAATGGAGGGAAAAGAGCAACCACAATGCCCCTCCTTATAGTTTCTTTTTCTATTTTGCTTATTAAAAATAATGGGGCACTCCTCCCATCCAAGAGATATTTTTTGTGCCTCTTACTGAAATAGGAAATTCCTTTAGTAACCTATCATTCTCGTTAGACATAAGGAACTAACCTATCCTTGATTGTTTTTTTATTTTTTTTTTTGAATAATTATTTTGAGAGAGAGAGAGAGAGATTGAGGAAGTGAGCATTTATGTCTATTTCAAAGCTGCTATTTTTCAATACATTCAGCTTGTGCGTGATGTGTGGTGCTTGTTAATGTGTAGAGTGAGTGTGTTATGCATTTGTAGAGTCCTCTTGTGCCTTTTTTATGTTACACCGTGTGTGTGTGTGTATGTGTGTGTGTGTATTATTGTGTTGTTATTTTAGATTTTGGAAGGTAGCTGGTAAATTATTACAGAGCCATTGGATAGAAACTCCTCATGTGTCCAAAATTAAAGATACATTATCATTTGATAATTGTTACATTGATGAAACTATGCTATCACCTAAAAAATAACATGGAATGAGATCATAAGTATTCTTCCCAAATTCTTATGTTGCCATATTTGTATAGGATTTGTAATTCTTTGGATTTTATGATATGTAGAAAAATATATTTTGGTCTAAAGTATAATTTAGGGTATTGTGCATTTTAAGGACTTCATGTATATGTGAATAAGTCCTTAACACAAATTATTTGAGTTTATAATATTGAAAATTGAACTTTAAAATTTTCATTATATTGGATTTTTTATATTCTAGAATGTGATTATTTTGAAATTTTGAGTGTTCTTGATTTTAAACATTTTGTTGTATAATCAAATAAGAATATTCACAATTGTGGTAGTTTTGAATTAACCAATGGTCTGGATGTCATATCCCAACATATAGTATCTATGAATTTAAAAAAAATATAGAGCATACAAGAGAGGAATGTTGAAAGAGAAATGATGATATAAGGAATTACAAAAGCCATAATTTGAAAAATGAGAAAATATAAAAAATATTGTGATCCTATTGATCCCATTCGCTCTCAGATGAGATCCCTAACTAGTTTATAAGCATGGTGTCCCTTTAGCCCATCAAATGCATTTTAAACCCGTGAGGCCTGCCAAAGCGGATAATATTTGGCGTATTGGAGAGCCCATTTATAACATGTTATCAGCATGATGCTCATTATTGGGGGGTGGTGGTGGTGGTGATGTTGTGATTCTGTTGATCCCACTTCGCTCCCAAACGAGATCCCTGATCGGTGGTTTATAAGCATGGTGCCCCTTTACCCATTAGACATATTTTAAACCCTATTATTAGGGAGCCTTTGTATGAGTCCTAATACACTTGAATGAATAATAAATCTCTTTCATGTTTCTATTATATCTCTCCCTTTCTTGTCTTTCTATTTCATAATACATTATCAGCATGATGTTCTGTTTGATTTTCAAGAGATATATTGAAGAATATGGAAACTCATCCAGTGGGATCCTCAATTGGTGATAATGATATGTATCTTGTAGATAATGCATCAATGCATACTATACCTAAGAATAAATTTTTTTTCATTTTTAATAATGCAAGGATTAGATGTGAATACAATATTGAGTAGTACAAAAGTGATTGAGGGCTCTGGAAGAGCTAATATATTATTACCCGGAGAAACAAAAATTCAAAATGATGATGCATTATATTCTACAAAGTCTCAGATATTTATTGAGTTTTAATGATATTCGAAAATGGATATCATATCGAAACTATGAATAAAAACAACACTAAGTATTTATATATTACCAACATTGTCTCGGGTATGAAAAATATATTGGAAGAATTATATGTCTTTTCCTTTGGTTTGTACTACACAAATATAAGCACAATTGAAGCACATATCATAGTAAACCAAAAGTTTACTGATAAAAATAATTTTATTGTTTGGCATGACCAATTGGGACATCCTAGGTCTATATTGATGCAATGAATCATTAAAAATTTAATTGGTCATTCACTGAAAAATCAAAATATTTTATTATCTAATGAATTTTCATGTGCTGCTTATTCTCAATGGAAATTAAATATAAAGCCATCACCAATATAAACAAGGACAGAACCCCTTGTATTTTTGCAATGTATACAAGGTGATATATGTGGGCCTATTCATCCACAATGTGAACTATTTCGATATTTTATGATTCTAATTGATGCATCAATAAAATGGTCACATGTCGATTTGTTATCTACACATAACCAAATATTTGATAGATTACTTGCTCAAATAATTTGGTTACGGGCTCATTTTCTAGATTATCTGATTAAGTCAATTTATCTTGATAATACTGGAAAATTTACTTCCCAAGCTTTTAATGATTATTGCATGTCTATTGGAATAACTGTTAAACAACCTGTAGCATATGTTCATATACAAAATGGTCTTGCAAAATCATTTATTTAACACATTCGATTGATTTCAAGGTCATTACTAATAAGGATGAAACTTCCAACTTCTGCTTGGGGCCATGCTATTTTGCATGCAGCAGCACTAATCCATATTAGACAAACAAATTATCACGAGATCTTTCCTTTACAATTTGTTTTTGGTCGAGAACCAAATATTTTCCATCTGTGGATTTTTTGGCGTGCAGTATATATTTCCATTATTCACAAAGATGCACTAAGATGGATCCCCAAAGAAGATTGAGAATACATGTTGGATATGAATCTTCATCAATAATCAAATATTTAGAGCTATTATTTATGGCTCATTTTGATGATTATTATTTTGATGAATCATATTTTCCATTTAAAGAAATAAAATAAACAGTTGGTAAAAGTTATTAGTTAGAATTAATTGTCGTTATCTCATCTCGACCCTCACACAAATGAATGTGAACTGGAAGTTCAAAAGATTATTCATTTACAAAATTTAGCAAATCAATTACCATATGCATTTACTAATTCGAAGAGAGTAACTACATCTTACATACCAGTTACTAATGCTCCAGTTAGAATTGAAGTTTCTGTAGGACAATCTGTTGCTGATGAATATAACGAATCAGTGAAACATGATCGACTAGTTGGTTCCAAAAAAAGGAAAAAAAAGGATCAAATGATCAAGTTGAGGAATTGATGACTCTAGAAAAGTCCTCATTTGTAATTCTAGAAGAAATTTAGTTACTAAAATTTGTGACAATCAAGAGATCATGATAAACTATGTCACAATTGGCCAAAGGTGGAATCGAAATAAAATCAATATCGATGATATATTTGCCTATAATGTGATACTCAATATTATTAATGACAATGAGGACCTTGAGCCAAAGTGTATCGAGGAATATAGACAAAGAAATGATTGGCCAAAATGGAAAGATGCAATTGAAGTAGAATTGAATTTTCTTTCAAAACCCGAAGTTTTTGGTCATATTGTACATACACCTGGTGGTGTTAAACCCGTAGGATACAAATGGGTAGTCGTGAGAAAATGAGACGCAACAAATAAAGTTGTCAAATATAAGGTGCAATTAGTTGCACAAGGATTCTCTCAAAGACATGACATTGATTATTAAAAGACATATTCCCCTTTAGTGGATACTACTATTTTTCGATATTTAATTAGTCTGGCAATACATGAAAAACTTGGTATGTGTTTAATTAATGTAGTTATGACTTATTTATATTGACCACTTGACAGTGACATGAAACTCTTAGAAGAATTAACATTTTTTGTAACATTTAATTCAGATCCTCGAGAACTCTACTCCATAAAATTATGTAGATCTCTATATGGGTTGAAAAGCTCATATCTATGAAAAGCTCTTTCAAACCTTTGAGTCGCCTTTGGCTTCAAATAGGTCGAGTTTCACTTAGTTGCAACATCAATGGTTAACAAACTTTTCAATTCAATCTTTTCAATATCAACACATTGCATAAATTTTTTTCAACCTTGTAAAAGATTGCTTCACATACCTTACGATCACTCAAATATGAATAATCGAAGGATTAACATGCTTTAATCCATCAACAAGAACAAGATTCAAAATATGTGGCATACACCTCATATAAAGAAATTCACCATCTAAGACACTGTGACCCTAATATTTAATAAAGTGTCTTATCACCACATCATTGGAAATTGCTTCATAGCAAAAAATTGTTTCAATTTTCAAATCAAGAAAATACCCCTCAATAGTAATGCTTAAAACTTTATTTTTGTGACTATTAATTAGACAAAAATTAAAGATCTTTTTATGCACATTCCAATCATCATCAATAAAATGAACCTTTAAACTTATGTAATTGATTCTTTGAGTAGATGTTCATGTGTCCGTAGTAAGACAAACCCTTTAAAAGTTATTTTCAACAATTATTTCAACTTCACTCTCTCAGCTAAAAAAATCATAACAATCTCGTGAAATAGTAAAACTAAATGGAATTTAAAATATAGGTTGTATTACAAATATAAACTTTTCAAACCTCAAACCTCTACAAATTTAAATAGAAGTTCATCTATAATTATCATGTAAGCTAGAACATTTCTACAACTAATTTGATCAAACTTCCATGTGCTAAAGAATGTTTCCTCGAACATTTGAATAAATGTTTAAGTTTAACTATGTTTATGAAGTCTCAACACTATGGAGGTATTTTTTTGCATATAGAAATGTTACCCTTAAGAGGTTATGCCATTTTTTAGGATGAGTAGCAAATACCTTGTCACAATGATTGCATTGAGCTTTAGCATTACTATTTTGATCTATGCATTTGGTGAAATGGTCCCACACAATGGATCTTTCAATTCACTATTTTCTTCTTCAATGTCCTACCACCATCTGTTGTGATTTCTAAAATGACATTTGAAATTATCCATAATCTCTAATACTAACTTAGTACTACTTGATTTTTCTCTCCTCCCGTTTCTATCTCCCTTCTCCCCAATTCTACCCAAATCCCCTCTTTGATTTCCTGAATTTCCAGCTTACAAAGCTTGAATGTTGTAATGGAGGTTAGTTCCTACACATAGGAACTAATTAGTTCTACCCTTACCCCTAATTAAGCACGTCGGGTCCACTCCTTACATACTTAAATGCTGATACGGAGGCTAACCTAAATCCCATTGCAACCTTCTATGATCCCACCCCAATAGCACGAGTCAATGCTTCTCCGAAGAGGATTCGAAGGCACCTGGTTCTTTGCTCCGAAGATGACTTAAATGCTACTGAGTTCGTGCTTGAGGATGGTGACTGCCAAAGAATTATATACGATAAGTTCCCTACTGGAAGTAAATCAAGTTTCTCAGTGTTTTATTAATGAACTGAACATGAACTCGACAAATAAAGACGTTTCGAGCCTTGAATCGGTGTTACCGATTGTTAATTACAAAGAATCTGCCTCATATTACAACGTATCCCTCAATCACAAATACTTAGGAGTTTCAGAGGAGGTTGTTCATGATTCTCCCATGGTAAATGAAAATTCTAATGGTTGTTTCACTAAAATTCCCAACTCACTAGATACTAATAGTATAAATGACACCTTGAGTGCCAATTTTCCTACTGAGTCCACCATCCCTCCTTCTGAGGGTGCTCAGGATGTGGACAGAATAATATATGGTACTACCTTGTATTCTTTACATTCTAAAGCTAAAAACCTGGCATCCACAGAAAACCCAAGCATTCAGAATGCTAGTTTCAAGGTAATAGCCAGTATGCCTAAACCTGTTGGAATCCAAGAGAAGGAAAATAAACCTCCCCCTAAAACCTTCGGCAAAAATAACGCTCTATGGAGCAGCTTATTTGCTGGAAATAGGGCCCTAGCCAACATGTCGAAACTAGAATATATTTTCCCCTCGCAGCCAGGCAGTGCTGTCTTTGTTGAAAATGATCTACTTCATGAGCATTGGGAAAATTGCCTAATTGGGTATTTCGTTACCAAAAGTCCTAGCCAGTTAGCCTTAAAGAGATACATGGAGGAACAATGGAAGTTATCTCCGCAAGTCATTCAACACCCTAGTGGATGACTCGTTTTTAGATTCGGAAATTCTGAGGAAAGAGACCATATTCTCAAGGCTAGTCCATTCCTGGTTTATAGCCGACCACTGTATGTCAAGCTGCTCCCTGTTGGCTTTCACTACTGAGTTAAAGAAATGGCTAAAATTTCTATCTGGGTTAAACTGCCAAGATTTCCTATACATTTATGGAACCCTATAGGCCTAAGCAAGGCTACTAGTTGTATCGGGCGACCCCTGCACATGGATAAACTAACAGCAAACATCTCTAAGATTGCATATGCAAGGGTTCTCGTGGAAATTGATCTTGGGGGTGAACTAATTGATGAGGTAGAGCTGGAGTTTCCTGATGGCACAGTGGGGGGCACATTCTTTAATTGATGAGGTAGTTATTTATGAGAACCTTCATCTCATTCGTAGGCACTGTTCTATATTGGCCATTCTTTAAATGCTTGTCGGAAATTAAAGTTATAGGAGGAGAAAGCTCGAGAGACCCCTTTGGCTTCTCCTATGCTAGCAAAGCCATGCAGCACAGTGGGGGGGGCATTCAAAGCCCCCCCCCCCCCCCCCCCCCCCCCCCCCCCCACGTGTAGAAAAGGCTCAAGAGAGCCCTCCAGCAACCCTTACTCCAGCAGGCTAACAGAAGATGAAAGGAAGGCTTCCCCATTGGAGGAATGGCAGCTGTCTAATGATGTAGTGGCAGGCGTCCAAAAAGAAACGAAAGTTGTTCCTTACCACTTGGAGGAGGAGACGGAGGGCTTCACTATTGTTAAAGCCCGGAAAAAAAAGGACTTGAACACTAGAGAGGGCCATTCTCTAAATCTTAGGAATTAAGCTAGACTTAAAGAGCATTTGATCAAAGGTACCATTCCCTATGGCCCAGCATAGAGGAATTAGAGGGTGCCCCTCCCATTTGTTGAATAGAGCAAACTTCGATTTTATTGTTTGTTTTTTTTCATTTTTGGCGGGATCTTTTATGGAGTTTTGGAGGCTGGAAAAGGAGGGGATACCATCTCCTCCTTGCACATTTGATAAGAAGCATTTTGGGAAAGGTGTGGGCACCTCTAGGTGTGGCATGGTGTGAGTCAAAGCGTATGCATGCAGCAAGAAAACCATGGCTTCCTGCCTGGATTTTAAAAAAACTATACATAAAGATTTGTGCCTCCCCATCGGCCCTAGAAGGAATCTAACTACAGCAGTATGCATCTTGCTAGCCTACTGCCTGCAAGGGTGTCCTCCGCTTTGGCCCTATGGACAATCTAAAATCTTTTTTAAAGCTTGTTGTGATGACACATGGTTCGTGAATTTGTGGATGAATCTGGAGGTAATTGGTCTTCGGTACTACATCTCCAATTATTGGTTCTGCCATAGGAGAGTTCCCCTCGGAAGGGTTAACACCCCTACACATGATACATCAACTCTAAATTCATATGATATGGGGTATCTTTCACGCCGACACAGAGAGATGGGGCTGTTATCGATTGTAAGGGTAGTAATCTCATGTAAGGGTAGGAGAATGAGGTTGACCATTTTGGGCGCCTCTATATCTACTATGAGAGGAGGTTTACTTGGGAGGTAGTTATAAAGGCCATTCTGTATATCTTGCAATGTATTAAAAGAAGGGGGCAATGTCCTCGAGAGGCAGTGGCCTTCGAGGCATTGGCTGTCTCTCCTGTAGTAAGGGTTGTAATGTACTATTGTGATTGTATTGGGTAGGTGAGAGAGAGGGCTTTTGGCACACTTGGGCACACACTGGCATGGTTTTTAAAATGGTGTATGAAATTTCGAATGTATGAATACATGCTGGCCTCTTCTGACTATGCTAGCTGGCAATGGGATTTAAAGGAAAAGGCGTTGTTGACCTTCTATTAGATTATGGATGTAAAGGAGGATGTATTGGCTTATGCTGTTTTAAGCCTTACTGGTCTCTTTGTTTCTTTGGATGGGTTTTGTAACTCGGCTCTCATGTTAGTTGGTATTAGTCCTCTGAAGGTTTTTACTGTATGCTATGCGGCTTATTTTTTAAAAGAATGACATAATGTGCAAAGATCAATCGCTAAGATATACCATACATGAAAATAGCGTACTGAAACTAAGGGGATTTAATTGCCCCTTTAAGCACAAGGAAGTGTCGAGACTGTTCAAGGTCTTCTCGATAGATATATTTGCCATCGCTGAAGCAAAGCTCAGCCGTGAGAAGCTAACATGGCTTATGAAAATGAAGTTTAAGGGGCGCCTTGGACAAGCTCTCATGTTATAAGTATGGAAGGCTAATTATTTTCTGTGATATTAGGACAGCCACTGTTTGTAACCTCGCCTGTACCTCCCAACACATATTTTTACAAGTCACTGACATTGAGAAAGGGGCAACCTTTTATCTATCCGTCATTTATGGTCTTCACTCTGTTGTAAATAGAAGAAGCCTTTGGAAAAGTTTAACCGATGCTAAGCGGGCTCACTACTTTCCATGGATTCTGATTGGCGATTTTAATTCCCCACTATCTGTTCTGGATAGAGTTGGGGGCAAAATTATTACAAACTACGAGTGTCAGGACACCTTGAACTACGTTACAAATCTTAACATGGAGGACATCCCATCATTAGGGGACTACTTCACTTGGACAAATGGAAGGGTATCAAGAAAGCTTGATAGAGTAAAGGCAAATAGTGATTGGGCAAAACTTCGGTTGGATAGTCACGTAAGATTTATGGCCCCTGGAGTCTTCTCCTATCATTGTTTAATGATTTTATCCACTGAGCATGCGGACAAAAGAAGACTTGTGCCTTTCAAATTTTATAATATGTGGCTCTCACATGATGATTTCTTCCCGCTCCTAAATAGTGTATGGAAAAACAAGATCATCGGCTCCACAATGTTTCAAATAGCTTCCAAGCTAAAATTATTGAAAGTTCCGCTTAAAAAATTGAACGAAAATCATTTTGGTCACATTAGCACAAAAGTGTCCCTAGCTAGGGACACACTAATAGCTGCTTAATTCAGGTTACTCTCTTGCTCGAATCCTGCTCTAAAGGAGGCAGAGATGCAATTAAAAACCACCCTAAAAAGGCTGGAAGAGTATGAAGTATCTTTCTCGAGACAAAAAGCCAAGATAAGATACCTTAAAAATAGCGATAGGTGCACAAAATTTTTTCATGTCTTGACAAGCTCTGGGCTTCAGAAAAGCAAAATTGTTACAATTATTAAAGCGGATGGAAATCACTCAACCTCCAAGGTCAAAATAGCAGAGTCATTTGTATCTTACTACAAAGAATTGTTGAGCTCTTCAAAGGCTAGAATACCTATCCAAGAGGATTTACTATTAAATGGGTCATTGCTTAAAGAAGGGGATCACGCCTTGCTCTCCTTAGATTTCTCTTCAGAAGAAATCAAGGCTACTATCTTCTCCATGGGGGATTCTAAATCCCTCGGACCGGATAGTTTTACGGTGGAATTCTTCAAAGCCGCCTGGAAATCCATCGGGAAAGATATAATCAAGGCAGTAAAAGATTTTTTCAAATCTGGTAGATTGCTAAGGCAAATTAATCACGCCTACATCGCTCTAATTCCCAAATCCTCTAATGCCTCTATTGTGAGAGATTACCGCCAATATCATGTTACAATGTAATCTATAAGACTATTTCAAAACTAATTGCATCGCTTGTGAAATTGGTGTTGGGTGGCATAGCTAGTCCCTCCCAAGGGGCTTTGATCAAGGGGCGTTTAATATTAGATAAATTTCTCCTAGCACAATGCTTAATCAGAAGATATGCGAGGAAAATAATCTCCCCGTGTTGCTTTTTTAAGATAGACATCCAAAAAGCTTTCGACACAGTAGAATATGATTTTCTAATCGATGTGCTTTACGCTCTTAATTTCCCAAAGTATTTCATTGACATCATTTATGAATGGATTAGCATAACCTCTTATTCGGTGTCAATTAACGGCCAATTGCATGGGTTCTTCAATGGTAAAAGAGGTCTTAGGCAAGGAGACCCCATCTCCCCATACCTCTTCTTCTTATGCAGGGAATACCTATCAAGGTTACTATCTTCTACCATGTCTTTGGATACATTCGCTTTTCATCCAGGGTGTGGTCATTTTAAGTTAACACACCTCATGTATGTGGACGACATGATTATTTTCTCTTGCGGAGACCTTCCATCAACCTCTATAATTCTGGACACACTCAGCATATTCTCCACAGCCTCAGGCCTGGATGTAAACTCCTTCAAATCGAATATCTTTCTTTTGAGGAGTAAGCAAAGAGATTAAATGTGTTCCTTGGAGTGTCACTTTCCTCCAGCCATTTAATTACTTCTCAGTTCTTTATTCTGCTCGCCAAGATTACCTCGGCCATTCACCAATGGGCCGTGAAAATTCTTTCCATGGCTGGCAGGCTAGAGCTCTTACATACTTTCGTGCAAGGGATAGAGGGCTATTGGTTTTCAGTATTCTTACTTCCCATTTACATAATCAACGCTATTGAATGTGCTTGCAGAAGATTTCTCTGGGGTGATTCATCATCAGGCAGGTTTAGACCTAAGGTCTCCTGGGACAAAGTGTGCTCCCCTACCCACCTAGGAGGGCTTGACATATTAAATATTTTTCTTTGAAACAAAGCTTTCTTTATTAAAACTCTTTGGCGGATAAACAAAAAGGAGGATTCTCTGTGGATCAAGTGAATTCACCACTTTTATCTTAGTTCTCATTCTATTTGGGACTACCACACTTCTAAAGGGGACACTTCATTTTGGAAAGTATTAATGACCGTCAGGGATTCTCTTCTCTCCAAAGCGGGTATAAAGGAACATGCTGAAGGGCTCATGTCCTCATGGGGTGAGAATGGCAAGATAATTTCAAATGCCTATCACATTCTTGTTGATTTTGATTCAAAGAAGACTATACCTTTGACTAAAGTCATTTGGATTAAAAATTCTATGCCCAAGCATGCAATCATCCTATGGATAGCTAAGCTTGGAAGTCTCACAACTAAAGATAAAGCCTTCTCACCCATTTCCAACCCCTGTTGTGAATTATGCTCTCATGCAGAAACTTTTAACCACTTATTTTTCGAATGCGAGTTTTCCAGGTTCATTCTAGATGATATTCGAACCTGGGCGGCATTTGCTGGAAATTTCAGCTCAATTCCAGCGAGATTTAAAGCTCTCAGTTAACTGTACAAGCCAGACACTCCAATGAATAGAATTCAGAAGGCCTCTTGTGTAGCAATGGTCTACCACATTTGGCAGGAAAGGAATAGGAGACTCTACGAAAGGAAATCTCAAAATGCAGAATCCTTGGATAGAAAGATCAAAACTAATATTTACAATGTATTCCATAAAGAGTGTAATAGTTTAAATGTGCCTTAGGTTGTAAAGAACTTTTGATAGTCAAGTTTACTTATAAAAAAAAATAAAATGACATTAGAAATTGATGGATTACTTGAACTAACATCATCAATATTAATTGTCTGGGGTCTGATTTGTGACAGGAATGACATCTGAATAGAAATAGAATAAAAATAAATAAATGATAGATATAAATTTGTGACTACAACGACAATATATATAAAAAAATAAAAACTTCATACATATTATTAAGAGAAAGAAGAGGGAAATGAAGATTCTTCTTAGGCCTTAGGATTAACATGTCATTCCCACCAATATATAAATATGTAATGGATACTAAAGACTTACTCATGCACATAAATATCTATGTATAGTTTCACACACTATCACACTAAACTAAAATAATGTATTATACAAAGGATATAAATTTCTAAAATATAGAACCCTAGAAAATAAAAATTCCAGAACAAATTGTATAAACATAACCTAGGATTTAGGGTAAGAATAATCAACATATTTAAAACATACAAATTCAACATTTTTAAAAACTTAAGACTTCAATTCAAACATTTCACTATTCAAACACAAAGAAAGAAGGAGAGCAAGAGGCAGGGGCGAGGAGAAGCACCGCAGGCAGGCAGGCAGGGTAGGAGGTGGCTTTTGCTTTTGGACTTCACAAATTGCACTTTGGTGATGACGAGGATTGAAAGTGAGGGTTGAGGTGAGGCTGTGGCACAACATAGCTGACACTTGACACTTTAATAACACCTAACGTAGAATGACCTCGAGTCCCTGACCATGACTCCACGATGCATGAACGATGACGAGTGCATGACTACATTGCATGGGTACAGGGTGAGGATTTGTTATAGGTTGGGGGACATCATTAAAAAAATTTATATAGTATTAACCATGGTTTTGGACCATGGTTTATTAAGATGGGCAATTGGGAATGGACCGATCAGGCAACCATTGACAGGCGACAGCCACACAAGCACAAGTCCACAACACAGTTTGTATTGTGTAAATTTTTTTTAATATGCTTTAATTTTGGTTTTAGGTTGAAACTGGTTGATTTTTTTTTAACGAAACAAAAACCAAAAAAATGGTATAAATTTGGTTTGTTTTTTTTTTAAAAATTATCAAAAAATTGAATCGAACCTTTAAAATCTGTTTGGTTTGGTTCAATTTTTAGTTTAAACTAAAATGTGCTTGCCCCTAATTTTTAGTAAATAGATATTTAAAACATTAGATAATCTTAGATACATGAGTTTATTCATTTAATTTATATGATGATATTTAAGCTGCTTAAATTTTATTATGTTTGGACAAAGAATGAAAGTTGAGTAATTATGTAATCACTTATTATCCTAATGACATACAAGTTGGTTGTCATCATTGAGACCATCTCATATAGTAGTTTGTCCATAGCTATCATCTTGTTACATCATCACTAAGATAATAATTCATCTCTACTTGAAAATTATTCACAAACTCATACTTTTTAGGAAACTATATCAATTGCTCTTGATAGTTACTTTATATGTAAACTCTTATTTTATAATCTTATGTATCATAAAGATCAAAAAAATTTTATAGTTTATAAGAATTTATACTTTAAGCTTCGTTAGTTTCATACTTAGTTAATTAATATATGTTTCCCTCAAGCTTTACTAATGTGAACCATATGAGTAAATGTTACATACATGGGCTTTAACTACCTTGTGAGTCACAACACACTCATGTATGTCCCTAAGATTACTTCTTATCATCCTCTTTGATGACGATGAGACTCTCATGTTAATGGTGAACCACTTAAAAAAAATTTTTTTTTAATATTCATCCAAATCAAGAACTAGTTCTTTTAAAGATGTGTACAATGGATTAGTGCGAAAAAGTATTCAACTTTCAGCTTCATAGGCATTATACCCACGATGATTAACTTACCAAAATTTCATGTTTATTTCACACATCAAAGTTGAAGGAATGTCACATCCTTTTTAGAATATGTACGAGCGATCCTCTTAGTTCACTTGTCATAGTCTACCACGATAATCTTGCATAAAAATACCAATAGTTAAAACTCTAGTTCAAATTATATTTAGTAATATCCATTAATATCCACAACACAAAATAATTCAAACATATTCATTCATAAATAAAAACTTAGTCATGTCACATATATTAATTTACACAAACCAACCATGCTATTTTGGTAAAATTCCCAAATCTATCCTAAAGAGTTGAGGTTTGAGAGCTAAGGCCTCCAACTATAAAGATTATATTATTTTAGCATCCCTTACTTGCTTGTTGAACCCCTAGAAAGTGTGAAATTCATTTTATGGTTTGGTAGTTGTACCTGGCTTGGCTGGTTGCATGAAGGATAGATAGAAAAATGTGAGATTTCTTTGAATTTCTATTTCACCTTTGTATTTAAGTGACTTTATATTACTTTATGTAGGAATTCATATCTTTTAGAAAAAAATCATATAAATTTAGGATTTATCTCTTAGCTTAAAGTTATGAATTTAGAAAACAACCATGACTATGAATTACATCACAATCATTTTATAGCACAAAGTCATGGCATTGGCACTGACCTTGATTTGAGCATAATGTCTCATTAACATGAGGTCATAATCCTATGAAGTGATTGTTCATGCATCAATCTTCTTGTCTTTAATAATATACCACTACACTATAAAATGACCACAACATGGTGTAGGCTTCTCATATTGAAATATGGCTATGAAAATTTGTTAAAGCAATGAAAATAACATTAGTCCTTCATGATTATTATATGGCTACAATTTTGGGAAAAGGATGCAGTATAAAATTTACTTTTCATTTGTCTTTAAGTATCAATGGTACTATGGGTAGTCATGATATTGGTAATTAACTCAAGCATAAAAATCATAGCTTTGCCTTCATTTGAGGACAAGTGTCATAACCATAGAAAATAGATCTACTCAAGTAATATCCTATATAAGTTTTAGTATCCCAAAAAGTTATGCAATTGAATAATTACTATGACATTGCCTTGAGTATTTTGGATCTATAACTTTATATACCTCAAAAGTTGAGGCTTTGTAAAATGATCATAACTTTAACTTTAGACTACTTAGCTACATTGAAGAAAAGTCATAAAACTTTGACTTGGTCATGATCTTGAGTAATAGTGGGGTACTTGATTGTTACAACATAGACTTAATATCACAAGAATTTAAATTTTATGAGATAAGTATAACTACAACAACATAATAATATTGAATCCACTAAAAATGTATCACACAATAGAAGAATTATGCTAATGAGTTGGTAGGGTCATGACATATAATGATAGCTATAACCTTTAAGATTCCATGTGCTACCCCCTTAGCTAAACATCTTCAAAAATCAATCAATCTTAAGATTATTCATCAAAACTTATCAACATATCAAAGTCATGAAATCAATCCATAATTTCTCTTATTCCAAGCCTACACAACATCATATAATACCAAAATACATATGAATATTTGGTAGTTTGAATATAAAAGAGTGAGTATAATTCTTTAATTATGTAACACATTCATTATGACTATGATATTATCATAGAATCATAATCATACTTAGCTTAAAATAATTAAAAGGATGTGACATTTGTTCATTGTTTATATTATCAAATATTCTTATATATTTTGGTGGTTTATAATGATACATAGAGATGAGAAAGAATATAATATGAGTTAATTTTATGACTTTGATATGTTTTAGTGAGTTTTGATGAATACTCATGAAATCAATAGGCTTTTAGAGATATTTAACATAAAGGGTAGAACATTGAGTCTCATTTAGTTTTCAATATCTATTATTGGCCAAAACTTTACATAATTGTGTATGTGTATATCATGATCTTACCAACTTGTTTATACAATCTTTTCACTATGCAATACATTCTTAGTGGCTGTAATATTATAATGGAATCACATTTATACTTGTCTCAAGAAATTTAAATGGCGATGATATTATTTCTCAATAACAACTAAGTATTCCACTAGTGCTTAAGGTCAAAGCTACCACTAGTATCAACTCTTGGTCTGAATGCTCTCTACTTTCTCCTCCCAAATTTATTGAAACCCCCACTTCCCTTTCATAGTTTTGGATTATGTCCTGAAACCTCATGCTTCACTCTAAGCTTAGAGTTTGGAATCCACAACTCCAATTCCTGATGGGCGTATTAAATGATGCTCTGGGACAAACCAAAGCATTCAAGACCCAAAGACCGCATGATACCCAAAACTAGATTGTAGCAGCTCCAAAATTGCATGCACATATCGAGCAAATCCATGGCTTCTATTCATTGCTAAGCCTAAGGAGGAAGCTAATCACTTGTTCCTGAGAGTGATGTAGAGGAGATAGAATACATAATAGAAGAAAACAAATTCTTGTGGCTGTTATATAGTAAAATCTTTTTCAATACAAAAATGTTCTCTTTAGAAGACTCCATATCGAAGATGTAGGTTGAGAACATTTAAAATATTTTGCAACAAATCCTAATTCAGATGAACAATCTCAGGTGAATGGTATTGCCTCGAAATAAGATTCATTTTTAATGTTAATCGAGTTGAAAATGGAAATGGAAAAGATAAAATTGATACTTCTACATCTAATGATGATCATCCAAGACATACAAATCATCTATTAGACCTAGATACGGACCATTCAGGCTTGAAAAAACAACACCCAAGTCATATTAATGATGCTTTCAGACTTGGTGAAGGCCATAAAGTAATTCCCTTAAGGTAATATTACCAAAAGCTTGAAAATGAGTAGAGGGATGAACTTCAACCTCCTCACCTTAAAACTTCCAAGAAGAATAAAAATTTTTGGAGTAGTTTATTCTCTAAAAAGAGAAGATTGAAGAACACAACAAAACTAACATTTTATCCCTCATCTATCGATGAAAAATGCCTTCTATGAATATGAGGATTTGAACCAAAATATTGTTAATCTAGAAATACTGCTTGGTAGGTTATTTTGTCACTAAATATCATGGATAATTTCTTCTAAAGAAATATATGAGTGAGCAATGGAAGACTAATGCTATGGCCATACAATACCCAAGTAGTTGGATTTTTTTCAAGTTAAACTAACTATCTTGAGGAGATGGAAGAGGTGCTAAACTCTGGGCCATACCTTCTCTTTAATAGACCATTATTTTTGGAATCACTTCTAGTGAGTTTTCATTATGGCATAAAATAGATGGCAAAAATATTTTAATGAGTAAAAATTCTTAACTTTCTAATACATCTTTGAAATCCCATTAGAATAAGAAAGCTACAAGTTGTATAGGAAAACCTTTGCATATGGATAAGTTCACATCTAATCTATCAAGAATTGACTATACCAATGTGCTTGTGAAAGTAGATCGAGATGTGGTGTTGCGACATGAAATCCAATCGAATCTTCCATATGGTTTAAGGATAATACAGTTGGTTATTTATGAACAATTATTTTCATATTATAAAATATGCTTAATTTTTGGACATATTATAGATAATTGTAGAAGAAAAGAGAAAACAAATATCTTAAAGGATACATACTCTCCTTTTACCCCTAGCAGCAATGAGTAATCAATAAAAAGTTCTTAGATTGCTAAAAAACTCCCACAAAGTTCAAATGAGTCCCTCTTTGAAGAGGGACAAATAAACTTTTTAGTGGAGTCAGAAATGCATGAAGAGCATGTACTTGGCAGGATGGAAGCCATAGCTGACTACCAAGGTGAAAGCTAATAAGGGGTGAACTAGCATGAAGTAGATAGCCAAACTCAGAGGATGATAAAACAACAACCTTACCAATATGGTCCAGCAGATGACAATGATGATTTCCACTTAGTCAAGAGGAAGAAAAAGAGGAAGGACCTTGTTGTCCCTAAGGATGGTCCATCTCTAAATCTTAGAAATAAATGATGAATGAAGAGAAAATAGCTAAGAGGCACCCCCTCATATGGACCAGGAATAAAGCTGTTGATGGAGAACTCAACTCCTTAACAAATGAGGAAGAAAAGGAAGCATATACTTACTTTTGCATGTTTTTTTTCTATAATTTTTATGTATATATGGAAACAAATGAATGTTGGAGTTTTGGAGGTTGGCTTGAGAAGTGCAATTGGAGGCACTCTTCATACTTTATAAAGGGCATTGTGAGAGAGGTAAGGGTACCTCTAAAAAAGATAATGATGTGGTGAGTGCATGCTACAAGGAAGAATAGGCTCATCTACTAGTATAATACTAGTATGAATGGGAAGTCCTGTATGCCCTATTCTAGAATTATCAATAAGTCAAAAGTTCAATTTCGAAATCATACATGGGCATCATTAAGGGTCATATTTAGGACAACTTATTGGGATAGCCAAATTACTTTCTGGAATTGATTGTATCTAAAAAAGTCATGTCAAGTATTCAACTGGGTACGTCTGATAGTGACATATAGGGCTAATCCCATGCAGGAAATTGTATGTATTATTATTTTGGAAAAGACAAAAAAGAATGGTCGAGTGTAGAATACCTGCATGAAGATTACAAGCTAGAATATTATGGGATTTGATAATCCCATTAAGCACAAAGAGGTACTGAGACTGAATATTGTCCAGCACATCGATATCATTGGGATCTTGGAGACAAAATTAGATTCCCAAAAGCTAGCTTGTTTGATGGAAACAAAGTTCAAAAAGTTTAGCTTAATTAATAATTTTGATTTGAATGAAAACAAGCGAATCCTTGTATTATGGGATGAACAAACTAGCATGATTAAAAAGCTATCTTCCTCGGCTCAACACATTTACCTAGAGGTATCTGGCTTAGAGAAAGGGATCTGCTTTAGGCTCTATTTTGTATATTCCGTTTCCACTAGAAGATTACTTTGGGAAAATCTTATTTTTGATGGTATTCCAAATTCTGTTCCTGGGTCATTCTCGGAAAATTTAGATTTCATAGACTGTTGTTCCTCGTTAAGTCTGGAAGCTGTTCAATCCTTATGAATATTTTACACATAGACAAATGGAAGAGTCTCTTACAAATTGTCTGGTAGTATTATCTATATAGAAAGGAGAAAAGGATAGTAGAGTTCATTTAAATTCTATAATATGTGGTTAGCTCATCCAGATTTTATTCCTACACTCAAAAAAAATCTAGAATACTCATATAGAAGGTTCTAGAATGTACTAATTGGTAAGTAAGCTCAAATTGATGAAAAAGCCTTTAAAAGAGATAAATGAGCTTCATTTTAGGCATATAAGTGTGTTGCTCCTGCTAGAGACTCATTAATTTTTGCTTCAAGAGAGAATGCTACAAAGTCCCAATTCTATTCTTCATAAAGAATAAATCACACCAAGGCTAAAACTCCAAAATACTAGAAAAGGTAGAATTGTGGTTTTTGTGAGAGAAAGCATAGATTAGGTAATTAAAGGATAGTGACTGATGCACTAAATTCTTTCACTCTTTAATGAACTCAAGATTACAAAAAGAGCATGATCATAGCTATTGTAAAGGAAGATGGTCTACCTTCCATTTCCCAAATAGAAGTTGGCCATGGGCCCCTGGGGGTTTTTATCTTATGGCTAGGAATGTCAAAAAAGAGAACACAAATAAAAATAGATATAATCATTGATGGGAAAACTTTAAATGAAGAGCACTTTAGCAAATTCTCTCTCAAATTATCAAATGAAGATATCAAGCTCTCTCTTCGAAATAGGGAGTAACAAGTTACCAAGGCTGGATGTTTTCATGGAAGAATTTTTTAAACAATCCTAGGAGCACATTGGGGTAGATGTAATTGATGTAGTCTAGATTTTTTTATAGAGAGAAAATTCTTAAAAAAATCAACCATGCTTACGTTGCCATAATCCTCAAATCTCTCCATACCTCCACTATTTAGGATTACATGCTCATTTCTTGTTATAATGTCATATTTAAATTAATATCAAAGCTTGTAGCTTCCAAACTAAGACTAATATCAGAAGACATTATAAACCCCTCTCTAGCTGCCTATGTTAAAAAAATATTAATCTCAGATAATTTCTTGTTAGCATAGAGCCTAATAAAAAAATACATGAGAAAGAAAATATCACCGAGATGTTTTTTCAAGATTAACCTCCAAAAGACATTTGATACAATATAGTAAGGATTTTTACTTAAAATTCTGGAAGCTTTCATATTCCCAATTGGATTTATTGAATAATCTGGGAATGTATCTCAACCCCTACCTACTCTGTATCAATTAATGGGTAACTTCATGGTTTTTTTAAATAAAAAAGGGAACTAAGAGAAGGGGATCTACTATTACCATATCTATTTGCTATATGTATGGAGTATTTATCAAGACTCCTGCATAAAGCTATTCAAATAAAAAGATTCTCCTATTACCCTGAATGTTTGTTTTTGAAATAATCACATTTAATATATGCTAATGATCTTATTATTTTTTGTTGCAGAGACATATTCATCCAATATAATTCTAAGCACACATAAGTAATTCTTGGAGCCTCAAGTCTCTTTATTAATCCCTCAAAATTGAATATCTTCTTTTGAGGGGTCTTTATAGAAATGAACAAAAGATCTTCACAAATTTTGGATTTTCAGAAGGAACTCTACTTGTCACCTATTGGAGCTACCTTTATTTATACTTTAGTAGGCTTATATCATCTCAATTCACTCTATAACTAAAAAATATTGATATAGTAATACATCAATGGGCAGGCAAAGTTTTATTTATGGCTGAAAGGTGGGAAATACTTTCCACTATATTACAAGGGATAGAAAGATATTAGTTCTCAATATTTCTACTCCCAACATCGATAATCAATTCCAATGAAAGATTATGTAGAAGATTTCTTTGGGAAAGATCGATAATCAAATAGTATCATCCCAAAGCTGCTTGGACTAAGGTTTGTACCCTCATTGATAATGGGGGAATAGGCCTTTAAATCTCTCAATATGGAACAAGCCTTTATTCATTAAAACTTGTAAAGAAATAGCATAAAAGAGGATCCCTTATGGATTAGATGGATTCATCATATTTATTTAATAACAAAAAGTATCTAGAAACACAAAGAAAATAAAAAGGATATATGTCTTTTAGGAAATTCTTAATGTCAATTAGGGATATCTTAATCAATAAGACAAGTGTAATCTCAAATACAAAAGAAATTTTAAGAAAATGAGGGGAAAATAATAAATTATTGCTGATTCATATAATTTTATGTCAGCTACACATCCCAAATAAAAGCCCCGTTGGACCAAATTTACTTGGTTCTATTATTGTATCCCTAAATATGCACTTTTTCTTTGGATAGCAAAAGTAGGGAAAATATAGACAAAAGACTATCTCTTCTCCACTCCAAGGATTTTCATATGAGAATTATATGGAGACCAAGAATCCATTAACCATATTTTTTTAGTGTTATTTCTCTAAAGAATTTTGGCAGGAAATGGTAAAAGTGGGTATACATCAAAAATCTAAATCTAACAGATGTAACATTATCTAGAATCTTCAGAATGATGAAAAAAATATATATTACAAATTCCCCTAGAAATATCTTAAGAATAGCTTCCTATATATGTATTACATACATATTGCTAAGAGATAAGGGGTCCCCTTGTCTTGACCCTTTGTTGCCTTTGAAAAAAACCTTGCACATATCCATTTATGGTCAATTAATATGAAGTTGTGGTTACACACAAATATATAATATCTATGAATCTTTTAGGAAAATTTAGGCTGGTTACAACCTCTTTTAGAAATTCCCAATCCACCATATTGAAAGCTTTCTGAAGATCTATCTTTAAAAAATATCTAGAAGATATTCTTCTCCTTTTATATCTTCTAATTAAACTTTGTGCAGGGAAAAAAATATCAGAGATTAGTCTTCATTTCACATATGCCCCTTGAGCTGAATCTATAATCTCTCATAGCACTTCTTTGAGTTTTGAGGATATGAGTTTGATTATGAGCTTATAGATCACATCACAACATGAAATTGGCTTATAATCTTTGACTGATGAAGTGCGGAGTCTTCGGAATCAAAGTTATGTATGCATTATTAATTTGTTTTTAGCATTCTTATGGAGTAAAAGTTGCTATGAATAACTTTCACTACATTATTTTCAATGTGATTCCATGAGGCCTTATACAATTCAGTAATGAATCCATCCGAGCTAGGGAATTTGGAATCACCCATATTAAAAAGTGCCTTTTTGACTTCTTTTGGAGATTAGTATAATGATAGTGATTTATGATCTCTCTCATTAAGTATCCTGCCATTCATTATAGTCTCCCTACAAATATTCTTTAATGATCTCTTGACGAGCCCAATAGATTTTTATAGTATGAGATGAATGCATTAACTATATCTTCTTGTGATGTGGAGAATCCCCCATCTTTATTAATTGCTATCACAATCTTACTTTTTTGCATCTTATAGTTTGTCAAGACATGAAAGAACACTCATCTATCATGATCTAACTATATGTTTAATATACCTGATATTATTTTTTTTTCTAAGAAAAGATGATTCAATTTCCTCTAATCTCTTTAATTTTAATTTTAAAGTCATTATTTATTCTTTATCTTCCAAAGATAGGCATTGCAATATCCTGCCTTGAAGAGTATGAAGAGCATTTCTAGTAAAAGAGACCCCTGCACTAATATGCTCTAAATGCTTTTCATTCAATTTTTTAGAGGATCCTTCAATAATTTTAGCTTTTGAACAAGCTGAAACATGTTTGAACCAATAATTTTTTTCTAGGTGCTTTGTACTAGGGAGTGAACTCTTTGTGTGAAAGTCACATTTTACATAATTTAAATTGACATTTCTCTCTCGTGTTCCTATCACCATGGTCATTAGGACCATATAATGGTCTGAGAATATTTTAGGAAAATAAACTAGGCATATTTATCTAGTCATAAATTATTCCATTCACTATTAGTTATTTCTCTATATAGCTTATTTGACATTCTGCCATTTTTCCAACTAAAATTATTTCCAGAGGAAGGGAGATCCTCCAAATTTACATATGAGCAACATTTGAAGACATCTTGACATTCATAAGTACTGACTACTCTTCCTCTTACTTTATCTAGCCCTGAGAGGAGGGAGTTGAAATCTCCTAAAACCATGTGGATTATTCTACACTATTTTTTTTTATTAGCTCTTCCCATAGTGCCCTTCTACTTATAACTAAGTGAAGCCCATATATGAATGATAATCTAAATTTTATTTTTCTTACTCTATCTATTATTCATAGATATTTGTGTTAAGCCGGAGTGGATAAAACACTTATATCTATTGTTTGATTATCTCATAATACAAAAATTCTACCATTCTGATGATAGGAAAATTGTCAAAGGAGTTATATCTTTTAAACTTCATTTTCATTAGCATGATAATTTCTCTGAGTTAAGTTTAGCCTCAATGATGGAAAATATACCAATTTCATAGGCATTCATAAGCCTAAGAATCTCTTGTTTAAAGGGGCAGAAAAATCTCAATATATTCCAACTAATGATCTTCATAATAGTTAATTGGATCCTTCCTTATGTGTGTCCCCGTTCAATTGCATTATTGAGTGCATTTATTATTACTTCATGGCACTCATCAAAGCAATCATCCATATTGATGTCACCACCCATTTCATTTATGTACACTACCCATGCATGATGTTTGTGTGCAATGCCCGAATGTCTCATCATAATCATTATAACATATTCTTCAACACTTGAAGCATATATATGTTTTTATGGTATCTTATGTATACTACCCATGCATAAAAATTCATATTGATCCCAATATATATGTACACTACTCATCATAATCATCCATATTCATCAAAGCATATATTTATGGTATCTTGACACATTCCCCTACAGTTTATCATAGATACATCCATTTACAACCAATTTAGACTCAGTCAGACCCATTCATATGCTTCCACCCATACAAAAAGAGAGAAAAACATAAGTTAGTTATGTAAGTACGGTACTTATAAAGTTGAAAGTACAAATGCTTATAAGCTATATTTGTTCTTAGTTTTTATGATACTTGAGGCCATATGATAAAAATATTCTTATGAAATAACCATGAATGTAGTTGATAATTTTCTAAAACATATGGAATTGTGAATTAATCTCATGTTGATATGAATTATTGTATCAATAGTAAATTTTATAAAGGATAGCTACAAGGAGACCATCATTAGGATTAACTCAATGATACTTACCACCTTGTATGTCATTAGGAAAAAGGATCATTTTATAATAATTTCGCCTTCATTCTATATCCCTACTTAACATAAATCAATCTATTTGAATTTACATCATACAAATCAAGTGAACAAACCATATGATCTAAAGAGTCATACATACATCCATAAATATCTTTCCTACTTGCATTATATTATCTCATTATTGGTTGATATGATTAGTAATACAATCCTTATGAGATTGATATCTAGATGAATGTTATCTTTACTACTTGTATGACTTTTATACTTATGCATCTTTATTGACAAGATAGCTTCAATAATATACTCTTGGAATACTATCTAACTAATAAAATTTGGCAGTATAATAAAATCACAACACATATTTGAGCTCATAGAACAACTTAGAAAAAAATAATGAGAGAAAACACATTCCTTATATATATGATGAATAATGAATTAGAAGAGCAGTACATTATTATATTTTCTAAATGTAGAAAAGTTTGTTTTGCCAAAATATTATTGAGGCTCAAGATTTTTAGATATGAATGAAATGACTAAATTGATGAATATGAAAATATGATGGGAATTTTATACCTAGGATCTATTACTTATATAAATTTGATCATTATGAAGTTTTTATAATATTGAAAATTTTTCAAAGGTTTAGAAGAAACTATTTGTTCAAATTATTTATAGGAAACTTATTAGAATTTTTTGCATAACAATCTAAATATTATAAAAAAGGGATTTAGAAATTTATAATTAGATTGCATTGTGTCTTACTTAAAAAACAAAAGGTAGTAATTTATCTATTTGATAGATACAACAGCTAGGATTGATTGATCCATTTAAGTTGATATCCTATATTGATTAAGATTGTAAACTTAATTACTAAATGTTTAAATTAGAATTTAGCCGCAAGTATTTCTTCAAACTCTATATCAATTAATTTGGATCTTTTATCATATTTCTCCACACCAAAGAAGAAAATTGGATCCCATTCTTCATTTATCGAATGGAACCAAGACTAAAATAAAACAATAATTATAGAGAAATACTAAGGAAGAGGATACATTGATCCTCTTTCTTTTTTTATTATATATTTAACATTTTTTTCTTTTTTTGGTTTCTTCTCTAAAATCATAGAAAAGTAATTTTGAATTTTAATAAAATAAATTTATTTATTTTATTTTCTTAAGCAGATAATTATGGTTTTTATTTAGACTATGGTAGGGACCCAAAAGCATAAATAACATATTGGGACATCTAATATAAATAAATGAACCTATTCATATGAAAAGATTTATCACTAATCCAACCACGTAACGGGTTTATCAAAAGAACATAAAAGAGTTAAAATGTGGGAGTGATGTGGGATCAACAGGATCACAACACATCCCCCCATCACAAGCATCGTGCTGATAACGTGTTATAAATGGGCTTCCCCCACCTGCCAGTTATTGTCCGCTTTGGCCCAACTTCAGGCGGGCTTCGCGAGTTTAAAATGCATCTTACGGGTTAAAGGGGTACCACGCTTATAAATTGCTCAAGGACCTCGTCTGAGAGCAATGTGAGATTAACAGGATCACAACATATATATAAATCTCACTCTATATGAATCAAAATAACTAATAATAAATACATTTACCTATTAATTTTTTTTGAAATTAAGACTAATAGTATTTATAATAATCATGAGGTATCAATTATTTTATGAGTCATTATAAAATAATTACTTTAGGTTTATTTCATTCAATCCCCATAACTTTGCTTGAATATAAACCTACTGAAATCTTATAATATAATATTATCAGTAGTATGTCCAACTCAATTTAGATTATGAACTAATGACTTCAACAAGAATCAATGATTTGATCTTATATGTATAAGTCAAACTTTACACAATAAATCTTCAGCTATGTAGAATTAAAAACAAACTTATAAATTAGCTCATGTATCTTCTCATTAAAAAAGCTAATTCAATTTTATTATAAATGAAACTAAACAAATATCAATAACAATAAAATGGATTTTAGTGATTTATAGCTCTAATAACAAAAAGTTGCAATGTTTCCCAAAAAATATAAAAAATTGTATTTCATTCGATGTATAGGCAAGAAAAAATATTTGTGAATATCACACATATTGTAATTTTAGTACAATGCAACATTCAGATAACAATATAATGAAAAATTAAGTGAATATGCACAATAGGAATTTTTTCCATAATTGAAATTAAATTAAAGTAAACCTTATAAAAAAGTACCCTTATGAGTTGATTTCAGTGGCAAGAATAAATTCACTAAGAATGTCTATCTTTGTTAGAATTTAGTTAGACTTGAAATAATACATAGATTCCTAGATTATAAAAGAATGTAATAGACCAAACAAATTTGCCTTACATAAAAAATAAAAGACAATATTTTCTCTAATTGATGTACTCAACAACATGCGATATTATAGATTCACTTTGGTTTTATGCTTGTTGGGTGTTCGAACTTATATGTATCGAATATTTTATGTTATTTGGCATGAAATTCTTGATCTATTTATACTTATTTAAGTTTAAAATGGATAGGTTTTATTAAATTACTATTTTGATAAAAATGGGAAAATAGTAGAGAAATCAGATATATATTTGGTGAAATTGGTAAACTTAGCAGACTGAGAACTTGGATAGGAGCAAAATAATGGAAAGACATGAATTTTCTCATATCACAACTTGATTAGACTTTTTATAAGCTTATTGAGAAGTCGCGATAGCCTTTCTTTGTCGCTGACTCTACAAATTAAATTGTGATTTGTATCTAATGACTTAATCATTGAGTTGTCACAACCTTTTCATTATGCAATACTATCATTGTGGTCATGATATTTTCTAAGTTATGACCATACTATTTCTAAGAGACAATGATAGCTATTACTTTATTTTCACTTTGCCGCAAACCATGTACTTGACTAGTACAATAAGTTATGATAATTTCTAATGTTATAACTTAATCAATATAGAACCAAAAATCATATAATACAAAACAATTTTTAGTCATGATAATATATATATATATTCATGATGACTCTGTTATCTATAGAGTAAATATCTATATCATGATATTCTTATCACAATAACTTTGCATTATATAGAGTAAACATTATTCTTATTGATGCACCTTTGTATTATAGAGAGTAATTGTCTTAGTCAAGTTATTCTTTCCAATGTGACTTCATGATTTAGATAAGTAAAACATCAGTCATGGCATTTCTACTACAACAACTTTGTTTTCTAGAGGAGAGTTACTTTTATTGTAGCGATCATTTATCACCATGACTTTTATACTTCAGAGAAAGTTCAAAGAGATAAAAAAGTTATGATCTCCCTCCAATCTCCTCTTTCCAACCACAAGATAGATGCACACAACAAATCTCCACAATGGTCAATTGTCTCAGTAATGATCGCTACCAAACATATTTAACTTTGAAGTTCTTATGAGATCCAATCACAGCGCATTAATGATGATTTAAATGCATATGAATCATACTCATCATAAGATTTTTAACATGGTAATTTTAATTTTTTTTATTAGCATGAGTTCAAATGAGACACACTGCTCGCATGGGTAAGTTTCGATTCATCAAAGAGAAATGTGTATTTTATTTTCATCTCCATTTGTTATGAAATAAAAATGAAATTATTGATTATATTACTAGTTTTTTTTATTGGTTTCTGAACCTAAGATTGAAATAGTATAAGTTGAGTTGGTGGGGGAAGAGGTGGGATAAAAAAATTCAAAGGGAATATATTGATAATAATATTTTTATACAAATTAATACTAATTTTCTTTTTTCAATTTTTATATTTACTATGAAAAAATAATTAATTTTATTTGATTAAAATTAGCACAATATTATAGACATTAGACATTAGTGCTCCTAATTCTAGTTTACCAATTAATTTTTTTTTTTGTAATTAGCGAAAGGATAAACTATTTTTAATTAATTAATTATTGGTTATTTAATCGTTTTGTATGTCCTGGCCCGGTAATCTAGGTCTTCATTCTGCAAAAAAAAAAATAAAAAATAAAAAATAAAAAATAAAAATAAAAATAAAAATCTGGCGTCCAATCGTGCAGTTCCTGTTTGTTCCACTTCGCTTGCGTCTGGAGCCTGGACTGGTTGAAAAACCATGTTGGAAAAAAAGAAAAGAAAAATCGGCGCCGGTGTTTTGTTCCGGCCGACCGGTTGTCGGCGTCCTATTTGAACGTTGTTGTAGGGAAATTATAAATACCGATCGTCACAAAAAAGTACAGCATCATCGGATCTGCAATGGGGAAGAACGATTTCCTAACGCCAAAAGCAATAGCGAATCGGATCAAGGCGAAAGGCCTTCAGAAGCTTCGATGGTACTGTCAGATGTGCCAGAAGCAGTGTCGGGACGAGAATGGGTTCAAGTGCCACTGCATGAGCGAGAGCCACCAGCGGCAGATGCAGGTGTTCGGCCAGAACCCTAACCGCATCGTCGATGGCTACTCAGAGGAGTTCGAAGCCGCGTTTCTCGACCTAATGAAGCGGAGCCATAGATTCTCTCGCGTGGCCGCGACGGTCGTCTACAACGAGTATATACACGATCGGCATCACGTCCACATGAATTCAACACAGTGGGCGACGCTGACAGAGTTCGTGAAGTACTTAGGGCGAACGGGGAAGTGCAAGGTGGACGAGACGCCAAAGGGGTGGTTTATCACGTACATCGACAGGGACTCCGAGGCTATTTTCAAGGAGAAGATGAAGAACAAGAGGATCAGAACCAACATCGTGGAAGAGGAGAAGCAGGAGAGGGAGATCAGGAAGCAGATCGAGAAGGCTGAATTGTCTCTGACATGTAAGAATGGCGAGGCACATGGCGGAGAGCTTCAAAATGCTGAACCACAGTCGCTCCCAGGCGTGAGGCCAGAAAGAGAGAGCGACGGTAAAATTGGGTTTGCTTTATGTTCCAAGAGCAATCCTGGGAGAGAGACGGGGCCTGGGTCTAAGTTTGTTTTTGAAGAAGCTGAAGGCCAGGGCACGCAGAAGTGGAAAAGTGAAGTGGCCGGCGCGAAGTCAGCACTGGAGGAGCTCATGCTGGAGGAGGAGGAGGCGAAGGAGAAGAAGAACAGAAAGGACTACTGGCTGTGCGAAGGGATAGTCGTGAAGGTCATGTGCAAGGCACTGATGGATAAAGGATACTACAGGAAGAAAGCCATTGTTAAGAAGGTGATTGAAAAGTATGTTGGGGAGGTGGAGATGCTGGAGAGCAAGCATCTGCTGAGAATCGACCAGGAAGAGCTGGAGACTGTGATTCCACAAATTGGGTGTTTGGTGAGAATTGTGAATGGTGCTTACAGGGGCTCTGATGCGAAGCTGCTGGCCATTGATGCAGCAAATTTCTGCGCAGAGTTGCAGATAGAGAAAGGTGTTTATGATGGCAGGCTGATCACGGGCATTGAATACGAGGATATATGCAAGCTCTCATTGTGAGCTGTTTCTCAGATTCATATTGATGCAGGTAATCTTTGTTTATCATTACACCGTACCTTTTGGCACTTGTTAAAGTGTTCATACAATGGTATCATTAATCACACTAATATGAAATTAATTAGGATCAATAAAACAAGATTGTGATCACACGTGACATCAGTATTAGCCAATGCATATATGATTCAAATTTTAATAGTTTATGTTATTCTTATTCTTCTTATTGATATTTTTTTTTACTTTTTTTTTGTTCTGCTGATGTTTTTATTTTTTTTATTTTTTTTTATTTTTTATATTTATTATTATTATTATTATTTATTCTTGTTCTTTTTATTCTAATATTATTATTACTACTATTTTTTCTTCACCTTTTTATTTTTATTTCTTCATTATTTTTTTATTTTTACTTTTCTTCATCTTTATATTGTTGTTTTTGTTATTAATTTTTTTTTCTTTTCATATTGTTATTGTTTATTATTATTATTAATTTAATATTATTATAATTATTATCATTTTTTCTTCTTTTTCTAATACTATTATTGCTAATACTTTTTTATCATCTTTTTTTTTTATTTTCTTATTTTTTTTGTATTATTATTTTCTTCTTTTTTATTTATTTATTTTATTATTATTATTCTTTTTTTTTACTTTTTTATCTTTTTCTTTAATTTTTTTAATTATTTTCTTGTTTGTTTTACTTTACTTCTTTTTATTGTTATTATTATTATTATTATTAATTTAATATTATTATAATTATTATCATTTTTTCTTCTTTTTCTAATACTATTATTGCTAATACTTTTTTATCATCATCATCTTTTTTTTATTTTCTTGTTTTTTTTTGTATTCTTATTATTTTCTTCTTTTTTATTTATTTATTTTATTATTATGATTCTTTTTTTTTTTACTTTTTTCTCTTTTTCTTCAATTTTTTTAATTCTTTTCTTGTTTGTTTTACTTTAGTTTTTTTTATTGTTGTTATTATTATTATTATTAATTTAATATTATTATAATTATTATTATTTTTTCTTCTTTTTCTAATACTATTATTGCTAATACTTTTTATCACCAACATCTTTTTTCTTATTTTTTTAAAATATTATTATTGCTAATAATTTTTCTTTCATCATCTTTTCTTTTTATCTTTTTTTCTTATTTTTTTAAAATATTATTATTGCTAATAATTTTTCTTTATCATCTTTTTCTTTTTTATCTTTTTTTTTATCTTATTTTTTTGTTCGTGTTCTTATTATCGCTCTTATTTTTGTTCTTATTTATTTATTTATTATTTTCTTCTGTCTCATTATTTTTTTTTCTTTTTTATCTCATTATTCTTCAAAATTTTTTTTATTCTTTTTTTGTTTGTCTTGCCTACTTATATTATTATTATTATTATTATTATTATTATTTTTCTTCTTATTATTCTTTCAATACTATTACTAGTATTGTTACTACTACGACTAGTTTTTCTTCTTATTAATCTATTAATAAAGGAGCAAGCCACTAGTTCTTCTTCTTCTTACCCTTCATCTTTTTTTAAATATTATTTCACGCGTGATAATAATCAAATATGTTGATCATACTTGAATTAATCATTCATTACAAATAAATTAATAATTATGCATCAATTACTGTCAGGAATTTGGGCACCACCATAGAGATCACCTCGAAAACTACCACTTATGAAACATACCACCACGACACTACCACTGCATCACCATGGCCAATGTTCACGTCATGACGAAAGCAAAATGCAAATACACAAAAAATAGAAATTGCACCACCATTGCAATGATGGTGCCGCACCCAACATTGTTATAATTTGAGTGTTTAGTGAATATCATAGAGAGAGGAGAGGAGAGGAGAGGGAGGAAAAACATGAAATTATATTTTCATTAATTTTAAAAATGGTGAGGTTTTATTTAATTTTATTTTATTATTTATTTTATTTATTTATTTGGTAGCACTTGACATGTAGATTATTTCAAATCACACACACACACACTCACACTCACACACACACATGTTTTGATGAACTCAATCAAACACTTGATTTTGTCTCGGTACTGGCATGTCATCAATATAAACTATATATATATATATAAGCATATATATATATTTGTTTATTTTACATTATGTATATATATATATATATATTGAAATGCTTATATATATATGTTTATATATAAACTTATAAACTTATATTGAATTAATATATGGATATATATTTATATATATATAACCTATAAATATACATGTATATAACCTATAAATATACTATAACCTACAAATTTACACACACACACACACACACACACAACATATATATATACACGTGTCTATATAACATATAAATATACATGTATTTATAAAACCTGTAAGTATACATGTATTTATATAACCTATAAGTATACATGTATGTAAATACCCTATAAATATACATGTTTGTATATAACCTATAAATATACATGCTTGTATATAACCTATAAGTATATGTGTATGTATATAACCTATAAATATACATATATGTACATAACAATAACCTATAAATATATACATATATAATTATATGTTATATATGTGTGTACTTTATATATGGCTTATATATGTATATGTCATATGTACACCCACATGCATCACCGGCGCTGGCCGTCAGCTTTTGGTGATGCCTGTGGTGGCATTGGGTTTCCAAGCTGATGGCTAAATCTTTGAGGCTAAAAACCCACCAGAAGGTGGGTTTTTGGTGTTTATCTTCTTTATCAGACTTGCTATGCATGGTTTTGGTTTGTAACTGTAAGTGAAATGTGTCTTGGCTATGTAAACGTGTCATCTCTCTCTCTCTCTCTAAATCTAGCAATTAAAAAAAAAAAAAACAAAACTAGTTATCTAATTGAGGTTTTGCATTAAGTGAGGTATGTGCTCTGTATTTCTGTTTTTTTTTTTGGCTTCTAAAATAATAAATGCTTAATATTTTGGGATATATTTTGTTACAATTTTTAAAAAGTTAGCTTAAAAAGTATATTATATGGGCTAAAGGGCATGATGATTGGGTTGCTCCCAAGACCCCGGTAATTATAATATAAATTTGTTATTTGGTAAAATATATAAAATATATAATATAAAAAATCTGAAATATATAATAATTTGTTTCCCATAAAAAATGCAATTACTTGAAATAAGCTTTGGACTGTAAATGATGGGTAAGTAATAAGTTAGAAAATTTAAAAATTTATAATGAAAATTTTACTGGGAAAAAAACGGAAAATGGGAGGTAGGCTTGTCGGCGTGTGCCTTTGTTGCCCGCATCTGCTTGCGACGTTTTGTTGTGTTCTCCACCTTCGATACTGCCTAAGGCTGTTGCATGAGTCACGAGGCTGTGATCGGTTTGAATCTTTCGTTGCTCCAATTCTCTTCCTCCACGGGCAAAGCATCTGGTGGAGTAGGCTTGTCGCAATTGAATCCAGCATGGCTCATCTTCTTCAGTCCATCTTCCTTCCCGCTGTCGCTGTTCGGCCGGACTCCAATTCCGCTTCATTTCTGCGCAGAAACATGCAGGTGCGAGCAATCAGGGAGATCTTCATGCCGGCGTTGAGTTCGACCATGACGGAAGGAAAAATCGTGTCGTGGTTGAAATCGGAAGGGGACAAGGTCTCGAAAGGCGAGGGCGTCGTTGTGGTCGAGTCTGATAAGGCCGACATGGACGTCGAGACTTTCTATGATGGTTACGTGGCAGCTGTTATGGTCGATGAAGGAGGAGTAGCCCCCGTCGGGTCCGCCATTGCCTTTTTAGCAGAGACTGAGGAGGAGATTCCTGTGGCGAAAGAAAAAGCCAAGGCATCATTTTCATCGCCGTCAGATCCGGAGCAGACATCTGCTAATTCTTCTCCTAAGGTTCAGCAACCGCCGGAGAAATCCACCGACATTGTGGTTCCCGTCAATGAGAGTACTATCCATCCTTCATCAGAGGGAGGGAGGAGAGTGGTGGCCTCTCCCTACGCGAAGAAACTGGCTAAGGAGATGAAGGTGGTGTTGGAGAAAGTGGTTGGGAGTGGTCCTGATGGTAGAATAGTAGCCAAGGATGTAGAGATGGCTGCTTCTCGTGCAGTCCCAAGTCCCCCATCGCCATTGGAGGCTGCTCCAAAGGTAGAAAGTGTAGCGATGGATGCTTCCGTGGTGCCATTCACAACAATGCAGGTTGCAGTGAGCAGGAATATGGTGGAGAGTCTGGCTGTTCCATCTTTCAGAGTCGGGTATACTGTTACGGTTGATGCTCTTGAAGCCCTTTACCACAAGGTAATGCCTGTGAATGTTTTTTATCTCTTTCTTCTTAGCAAATTATTGCGATCCAATCTGCTTCTTCCACAGAAATTTCTCTCTGACACTCAAAATCCAATTTTGTATGATTTTTTGCTGAGAGAAAATGTTGTCTCTGTACTTTCATGCTCCTCTAAGTAGCTGGATGAGCCACATCGTTGAATACCCAGAAGGCTCGTGTTCGATTAATTATTGTCATCAAATGTGGTGATGCTTTTTTTATTTTTTGATTGGTCTTTGTTGCTGTTTTTAGATTAAATCCAAGGGAGTGACCATGACAGCTCTGCTTGCAAAAGCTGCAGCACTTGCATTGGCCAAGCATCCAATTGTGAATTCTGGCTGTAGAGATGGCAAAAGCTGTGCCTACAATACCTCCATCAACATTGCAGTTGCTGTAGCCATGGATGATGGGTTGATCACGCCAGTGCTTCAAGATGCTGATAAGGTACTCTTATTCAACTCGAACCTTCCCATTGGCCACGTGGACAACACTTATTTTCTCCATTTTTTTTGGGAATGGTTTCTGATGTTTCAGGTTGATATTTATTCATTGTCGAGAAAATGGAAGGAGCTGGTGCGCAGGGCCAGGACCAAACAATTGCACCTTAACGAATATAACTCTGGTACTGCCTTACACGTCTAACTTTTCCATGCTGCTGGTTGTTTTCTTCTCCAGATTGAGTTCTGATTTATTTATTCAGGCAAATGTTCTTCTTTCCTTGCAACGTTGTTTCTGTCTGTTTGTCGAAATAATGAAAACGAGTTGTTAGTGCAGATAGAGTACAAAAGTTGAGGCTCAATTTGGTGCATGTGAGTGACTAGTCATTGTGGGTGCAGAGGATGTAAAACCCAACTCAAGTTCATGTAACACATCACATCGGCGTGTTGAATTAGAGTCTCAATTTTGCGTCTCCTCTGCATGATTATATCCAAATCTGAATGAATCTTAGAGAAGAATAATATCGATAAAGTCAAAAGTAAAAATTAATTTACTTATAAAATGCTGAATTGTTACTAAATTGTCTACTTGTTTGACTGTCACATTAGCAATGAGAAATAGTAGCCCAGTCAAAAAAGGATGGTGGGAAGTTTTTTTTTTCTATTTTAGGGTTTGGAATTATGTATGAGGGTATTTCTGGTATTTTTTTCAATAATTTGCCCCCAAGCAGAATTATTGTAATTTTGTTCTTCATCTTGGGTGATTATTTTTTATTCTCATATTTCTAGGTTATTATTTATCCAAGTCTATCATTATTAATAGTGTCTTTTGTTTGTTCTTGAATTAACGTGGTCTTGTCACAAATTTTCATTCAAAAGTAGGTATTTTTTGGTTTGCCAATATAATTTTTTTTTTATTGAAATCACTTTTAGTCTCTACCTCCCCCGTGCTCGAATTACAAATTATACAAGAGTTTTCTCTTAGTTTTATTCTTCATGCACGCAATGTCTAAATTTTATTAATTGTATAATTTTTAATTATATCTTTATGATTTTTTTTTTCACATTTTGTCATTTCTAAATGTGTATATCTAATTTTGGTGTATGTATCTATTGGAGGTCATGCTTTAGTGTGATGACAAATATATTTTGTCTGAGGATAGCAGGTCTCACATTCTAGACTCATTAAATGCGGTCTTGCAGATTTTAGGAGGTAAAATTATTAATATATTAATCTCTCTCAGATTTCTCGCCAAGAGGGATTCTTAGACACTAGATATGACCTTCGCATCCTTATCTCGCTCTATCTTCACATCTTCTGAGTTTGCTATCTTGTTATAACTTAATATTTCATACTATAAAACATAATTAGATAATATTTCTCACATAATTTTCAATTTATTTGATGAATATTGGATTTGATGTGGCGTGTATTTTCATAGATGAATTTATTTGATTTATGAGAATATGAACATAAATTTTTTTTTTGTTTTTTTCATATATATTTCACATATTTTCATTTGTGATTTTATGACTAGATGTTGTTTTAATATTTATTGCACACCATGACTTCTTTAATCATAAGATTTGTTGTCATATTATATTCTTTTTATCTCTTTCTTTCTATTTCTCTCAATGTATGTTTGTCTCTCTTTTTTTTCTTTTTGTTTCTCTATATGTTTGTTTGTTTGTTTCTCTCTCTCTCTCTCTTAGTGTTTCTTTTTCTCTATCTCTCTCTGTTTGTCTCTCTTTTTGTTTCTTTTTATCTCTCTCTCTCTCTCTCTCTTTTTGTTTCTCTCACTTTATGTTTCTCTTTCTATCTCTCTTTCTCTCTTTGTTTCTTTTTCTCTCTATGTTTCTCTCTCTATATGTTTCTCTCTCTCTCTCTATGTTTCTCTCCCTCTTTCTATATTTCTTTATTTCTCTCTATATTTTTCTATGTCTGTCTCTCTATCTTTTTCTCTATATTTCTCTCTCTATATATCTCTCTATGTTTGTCTCTCTCTCTATATTTCTCTATGTTTGTCTCTCTCTTTCTTTATTTATCTCTTTATGTTTCTCTCTGTCTCTCTAATTGTCTCTCTCGCTCTCTCTTTGTATCTATATATTTGTTTTTCTATCTTTTTTTATTTCTTTTATTCTCTCTTTTTGTCTGTCAGGTACACACTCTCTCTCCTTTTGTAGGTTTGTCTGTCTCTCTCATTCTGTATGTTTGTCTCTCTCTCTCTCTCTACTTTTGTATGTCTCTATTGTTCTTTCTCTCTACTTTTGTATGTCTCTCTCGCTCTCTCTCCTTGTCCTTCTGTATCTCTCTCTCTCTTTGTCTCCTTCTGTATGTTTTTTTTTCTCTCTCTCTCTATCTTTTTGGCCACCATTTCTCTAGTAATTAATCTTGCAAATTTGGCCTATATTTTCAGAGTTCATACTTTGGTAAGATGATAAGTGTCTTTGTGGTAAATTTTAGTTAAGACTTATTAGACATAATTTATTAGTTTTTGGATCGTAAGGTTGTCTTGATAATATACTCTTAGGCTAAGTGCCAAGTGGCAATCTTGCTTACTGTGATATAATTTATTAATTACTTGAAGTTTTGCTTATTTTTTTGTCTCCCACATTGATCACCTTTTTCTTTTTGTTCTTCTGTGATATTCAGGCACGTTTGCCATTTCAAACCTTGGAATGTATGGTGTGGATCGGTTTGATGCTATTCTTCCTCCAGGAATTGTAATTATTTTTTCTCCTCTTCTTCCTGCTGCTTTTTCTGTGGAGCTGTGCTAATTCCTTTTTTTGTGTGTTTGTTTGTTTGACTGACTGAACGAAGGGAGCAATAATGGCCATTGGATCATCTCAGCGCACCGTCGTAGCCACCGATGATGGTTGTTTTGGCGTAAAGAACCAGATGCAGGTAAAAAAAAAAAAAAAAAAAGCCATGAAACAGATAGTAAGATTCTGCGACGTCTTGAAATGTCACATTTTCTATGGCGCAGGTTAATGTCACAGCAGATCACCGCATAATCTACGGTGCAGATTTAGCTTCATTCTTGCAAACTTTTGCTAGCATCGTGCAGGACCCAGCTGCAGTTACGCTTTAGAGAGTGTGACCTGCAGCGGGGCTCTATTTTTATTTTGTTTTGTCGTATTTATTGTCAGAAAACACCAGCTTCATTCTTGCAGACTTTCTCTTGTTTTGTTTGGTTAAGTACAAGTGTGCGTGCGTGTGCAATGTGTGTGTGAGTGTGCGCCTGTGGACGCGCACGCACACACCCACACACATCTTGATATATTACATTGTTTGGTATTTTTGGAATTGCTCCTCAGATTATTTGACTTTGTTCACACCATGGTCGGACCTTGGTCGGACCATGGTCGGACCTCATTCAGTCTAGGCATGAATCATTGTTGAAGTGTTGACGGATTGTAAAATAAATATCACAGAGAATAACATAAGAATAAGTAATTTTACTATATGGTCATCATTTATCTCATAATTTTTATTATATGGCCTACCAAACTCAGATTTAACTCTGACCCAACTTGTTCTCAGCCTTTTCATCGAGCCAGGGCTAGTCCCCAGCCCGTGCCTAGTTTAGCCTGGATTCATTTCAATTTTTTTCCAATATTTTCAAAATGAAATTAGAAAATGTATTTCGATTAAAAAATTATATTTGACATACATATATATATATATATTCAAAATAAATAATAGAATTAACTTTAAAATATTTAAAGTTAATTATAAAAGTTTTAAATGTGTCATTAAAGTAGTCTTTATAAAAGTTATATTTTATCATTATTAAAAAATTATAAAAGATAAAAAAAATTTTGATTTTATATTTGTTGAAATTTAATATTTTTTTAATTATATAAATTATTATTGTTTTGAATTGTACTATTATGAATTATAAATTATTAGTTTCATGAATTATAGAAAAAAAAAACAATCAAAATTATAAAATATATTATAAAATTTTAAAATGACAAATTATCAAAATTAAGTAATATATAAAAATTTTTGTATTACAAATTTAAATATTTTTCAAAGTATAAATCTAAAATGTTAATCATTTTTACAAATTATAAAAATCATAAAATAGGTAGAATTATGGAATTTACAAAATTTACTAAATCATTAAAATTGTTTGTTTTTCTTTTAAATTTAGTAAAAATTACATGATTTGTAAAATTTTAAAATAAAAATATCTAGAATCATAAAAACTTTAAAGTTATTAAGACAAACATTTGAAGAATTGTAATATACAACAAATTATAAATCTTATAATATATCAAAAAATAGAACAAATAAAAATGTCACAAAAATTATTCTTTAATTAAATTATATTGATTATCTAAATTCCAAAACATAATATTTTAATCTTTCATTTTTATTTTTATGATGAAAAAATGAATAAAAAACTAAAAATTTTATTAAATTTTCATTTTTAAACATTCTAAAATTTTTAAAAATATAAATATATTAAATATATATAAGTTTATCAATTTTATAATTTTGGTAAGTTTAAAAAATATAAAAATTTATTGAAGTATAAAACTATGTTTAGAATTTCTACAAATTATAAAAAATTATAAAATAGATATAATTATGGAATTGATAATATATATCAAAATAAAAAATATTTTAATATTTCAAAAATAAAACAAATAAAAATGTCATATAATTATATTTTTTGTATAAATTATATTGATTCTCAAAAGTATCACAATCATTTAAAATATCTAAAAAATATTTTAAAATTCATTATTATTTATATGAAAAAAATATGAAACACTAATGATTTTATAAAATATCTAAAAAATATAAATAATAATAGATATAAAAGTTATAATATTTAAAAATTTTTATAATTACAAAATTTGATAAATTTAAAAATTTTAAAAATTACGGTACAGACGATTTATACATTTCTTGTATGTTCCGTTAAAAATGGGTCTTCCCTTGATTATCTCTTTCGGAAATTCCCACACTTCCTTGACTTTGTTTTTTTTTGCAATGGTGAACTGTTTAATTTTAAAATAAAATATTTTTGAAGATTAACATTTTGACACGTGGAGACATTTAACTGTAAAAGAAAAATAATATTATTCGCAAAATATAAATATGACTGCGCATGAATAAATTGGGAGATTGGAGAACGCCCTGATTATTATTATTATTATCTCTGCCAAGCTCTCCCCCGTATGGCTGGCGAAGAAGAGTTCTCATTTCCCACCATTGCGCGTTATTCAAGCATTGGATCACCGACTCTCTGGTCTCCGCCTTCTTCAGCACCGGAGCAGAAATCGCAGTCGCCAAAGCAATGGAAATCGTCGTCACTGACGAACAGAAAAAGCAGTTCGTCCGGCGACAGAACAGCGAAGCCTTCGAGAAGAGGAGGAAAAAGCAAGAGCATCGGGAAAGACACCGGCGAGGAAAAGCAGGAAAAGATGGACATGCTCTGGGAGGATTTCAACGATCAGGTTCAGGTCCTGCGGACGAAAAGCGGTCATCGGATCACCTCCGTCAGTTCCCTGCCGGATTCTGACGTGGTGAACGTCAATTGTGTTCATGCTTTCCGGCTGTCCAAAAACGGCGCCGGCGCAGTCTTCTCGCAAAACAAGGCTGGATTACTCGTGTTTCTCAAGGTTGTAAAAAAACTCTTTACGCAGCATCATGATTCTCAGAGATCTAGCTGAGAACCGATCGCAATTACTTTTCCGATCATCGGAGAAGCGTCAGATCGCCAGATTTTTTCATCGTATCCATCCATCTGCGATGAAACGCACCAGCATGCTCCATATCTGGTATTGTTTTAGTCGTATATAATTCGAATTTAAGGAGTGCGATTCGTTTATATATTCGATCCATACTGGAATCTTATTCTGCTTGTGATGAACTGTTCATATTTTCGATTGACAAATAATGTTCTCCAGGAGATGATGATTTTGTTCTTATCATTACTTCATGCTTATTCAGTCATCTTGTTGTCTGTTCGTGTGCCCTTCGTCTCCTCCAACTCTCATCGACAATCCTCTCTGCGCAGAAATTGCGAGATCACTTTGTCCATTCCGATTCATTTTCAAACCCTAAATTTCTACGATTTTTACCAGATTATGTTTTTAGTTCCTGTTTTTCAGTGACAGATCGCTCTGTTCTGTTGGGATCTCCCGTTGGGATGGTAATTAAATAATATATTTTTATCAATAAATAATGAATTCAGCGAGAAATCGAACATGTGACTAAATTAATTCTTAATTAAATTATTATTTGTTTTTCAGAATTTCAATCTATGCTTTATATTTTTTTCTAAGATTCTCTTTAACTTTTTTTCTGGAAGTTTATATAATGCATAAATGCACACACACACACACCCACACACACACACACACACACACACGTGGAACCAAGAGGAACCCAAATCCTCCAAGAATAGCCTTGCAAAGCTTAAACACTTAATCATTGAATTTGATAAATGCTTACCTTATTTCAAAATCTTAATTTAATAATAAATAATATATTTTGAAATTTTAAATTCTAGGAAACTTTTACACAAGTACCCTCACAAAAAAACAAGATGCCTATTTACTTGTCACACACACACACACACATACAAGGTTGATTGGATTGAGTTGGGTCAACTTGAATTCAAATATGGTCAACTTGAATTCAAATATGGTCAACCCAAGTTGTGATCCAAACTGGCTTCAACAACTTGAATCCAACTTTAATTAACAATATGAGCTCAAGTTGAGTTTAGGTTAGGCTAGGTCGCATCATTTGTAGTAATAAAATAAAAAATAATAATAAAAATTAAATAATTAAAATTCTAAACAATATAAATTGAAATTTATTAGTTTCTTAATATTTTTTTGGCGGCTTTAATTTGATATTTGAATAAATAAAAAATTACAAATTAAATTTAATGGGAGCATTATGAAAAAAAGTGTAGGCTAAATGTTCTCACTTACCTTTTCTAGAGCATTTCTCATTTTTATACTCATCAAAAAATTATAAAATTTAGATATGATCTATCTTTTCCTATCAAAAGATAGCATTCTTAATTAAAAATTTAATTTCTTGTTAGATCATAGTTGAAAATTTTAATAAACTTGGAGCTTATAATATTTATATAAAATTTAAATAGGCTTTGGGCCTTATCTCTAGGCCCAAAGCCTACCTGAATTTAGCCCGAGTTCCAATTTTTAATTCAAATCTAATTCGATCCTGATTTTTCCCCAGGTTAGGTTCAAACAACTCAAGTTGCAACCCTATCCTGATCCCATCTCTATGTAAACCTAGGTGGAATTGGATTTGAGATAGAAATTAAGAATATTATGCGTTGAGATCGCTCCTACAAATCAAATTAGCTAGTAGGGTATGATGAATCATATTTGAGATCTAGTAATGGGTGTCCATTTTTATTAATGTCCAACCATTTGTAGCTATCTCTTGTGTTTAGTAAATATTTCTACACATAATTTCTCCTCGTTCTTGTAACTAATAATAAATGAAAAATTTTGATCTCTATTTATCAGTTGATAAATCTGTCCCTTTTTTGGATAATAATTGAATATATTTCATATTATTTCAACCAAGATAAGATATATAACAAATATGAAATAGTTAAATGATTATGTTAATTAATTATAAAATATTTTATATAAGAGAAAAAAGTTTTTTTATTCCTCCCCCTAGGGATATTTTTATAATTTAGGAATAGAAAGATGAATCTTTCATTTCCACAATGATTTTAGGAAGAGAAAGTTGGATGAGCACTTCAAAAAAAAAATTAATATATTTCATAAATTAGAAATGAATATATCAATTACCAAAACTCTAGCTTAAATATCGAATTATGTTCAATTCATGAAATATATAATAAGTAGTAAGAGAAAGTTGGAGACATATGATGCTATAAATATGGCCAAGAACTGTAGTGCCATTGATCAAAGAAAACTTCTGAGAAAATTAAAAGACCCGGAAGCTTTACTATAATTTGTACTATTGTAGATCACATATCTTGAGAGGTATAGTGTGATTTGGAATTAAATATCAACTTGATGCCCTTATCAATTGCACACAGATTGAATCTTAACAAAATTACTCAACATCTCTCTCACTCCAAATAATAAATCAAACAATCACCTACCCATATAGAATCATTGAAGATGCATTAGTCAAGGTTGATATTATTATTTTTTTAGTAAATTTTATTATTTTGAATATGGAAGAAGATCAATCTGTATTGTTCATTTTGGGACAATCATTTTTTGTTTGGGACATGCTATCATCGATGTCAAAAAAAGGTGAGTCCGCTCTCTCTAACTGTGATGAACAAGTAAAATTTAATCTTTACAATGGTTTATGGAATCTAGATGACTATGAAATGAGGTGTTGGAGAATCAATAATCTGCTCTGTACTGCATTGCAATAAAAAATAAATTTCTAGCAAAAAGATTTTATAGATGACCATTGGCCAGATGAAGACATAGTGTATGGACCGAAAGAAGAAATTTAGAGTTATAACAGTGATAAAGTTTACAAAATAGAACAAATTCTTCTATTTCAAAACTATGATAATGATGAAAATAATATTCTTCAAATTCAGAGTGTGATATAGTTAACGAAATAGAAGAGTAACTTCAAAACTATGATAATGATGAAAACAAAAAAAATGAAGAATTATATTGAAGTTGCAAAGTAATGAATAAAGAAAGATGACTCCTATGAGTTCACAATATTCTTCAAAGTCTTGATATCTGAGGAGTCTTATGATGATAGCTTTAAGAAAGATGCAATATTTATGGAAAAAGACAAGGATGAGATATAGAATTCATGAAGGAGAGAATCAAAACAAAGTTATGATAATGCCTATCACTATGTCTTTAGTGATACATGATACAAATAGCCAAGAAAATATAGAAGACAAAGCTACTTTTATGGACAACTTTGTTATTTTGAAGTTACAAAAAGAAAATTACAATGAGAAGGTGCAAGATAGAATCATGACTATGCACAATATAGCAAATTTGGAATTACATAAAGAAAAAGAACAATACAAGCTCAAAGACAAAGCCGCGACATTACTCATTGTCATGACTATAGGGATCTAGAATAAAAATTGATACTAGAGCACAGAAGGAGCAGAAATATTCACTAAGTCATGATATCAAATGAAGAAAAAGCCTTAGAGACAAGTATAGCTAAAGAAATGATTAATGAAGAGACTAATAAAAATGAAGTAAAGTAGTATACTAAAAAAATTGCATGGATATCATAGTTTTTTACCGGGCTTAACTATTAAAGAAGCTTTGATAGTGTAGATGCAGCTACTAAATGTAGTGCTACTTGGGAGGTAACTCAAGAATTTTTTTTTCTGAATTTGTGATGTAATATATATGTATATCTAATACATAAATAAATATGCATACCCAATGACCCACAGGTATAGTCGCATAACTCAAATATTACCATGACTTTCAATATTATGTATGTTTGAAGTTACTTCACTATTTATAGAGCATATAATACTAAAACCTAGTCATTGCAATTTATTGTGATGATACATATTTAATTTTGGAGGGGGAAAATATGGCTTGGAAATAAATAATTATTTTAATGTATGAGTTTGTTAAATGCTTAATTTACCAAATATTATATTAAATTTTTGTGGTTGAGAATAATATGTAGATATGGAGATAGATTTGTAGGATATGTTGGATAATATGTGTAGATATGTAGTCGTTGGCTATGTATATTAATAATAATGTGTAGTTTTGACAAAATAATATGAAATTCATCAAATTAATGAGTTTTTGAAGGTATTTAATAGAGAAGATATATTTGTAGGTCTTTTTTAGTTTTGACATATATTCTTAGTTGAAACTCTACCTAAATAATCTTTGATGATTATTGTATATCGCGACCCTATCAAAATTAGCATAATCTTTATACTATGTGATATATTTTTAATGGTTATGATATTATTATTGAGTTGTAGTTCTACTTAGCTCAAAAAATTTTAATGGCTATAACATTAATTCTCCTTCATAGCAACCAAGTACCCCATTAGTGCTAAAGGTGATGACTAATTTGCAATTTTTTCTTTATATGGCTAGGTAGTTTCAAGTTAGAGCTGTGATAGTTTTACAAAGTTGTGACTGTTGATTTATAAAAAGATAAAGAGCCATAAATACTAATGCTAAAGTTACAATAATTATTCAAAGACATGAGTTTTGGGATACTCAATATTATAAATAACATTACTTGAGTAACATTATTTCAAAGGATCACAAATCTTATCCTCAAAGGAAGGTATAATATTTACTTATATGTGCAAGCCAAGTACAAATTTCATGGTATCCTAATAACATTGTAACCCTCTAAGGATTACAAATGGATGAATGCATGAAGGTATGGCCATGCATTATTAATGCAATGTAGTTTACTTTTTTTTTATATTATAGATATTGATGGATGGTGATTAAATTGAACTTAAATTAGATTTTTGACTAATGGTAAATTTGTATGAGGTATTATGGTAAATAATGATAGACAAATCATGAGACTCATCGTGCATATAATAGGAAGATGATAACACCCCTTCCAATTATGATATAGAAGAAAAATCAATACATCAAATCTTAAAGTTTGTGTATGTTAATTATTGAAAGTATGGTGTTTATAAAGTTGAAAGTGTAAATATTTTTATATGCCAATCTATTGTTTATATCTTAAAGAGACTAGTTCTCAATTAAGATGAATGTTATATAGAATATTCTTCATAGGGGTTCACCTTTTGTGTAGAGTCATATTTTCACAGAAGAGAGTTGTGATAAATAATTTATGGGACATGCATGAGTGTGTGATGATTCACAAAGTAGTGATAGTCCTTATGAGTTCATTTTACTCATATGATTCTCATTGGTGAATATTGATTGAAGCATATATTAATTGTATTAGTATGACACATGTGAAGCTAAAAATATAAATATTTACAAAACATGTCAGACATTAGTCTTTATAATAATAGAGGTCAGTGAATAAGTGTGTATATATAAAGTAACTATCAAAGGTAATTGAAGAAATTTCTTAAAAGGGATGAGATTATGAATAACTCTCTTGAAAGAATGAATTGTTATCTCAGTGGTGACGTATCAAGGGTACAACTATAAGGAGACCACCATTAAGAATGCCTCAATGTTGAGAACCACCTTTTATATTGTCAGGGCAATAGACCATTGTACAATACCCTAACTTTTACTTTATGTGTAACATAATAAATATTAAATGACTTAACGGCATCTTATAAATTAAATAAATGAGCCTTGGACATAAAATTATTTTATAATCTAAGTATCCATGATACTAAAAATGAGTTTCTTTTATATAGTAGTTGCACTATTGATACAATCTATATGTTATTCATATCTAGATGAAGGTTCATTATATTACTTGTATGAGTCATGTACTTACGGATCTCAATTGGTGAGATACTCTCATGAATGAGTTTTTAGGACATTTACTTATTGATTAAGGTGTGTAGAGTTACAAAGTTATGATTATCATGACCAATTAAGTAGAGTTTTGACTAAGAATGGATGTCAGAACTATACAAGTTTCTATATTCTATCCCCTCAGCTAAATACCTCCAAAAACCTATCAATTTCATAATTATTCATCAAAATTATCCAAAATTTCAAAGTCATGAAATAAACTATAATTTATTTTATTTTATGTCTACACATCATCATAAATCACTAAAATACATATGGATGTTCAACAATTTGAACACTAAACATTGGCTCTCAATTGATATGAGTATTTTATAGAATGTTTTCCAAATATATTTACCTTTAGTTATGAGTCATCTCTCATCGTGGTAAATGCTGATATGTATGTTAATTATGTGAGTATAGTGCTTATGAAACTAAAAGTATAAATATTTTTACTACTATATTAATTTAGATCTATATGATATATATGTTGTGAATGATCATCGAGAATGTGGACTTGTGAATGATCATCAAGCTTGGATGATTTGTTTTTTTGATAATAAAGTACCAAGGCCACAATTATGAGGAAACCATTATTGAGGAGGACCTAGCTTATAGTTGATAATATCTTTGTATGCCAATAGAGCACTAGGGTATTTACATAATAATCTTACCTTTATTTTATAACTAAGCATAGTAATATCTAAATTATTTAGATAAGCTATCACATATATTGAAATACATCAATCATAGAATTTAAAAAATTTTCTTTAAACGTAATCTTATTCTTTCAGCTAAAGTAACAATTCACTTATAGTTGATTGATCAAACTATCTACATAATTTCTATGTGATTGATATCTGAATGAAAGTTTACTTTACTACTTGTATGACTCATATATTTGTATGACTAGTTGGATGAGAGACTCTCACTCAATATACTTTTGTGACTTTGCCTTATCTTAAAAATTAGGCATCATTACAAAGTCACAACAAGCATTCACCCCAAATTTTCAAGTTTATTTATTTCTACTTGATTTGAGATTTCTATTATTTTATATCCTAAAAAATATGTTTTAGCTCAAAGTATTAATTTTGAGTATTGTATACTTTATAAGCATCCTATATATGTGAAGAAATCTTTGGCATACACTATTCAATATGATTGTGTTGTAATTTGGACTTAGATTTTTATTGTATTAATTTTTTAGAATTTTTGTATTGGGGTTTTCTTAATTTTTGAGTCATTTAAATTTCTGCTTTGATTGCTTAATTAACCAAGCTTCATTCCCATTTCTCAATGCCCTACCCCAACAACTGATATTAGAGAGCTTCTTGTAATCTCACAAAAAATGAAATTCAAACTTCTATAAAGGAGGATGTTGTTCATTGATACTGATATAATATTCAATCTCTTCATTATTATTATATTGATAACCAATTATTCTGATATTAATATACTAATTTTAGATGCATTTTATGAGATTTTTGTTTGTGTTGGTTATTTTTAGCCGATAGTATTCTTTGTTATCATGGAGGTCACTTAGTGATAATAAAATTTATTGGGATCAATTATTTCATTTGAAAAAATAAAATGTGTGACTAACATGTAGACAAATAATATATGATCTTGTGAGGAAGAAGACAAACATAAAAAATTGAGTAAAGAAGAATGAAAATACTTTTTTGATATAATTATACTGCCCAATTTTATCGGTTAGGCAATATCCTAAAAATCATTAATGGAATATCCCATTAATTGAGATCCACAAGTGTATGGGTCATACAAGTACTAAAATGAACTTTTATTTAGATATTAATTCTATAGAGGTTATATTAGCAGTTTAGTTTTTTTTTTTTTGGTTATTATCAGTAGTTTAGTTATTTAACAATGAGATAATCCTTTTTTAGTAAAATAGATTCCATATTGTTAAGCAATCTTAGGTTCATGGTTTATTCATTTAATTTATGAGATAATTGTTTGTTGAACATAAAGGTTGAGGTATTGTGCAATTACTTCTTGTCCTAGTAGCATATAAGGTAGTTGTTACCATTGAGGCTATTCTAGTGATGATCCTTTCATAGTTATTCTCTTGATATGTTACTATCAATATAATAAGTTATCTTTATTTGAGTATCATTCACAATCTCATATCTTTTAGGCAACTTCTTCAACTTCTCTTGATAGTTGCTTCATGTGCATATTCTTATTCTCAGTCTCAAATATCATAAAGAGCAAATATTAACATTATTTATAGGCATTTGTACTTTTAGTATCATAAAAGTCATAATCGCATAATTAATATATGCTTCTTCTCAAGTATCACTAATAGGAACCATATAATTAAAAGTAACTCACAAGGGTTACAACCACATTGTGATTGTGAGTTATAATGCTTTGTGTATGTCACGAGGATTTTCTATCACTATTCTCCTCGATGATGATGTGATGCATACACTAAAAGTGAACCCCTTGGGAGAATATTTTATTTAGCATCTACCACAATTGAGAATAAGTTCTTTTAAAATATATATAATAGATTGAATTGTAAAAGTATTTATACTTTTGGCTTTGTAAGCTTCATACTCATGATTCTTAACATATCTAAATTTTGAGTTTTAATGTATAAGTTTATCTCTCATGCATCATAGTCAGAAAAACTATCATTTCCTTTATATAATACGAATGAGTGAACTCTGTGGCTTACGTGTCATCATCCACTATTACAATCTCACACAAACCTACCTATGCTAATTTGATACCAATTCCTCAATCTATCCCTATAGTATAGGGATTTGAAAGCTATGCCCCTCAACTCTGAGGATTAGCACTAATCTTATATTTCTTGCTTACTTGTGAAACTCATTGAGAGTATGAAATTTGCCCTTAGGATTTAGTAGTTGTTTTGACCTTGCTTGTTGCATAAGGGAGAAGAATATAATATTGAGAGATCTCATGAAATTTCTCTATCTTCCACTTTTATACTCGGATGACCTTATATTACTCAAAGTAGAAAGTCATGAATTTTAGAAGAATCTCACAACTTTGGCCTTCATCTATTTGATTTGAGGTTGTAACTCTAGAAAATGGTTAAGATTCTAATCTACATTTTGATTTTTCTATAATACAAAATTATATTACTAGTAATGACCATGAATTGAGCCTAATATTTCTATAACATGAAGTTGTCGTACTATAAAGTGGTCATGACTTCATGCCCTTGTCTGCTTGTCATCGTTAAAGGACTACAATGCTATATGAAGTGGCCATGGAATGATGAATCATTAAAGTCTATTGTTAACACTATGAAGTCATAGAGTTAGCAATAGACTTTCTTGAGTTTTATATGGCCGTGACACAAAGAAATAGTTGTGGTAGTGAGAATGCCTTTCATGTGTTGGTTGTGGCCATGGTGTTGGGAAATAGGCAAGGCACAATTTTCCCTTCATATCTCTCAAGTATATGTAATACTGTGGGTAGTAGTGGCACTTGTCTTCTTTTGTCTCATATATCATGTTGTCATGGCAATTCTAGGATGTTGTGGAATATATCATGACAATTAGCTTAATCATATAAGTCATGACTATGTCTTCCTTTGAGGACAAGAATTATGGTCTTGAAAATGATCATACTTGAGTAATATCCTTTATAATATTAAGTGTCACAAAATTTGTAGTTTTGGATAATTTTCATGGCTTTGACATAAATAGTTGTGGTTATGTAATTGTTTTTAGCTCAAAAGTCATAACTTTTTTACAAAGTCATGGCTCTGACTTGAGACTACCAAACTATATTAAAAATAAAGTTATGACATTTAGACTTGATTGTGACCTTGAACACTAGTGGTATACTTGCTTGATATGATGAAGAATTAATGTTGTAATTATTTATTCTCGAGCTAATTATGATAGTGACTCCATAATAATATCACAATCACTAAGAATGTGTTACATAGTAAAAAAATTATATTGATGAATTGGTAGGGTCATAGCATATAAGAATTATCTTAACTAATTATGTAGAGTTTTGGCAAAGAATGCATACCAAAACTACATGAGACTCAATGTTCTATCATTTTTGCTATATAAATCAAAAAACATATTAATTTCATGATTATTTATCAAAACTTGCTAAAACTCCATAGTCGTGAAATCAACTTATATTATTTTAATTTCCATGACTATGCATCATCATAAACTATGAAAATACATAAAAAATTTGATAGTTTGAACACATAATAAGCTTTCATACTAAAATAATAACTCATCCCCGAGCAATAATGTTCCCCTCCCAAAAAAAACTCTCTTCATCATCACTACAAATTGCTATGACTAGGTTTAAGTGATATAGAGTCTATAAATAATAGAAAAACTTTAAGAAGATATTTTGATAGTCACGAAGGCTCTTGAGTTCTATGGCTATCCTTGTAAGGTGTTTGATCTATACATTTGTCTATGTGGTTGATATAAGTATTAATTACATCACACACTCTAGAAAAAAAAATTCTTGGGTTACCTCCCAAATAGTGTTATTTTTAATGTTCATGGATAAATCTTCAAAATCTATTTTACTTCATCATATATCTTTAATGTCCGTATTATCTTGTTAGTATATTGTTCTACCACTTCTTGTTGGTCTCTTACATTAGTATTGCTTCTGTCATAGTTGTTTCTAGGGATTTTTTATTTTTTGATGTTGCTACTTTAGTTTATGTCAAGGATTTTTTTTTCTCTGCTTCATTGTCCTTTTTTCATTCTTGATCTTGAAAATCACGTCATTGGGTATCGTCACATCTTTGTCTTAAATTTTTTTATTTTCCTTTTCTTGCCACAACTTCCAAGGCACAGTTATAATTGATGTCGCAGCTTTGTCTAGAAGCTTTTATTTTCTCATTTCTTTTTGTATCTCCAAAGTTGTGGTATTATGCATGACCATGACCTTTTCCCCAAACTTCTAATGAACTAATTCATTATCTATTCTCATAGTCGTAGTACTGAGTATAGACTATATCCATGGCTTTGTCTTCTAGCTTTCCTTTGGCTTTTTCATTTTGGAATACCAAAGTCATGCCATTGTGCATTGCCAATAACTTTTCTTTGATTGGTTCCTTTATGATTTCTATTTTAGTAGTATATTATTTTACATTTATCCATTCACCATAATTTCTTACTTTTTAATTTCATTGTGACTACTCCATGAGCTGTCACAAATATTATTTCAAATGGACAATTCCATCGAAATTTCAACTTCCCTAAGAATAACTTCAATCGAGAATTCAAAACTAATACTTATTCTATAACTATGTACTCTCTCCTTTAGATATTATTGTCATGCCATTATTTTTTTTCTCTTTATAAATGCATGAGTTGTTATATGTTTTATTTCTCAACTATTCTAATTTACTCATTTGTAGAACTTATATTTTCTTTGAATCATTCAAATCATAATTCAAACATTTGATTGTTCATTGTGCTTTATGTTCATGTTAAACAAGTAAATGGTAAGCCTTCCCAAAAACTCAAAAGGGAGACATTGCCAATAGTGTCTTGAAAGTCATTCTATAGACCTATATTACATTCTCAAAATGTTGGGATTAATAATTCCTAGATAGATTGACTATTTTCTCCAATAGATTTTTTATTTCTCTATTCGAGATTTCTACTTGCTTATTTGTTTGTGGGTGATATGTGAGTCCTTTTTTATGTTTAGTTACATGCCTTCCCAAATATGTTTCAAACATTATATTATAGAAATGGCTTCCACCATCATTTATGATACACCATGGTACTCAAAATTGAGTAAAAATATTTTTGCATAATAAATCAAAAACCTATTTTGCATTATTTTTCTACACAACTATTACTTACACTCATTTTACTATAAAATTGGCTGCCAAATTGATATAATTTTTTCCACAAAATATCAAAAAATGACTCATGAATTCTATACTCCATACATCAAATATTTCTACTTATGAAATATCATTCAATGGTAATTCATGTTATCTAAATATATTCTCTCATCATTGGATTTATCACAAGGTTATGCCATGCTTTGATAATCATGAAATAATATTGACCAATAAAAATCAGATTATAGTGATTTTTGAGCTATTTTATTTCCTTTAAAGTGCCATGTGTATGGTGATGGATGACATTTAAAAATAATTGCTTGTTGCTCATTTTGGGGACACATATTCTTATAATATGATCTGAACTGTTTTAAAAAATAATGGATAATCCTAGAGATAATATTTTATATCATTAAAAAAATGTTTTTTGATATGACATGAAATATGGACATAAGTGACTACATGTTAAATAGTTAGCAAAATCAATATTTATGGAATTATAGTCTCTACTATTAAAATCTACTCATCTGAGAAGTTTTTTGAAATTTTAATATTTTTCATGTCATCTCTATATTCCAATGATGATAAATAATCAGCTATCATATTGTTGTTCTCGTTCTTATCTATGTCAATGTATAATTCACTTGGGTTTCATTTAATGTAGGACTTACATAAAAGATTGCTCAAAAAATTTTATTATGCTCCTATCCCAATTTAGCTTTCAAGGCATTATTACACATAATTAAAAATGGTTCTTCCTATCATGAAGAAATCAAGATTGGACTTTCAACCACTTTTTTTTAGTTCTTCAAAGGCATCTATATATTTCTTGATCAAAGTTAAAAGCTAAATCTTTCTCCAATAATTTACAAAATAATTTAGCTATTTTTGAAAAGTTAAGGATGAATCTTATATAAAAGCTCACGTATCCGTGAAAGCTCCTCACCCCACTATCTGATATTGAATGCCCCAATTAACACCTCATTAAACATGAACTAAGAATTCTTTACCCATGTTTAACACTTCTAAATTATGTAATTTTTTTAAAGAATCTCCATAAACTAAGAATTTATCCATAAATATTTCTACGATCTATTTGTTAATATTCATGCATCTCTGAAAATATAGTAGGTGTATTACATAGTCCAAACAACATTTTTCTAAAAGAAGAGGTCTCATATGAGCAACTAAATATTAATTTCTCTTGGCCTATGGGATCTATGATGATTTGATTGTATCCTAAATACATATCTAAAAAATAATAATAATAATGGAAAAAGATAAGGTTCAATATTTGATCCATGAATGGGAGAAGGTAGTGATCTTTCCTCATTTCTTTATTCAAATTCTGATAATAAACACATAGCCTCCATCCTATTGTTGCTTACATAGTAATCTTTTCACCATTAGTTGTTTTTACTACCATCACCCCTCATTTCTTTTACACAAGATGAATGGGGCTCACTCATTGACTATTAGATATCACATAAATAATACTTATGTTTCATCATTTAATAATTTTTTTTTACAATGTCTTTTATTATTGGATTTAGCCATCGCAAAGGTTCAAACATTAGCCACATATCTACCTCCACAAGAATCTTATGCATATATATCAATAGAATAATCCCCTTGATATCATCTATTGACCATGCAAGAGAGACTTCATATTTTTTTATGAGATTCACAACTTGGGTCTCCATATCCTCCATCACAATGCTGAAATAATAATGGGCTCTATCTTATTTTTCCTTAGAAATGCATAACAAAGTTATAAAGGTGATTTGATAACACCTTCAAGATCAATCTCTCTAGGTTTTACCAATTTATCGGATGTTGTCTTTCCAAACTCATGCCGTTGTCAAAAGTCATGGCTTGTCTATCAAGAAACATCACTTTTAGATTTAGTATGCTTTTCATTTTCTTAGTCATTGCTTTATTCTATAATTCATCAAAATCATTTTTTAGATCTCCACATCTTTATCTTTACTACCATGAAGTTCTTCCATGGAGAACCTTCTTGATTAATCCCTCTCATTCTCTTCTGATTGTCATCATTCATATTATTTTTTTATTTGATTTTTATTTTGAGTCCCAAGTTATTAGCTCATAAAAAAGTGCTAAAAAAAAGAAACAAAATGTATTGAAAACAAGCGGGCAGGGGTGCGGGCATTCACATTCAAATAAGTTATCATGATTTAGCTTTTAAATTCGAAAATATTTATCAAAATCAATGATATATATATTACTATGAGGAATATTTTTTTATAATATTAATTCACAATCCTCAATGGTGACACCAAAAAATTATTTTAACTTTGTTACTCCACTTAATTTTATTAGTTTGATAATGTCTCAAAAACTCATTAAAGAGAGTATCACATCAACTGAGCCCACCAGTATATGGGTCATACAAGTAGTAAAATTAATGGACTTGTTGGGCAATTGCGCTTCCACGGTAGTAAGATTAAGATACAGAAATAATAGAAACATAGAAAACAAGCAATATATATATTCCAATCCAGCAACCATCCACGAAAGAATCAAAAAACGAGAAACAAACACCAAAAATAACGTGGTTCGCTAGTCGCTCAGTAAGACTAGCTACATCGACCAGAAAATACTAATGCGTTACAGATTAAACCAACAGAAATATCTTATAGTATGCAGCACACAGAATAGTCATGATAAATCGTGCGGAGAGAAGAGAGAGAGATAATGAACAGTTCCACGGGTCCAAAAACAGCCACCCAAAAATAAAATTACAAAACATTTTATATTAAAAATTCTCTCGGTTCATTTACCGGAGCGGGTCGAATCATGGGACGGGTCAGGCTCTACTCTAAAAATTTTAGTCTGTTGACCAAACAGTGGGACCTTTGTTATTGTGCTACTGCTACATCCCCGGCCTCTTAATATTTCCTTTCCTGCACTTATATGAAAATATTAAAATAGTAAAAAAATTTGGTTATACAAACAAATTATAAAATAGAAAACAAATTACATATACAACAGGACTTTTGTCCAAATATAGATCTTACATGAATTATATTAGTAGTTCAGTTATTAAGTAATGAAATGACCTATTTTTAATAAAATGGATACTCATATTATTAGACAATCTCAGGTTATGATTTATTTATTTAATCTATATGATGATATTTAAGTTGCTCAACTTATATTTTATTAGACATATAATTAAGTTTGGGGTGTTGTATACCGACTTCTTTCTCTAACAAGATACAAGGTGGTTGTTAGCATTAAGCATGTATCAGTGGTAGTTTCTTCATAGTTTTCTTCTCGATACATCAGCAACAAGACAATAATTTATCTCTACTTAAGAGTTATTTATAATCTTATACTTTTTAGGAAACTTCTTCAATTGTGTTGATGGTTTCTTCACATATAGTTTATAATTTTTTATATGTTCGGCTTCATATGCAATATACTCATACAATTAACATATACTACTTATAAAAAAACATATGCTTCATTTAAGTTTAACTAATGGGAACCATACAAGTAAAATAGCTCACAAAGATCATCATCATCTTGTGAGTCACAACATACTCATGCATGTCCTGAGGATTGCTAGCATCCTCCTTAGTGACGATGTGACTCACATACTAAAAGTAATTTCATTAAGAGAATATTTGATATTCCATTCATCTCAATCGAGAACTAATTCTTTTAAAATGAATGCTATAGATTGGTATGTATGTTTACACTTTTATCGTTATAAGCAACATACTTATGATGATTAATATACCCAAATTTTGAGTTTCAATATATAAGTTTATTTTTTGTATAACAATTGGAAAGGATGTCATTTCATTCCTACCATATGCATGAGTGAACCTCATGGAATCATGATTTACTTGTCACCATTCATTATAACAATCTCTCACAAACTTATCTATAATCAAAACTATAATTTAAGTTCTATTTATTCATCATCCATTAATATCGATAACTTAAAATAAATCAAACATATTCATTACTTATTAAAAAAAACAAATTCATATCACATAATTCAAATTACATAAATTCTAGATACACACTAGTTTAGTACAAAATACTAGATTCATCCATAAAAAAAGGGATCTGAGAGCCTTGCCCCCTAACTCTAGAGATTATTATTAATTTTGCATCTCTTACTTGTTTATGGAACCTTTAGAGAGTACAAAATTTATTTTTAGGATTTGGTAGTTGTCATGACTTTGTTTGTTGAATGAGGGTGGCGGAGAAGAAAATGATAGATCTTATTAAAATTTCCTTTCTTCCACTTTTATACTCGGGAAACTTTACATTAATCAAAGTAGCTAGTCATGTCTTTCAAAAGAAGGTTAAATCTTCAGTCTTTATCTCTTTAGCTTGAGATTATGAATCTAGAAAATAGCCATGATTCTAGTCTACAACTTGATATTTCTATATCACAAAATCATGGTGTTGGTGATAATAATGGCTTATGCCTAATATCTTTATAACATAAAGTAATGGTATTGTGAAGTGGACATGACTTCATACCTTTGTCCACTTGTCATCGATAGAAGCTACTATGCTGGGGAAGTGGCCGTGGAGTGATGGGTTTTTCATTTTATTATATAGCCAAAGCACTATGTAGAAGCTATGACATTGGTATGTTGGCTGTAGCCACGATGCTGAGAAAAAGTTGTAATCTTGAGAAGATCTATTGTATGTTGGTTGTCCAGGGTGTTGGGAAATGGCCACGACATAATTTTCCTTTCATATCTCTTAAGTGTTCATGGTATTGTGGGTAATGAACTCTATTTTCATGTATATACATTATCATAAACTACCAAAATATATAAAAATATTTGATAGTTTGAACACCACACAAAGACTTGCTCCATAAGATTTTTTTTTAAATTATGAATATATAAAAATAGTGATATTTATCAACATGTTGTTGATGAAATGAAGATAGTTAATGTATAGAATAAACTATAGTCTATATTCAAAAAGAACGTATTTAGCAACAAAATATTGATCATTAAATATATAGCTAATTTGAAAATGAAGGATGATAGTTTAATATTGGTGCACATCAAAACCTTCAAGGGTTGGTAAATTAGCTTCCAAACTTGAAAATAATCTTGAAAGATTAGCTACTAGCTTATCAAATATTAAGCTCATTTCTATAAAACTGAGATAACTTTATAGCTTTCTTGAGCATGTTACTTCTTGGAGGTGTTGCATTAATTCATATTATCTCAAAAAATCTATTATCCAAAGTAGTAAAAAAATGATAATGGTGAAGCTTCTCATAACATTTTCATTTTTGTGAGAGATATGGTAGGAGAATCACGAGGCACACATAACCCAAGTAGAAAAGTAGTCAAGTATTATCACTATAACAAGATGAGACATATGAAAAAAGATTATTATTCTTAGAAAAGACTACAAAAATAGTGCACTAGATTAGATAGACCTGACGAAGAGGTCAACGTCACCTTGGAAATAAATTTGATGCTAGTTAGCAATGATAATTTCATAAATATTATATCTTAGGATGGTGATTGGCTTATTAGTTTTGGAGTATCATTTCAGATCAGCCTACATATTGACTTCTTTATTTCCTATACACTTAATGATTATGGTATAATAAAGATGAGCAATAGTAAGATATCATAGATTCTTGGCATATGAAATATTTGTCTACAAATATAGATAGGATATTAGATGATGCTAAGAGATGGCTAGTACGTAACAAGATATTCATGTGAAACTAATGTTCATTAGCATGTTAGATAACATGAGATATATCAATCATGTTGATGATAGCAAGTGGAAATTAGCCAATGTCATATTTGTAATTGCAAAGGATAAGAAGAATAAAATTTTATATGTCATTCAGGCAAAAATACATGGAGATTAGGAAAATGTTGTTCATCAAAGGATCAACATTGATCTTTAGCATATAACACTTGGTCACATGAGTATAAAGGGGCTTCAATATTTAGCCAAAAGGAATATCTTATCATTTGATCATGGATCTTCTCTTGATAAGTGTATAGATTGTATGATTGGAAAAATCCATGGTGTACCTTTTCACTATCATCAATGGTCCATCCTTGAAGAGATCTAATTTTAGATCTTTTTCATACCAATGTATACTTTATGTAAAGTAGAATACTCGGTGGGGCTATTTAGTTTATCACATTCATTGATAATCACTCTAGAAAAGTGTGAGCATATATACATTGAAAATGAAAGATTAGGTCTTTCCTATTTTTGGGATTTTTATGTTAGAGTTAAGAGAGAGACTACTAGAAAATAATCTTCATATTTTCTGATGATGGGAGAGAATATTGAGGTTAGTTTTATAGTTATGATATATCACATTACATTATAAATGAAAAATACCATACAAAATATCATAATTAAAAGGCATTACTGAGAGGATGAACTAGACTTTTAAGAAATGAGTTCGATGCATACTTCCTCAATTACATCCTCCCATATAAGTTTAGAAAGAAGTTATGCATATGGTTGTTGATATAATTAACATGTGCCTTGTCGCCTCCCTAGATGGAGATATTCCTAATAAAATTGGACTGAAAAAGATATCTTATATGATCACTTATTAGTTTTCAATGGTAAATCCTTCATTAATATCTCAAAAGATAAGCCTAAATTCATATCTCAAAAGATGAGCCTTCATTCATATCCCAAAAGATAAATTATCTAAACTCGATGATACTGTATATCCATGCATCTTCATTTGTTATGGACGTGAGGAGTTCATGTATAGACTATGAGACCTAATTTCCAAGAAGGCTATTTAAAGTAGATATGTGATTTTTCTATAGGACCAATTAGAAGATGATAATAATTTGAGCTATGAAGATAGCGATTTCATTAATATTCTTATTTGCACAAATCTGATATTGATTCCTTCCAGAAATTAGTTTGATCAAGGGGGATAAATTATGTAGCCACCTAATGATTCTGAGCCATTGGACACACATAATATTTCCAACCTCCTGAATATGCCAATTGTGGAGGGTATATTTCTATCTATAAATGGGAATGACCTAGTTGTTCATGATGTTACATCTTAGTCTGAACTAAGAAGATCATTTATGTCCTATCAAATATTCTCTAGATTTCATGATTTTATATTATAGACAAGTCTAAGACCTAGTTGTTCATGATGGAGATATCTAGTTGTTCATGATGATTTCATGATTTCATGATTTCATGATCCATGCTTTGAAAAAAAGATGACTCTTTAAATTAAAATCTAGTGATGATAATTCTAAATTGAGGTATAAGGACTGGTTAGTAATCAAAGGATTTAGTCAAAAAATTTAAATTAATTTTGATGAGATATTTTCTCTCATAATAAATATGTATTCTTTTTGAGTAGTTTAGAATCTGTTTGCTTTTTGAACTTAGAAATTAATCAACTCGATGTGACAACTATATTTCTTAATAGTAACCTTCACATGACTCTTTACATAGATTAGTATGAGAGATTCAAGTATTAAGAGAGGGAATATCTTGTTTGGAAATTGAAGAAGAGCTTGTGTAGTCTTAAATAAAATTCCTAGGTAGTCGTATAGGAAATTTTATTTTGTTAATGGAGTTTCATGACTTTCAACACATGTATTGTGACCACTATATATTTATGAATTATTAGTTGGGTGATAATAGACTTATACTTTTATTATATATTGATGATATTTTAATCATTGGCCTTGATAAAACATGGATTAACAATCTTAAGGGGGAGCTAAGAAAAGTATTATCAATAAAAGACCCAATCAAGTAGATTTTATGGATGATTATCATTCAAGATAGTCCTTCTAAGTGTATATAGTTATCTCAAGAATGATACATCAATAAAGTTCTTTAGAGATTTTTTATGAAGAGAGGCTAAACCAATCTCAACTCCTTAGCTAAATATTTTACGTTGATTGCCAATCATAATCCTAAGATTGATGAATAATGGATAAACATGAGTCATGTCTTCTATGCCTTAGTAAATGATAGTCTTATGTATACTATGGTCTATACCAGATTAGATATAATATGTGTTTGTTGGGATTATTAGTCATTTTCTCTTGAACTATGATAGATATCATTGAGCTATAATAAAATCTATTTTGAGGTACTTATGAAGGAATACTCAACTATTTTTGTGCTTCGGTGAGTTAAAACATACATTTCTCTGATATACTAATTTTGATATAGATGGTAATTTTAGAGCATAACAATATTCTGCATCGAGGTTGAATTCATTGTAGTTATTGAAGTTTGCAAAAAAATTTTATGAATGAAAAGGTTTCTTGCATGTTTAAATACATAACGTGATGTATGGTGTGATAATTAGAGTGTTATATACCTTTCTAAAAATCTAACATTTCCTAGTATGTTGAAACACATTGATGTATGATACCATTTGATATGGGATGTATAGATAAAAAGTTAGTTATGCTTAAAAATGTACATACGAACAAAAAAATATCACTAACCCTAACCCAACTACATCAACATGCCACACAAAAAAACTAAAAAAAGTACTATTTTCAACGAGTATACACTATTTTTGAAAATAGAACACACACACACACACATATATATAGTTTTTCAACATGCATATATAATGTCCTCAAATGAATACACACACACACACCTATCTATGTGCATATACATCTATCTATAATTATGTATAATATTTAATTATCACCTTATATATATAACATAACATTTCATGTATACATATAATATTATATGCATGTAAATTATATATATATATATATATATATAAAAGCTTATGTATTCTAAATTCATATAAAACATTGTAAGTAATGTGTATCCTTAATCACACACGCACACGCACACACACACGCACACACACACACACACAATGTTAGATATAAACATATAGTATATATGCATTTGAAAACAAATACATTATAAATTGAATATAAAATTCATACACACACACACACACACACTTACATATAATGTTATAGCTACAACAATTTATGTACATATACAACATTATATATAGTATATATGCAGATATAACATATATCTAAAACATTTACATAACACTCTAAATTGGAAATAAAAACTTATAAACATATAACATTATATCTATTTTATTATATGTATATATATAACCTTAATTATATATAGTATATATACTATATTGGACATAAATATTATATATATACATATAACATTATATCTTCTAAATCTTAAATAATATTATATATAACTATATAACATTATATACTAAACTATATATATGCACATACAATGTTATATATCACATTATATATATATATATATATAATGTTTGATTTAATACTATATACAAATATGTGTGTATATATATATATATATATATGACATTATTTATAACATTTCTTATAACCTTATACACCTATTGTTAAAATAATGTTTGAATTAGACTATTTAACATTATATATTATATTATACATATGATATGTTATATATAAGGTTATAGATATGAGACATTATATATATATATATATATATATATATATATATATATATATATATATATAGTTTTATATATGATTTTATAATGGTGGATGATAAACCTAACATATTATGATATTGATTTCATCGATGCTCCTAGTAAAAATCTAACTACTTCATAAATGATGATAATATTATTATTGAATGATATTTCTCGGCTTAATTGAAATATCATTTTATTGTCACATCTATCTTAGTCATATTATTTATTATTTTTATATTAGTTGTTTCTAAAATTTATATGTTATTGTTCTCGAGATGAATGAAGGTAATGTATATCTCATTGACTATGCAACCAAACACACAATTCTTTGAGATAAAGGATACTTTCTAGATTTAATATTAATAAATGGCAATGTAAATATTATATCTAATACTACAAAATTAATTGAAGACTAGAAGATTAAGCATAATACTACCGGATATAATTAATTTTCACATCAATAGTATATTATATTATAGTAAATCTATGAGAAATTTGCTTAGCTTTAAAGTTATCTGAAGAAATAGATATCATATTGAAACTATGAATAAAAACAATACAAAATATCTTTATATTACATCTATTATTTATGGCAATAAACTTATAAAAAAAAACTCTTAGCATTACCATATGAGTTATATCATATAAATATAAAATATATCATTTCATATATTATATTGAACCAAAAGTTCAATGACCTAAAGATTTTGTTCTTTGGCATGACATTTTAGGTCACAATGGGTCCTCAATGATGTGGAAAATCATGGAACAATCACTAGGCAACCACTAAACAACCAAAAAAATATTTTTTTTAATGAATACTTTTGTGTTGCTTGCTCACAATGTAAAATAGTAGTTAGACTAATAATTAGCAATGTCACATTTAAGGCAACAATCTTCTTAAAGAGAATGCATGAGGATTATTATGATGTATGCTGCAAACTTGGTTCATATTAGACCAATAATTTACTATGAATACTCTCTTCACAACTTATATTAGATGGGTGACTAAATATTTTTCATTAATTGATATTTGATTGTAAAGTCTATGTACCAATTGCATCTATACAATGCACTAAAATGGATCTCAAATAAATACTTAAGATTTATGTATGTTTTGATTCTTCGCTTATCATAAGATATATTGAACCCTTAGTGAGAGATGTTTTTATAATCCGAGTTGTAGATTGTCATTTTAATAAAAGTGTATTCCCTCCATTAAGGGGAGAAAAATCATTTCTAGAAGAATAAGGATAAATTACTCAAAACACATCCACAATATCTCATTTTGATCATCATGTTAATCAATGTGAACTATAAGTTTAAAAATCACTCATTTATAAAATTTTGAAATCAATTATTATTTAGTGTTGACTTTATTGAATATTCTTGTGTATTTTAGTAGTTAATAATAATGTATAGATGTGAAAATTAGTCTAATCTGTATTAATTTCATGATTTTTGGTATTTTAGAGAACTTTGATGAATAGTTATGAAATTAATAAATTTTTTTAAGTGTTTAGCAGATATGTTAGATCTGCATGTCTCTTATAATTTTGGTATTCATTCTTGACTAAAACTCTACCTAAATAGTCAGTAGGATTTTTATATACTATTACCCTACCAACTCTATTATGTGACAATCTTTTTACTATATAACATATTTTCATTGGTTACAATATTATTAAAAAGTTGCAACTATACTTAGCTTAGATTTTAATGGCTATGATATTAATTCTCATTCACATTAACCAAGTACTCAATTGGCGCTCGAGGTCATAGCTAATTTCATAAAGACATGACTTTGTCATTATATGGCTCAGTTGTCATAAGTCAGAGCCATAATAATTTTACAAAGCTGTGACTTTTGAGCTATAGAAAATTAAAAAGCTACAAGTAATTATACCAAGGCTATGACAATTATTTAAAGCTATGACTTTTGAGATATTAAATATTATATGTTGTGACTATTATCATTACTTGAGTATGACCATTTTAAATGTCATGTTTGTTGTCATTAAAGAAAAACAACAACAAATTTTACATACAATGTGTTATATGAGAGAAGAAAATACATGTGTTGTGACCACTCATAGCATGGTTAGTTCCAAGCATCACGACCACATACATATCATGAAAGACTAATTATTAATGTCATGACATCCACATAACACCATAATTATATCACGATATGTGAATTCATCTCCATTCTTTGGACATTTCATAATGTCATGACCCTCTATGAATTACAAATGATGAAAGCATGAAGCCATGACTATTTCATAGTAATGGGACTCTGTGTAACATAGAGATTAGGCTCAAGTCATTGTCATTGCTAATGTCATTATTTTATGTTACAAAAAGATAGAGATTTTTAACATAATCACAACTATTTTTAAGAATCATGATCCTGAGATAAAGATATGAAGGATAAAGTTATGACTTTTTTTTTGGAAGTCACAACTTTCTACTTAAAGTAATATAAAATTTCCTAAGTATAAAATTGAAGGTTATGGTTATAGAATTTTTGGAAGATCTATCTCATTTTCTTCTCCTTCTCCCTCATGCAACAAGTAAAGCCACATTAACTACAAATCCAATAAGTAAATTTCATACTTTCTAAGGGTTCTACAACTAAGAAATGGACACATGACTTATGCTAATCTCTATAGTTGGTGGGCACACCTCTCAAACTCCTCTCCTCTAAAAATAGATTCAAAAATTTGTATGAAATTAGCATGGTCTAGGATATATATAATTTGAATTATTTGATGTGATTGAGTTTCATTCTTGACATATTAATAGTTTGATTTATTTTATGTTATGGATATTAATGGATGGTGATTAAATAGAATTAGAATTAGAATTTTGACTAATTATAAGTCTGTACAAAATTATCATGGTGGATGATGATAGGGAAACTATGAGAGTATGAAGTTGAAAGTATGACACTTTTATATATGAGATAAACCTATACATTGAACTTAGAAATTTGGGTATATTAATCTTTATAAGTTTGACACTTTTGAAGTTGAAAGAATGAAGACTTTTATATACTAATTAATTGTACACATTTTAGAGGGACTAGTTCTCAATTGGGATTGACATTATATAGTTTGCTCATCTAATGGGTTACCTTTAGTGTGAAAGTCACATCATTATTGAGGAAGATGGTGACATGAAATCCTTGAGACATGTGTGAATTTGTTGTGACTTGCAAAGTAGTGATAGCTCTTATGAGTTTCTTTTACTCATTTGGTTCCCACCAGTAAATCTCCAGGGAAGCATATATTAATTTTACAAGTAAGGTATTTATGAAAATGAAAGTGTAAATACTTATAAAATTTGCCAATCATTAGTCTTTATGATAATAGAGACTAGTAAATAAGAATGTACATATAAAATAAACATCAGGGTTGTTGAGGAAGTTGTCAAAAAGGTATGCGATTGTAAATAACTCTCATATAAAAATGAATTATTTTCTTACTAGTGATTTATTAAGGGGATATCTACAAGGGTATCACAATTAGGAATTATTCAATAGTGATAATCACCTTACATACCATTAAGGGAAAGGGTAATTGCATAACACCCTAATATTTATTTTTGGTCCAACATAATATATGTTGGATGCCTTATTTGTTGGGGATGGGAAGAATATCCAATCAAATTAGAACATAAATGTAGTGAAATTTATGAATTTGTATTCCTCAACCCACCAAGGATCACATGCATTTCATAAAAATCAAAGGAAGGATAAATGAAACTTACCTCTTATAAATTGATTCGTGAAGCCTTCAAAGTCTACATCTTGGTTATTCGAATCTTCAAAGTATGCATCTTGGTTTATTCAGATATTCAAAGTCTGTGTCTTGGTTTATTCGGATCTTCAAAGGTGCAACCTTTTTGAAAAATGATCACCCTCTACAAATATCCACACATGAACAAATATTAAATGATTTTACTGAATGCTAGTTCAGATTTATCTTCTCAAAATAAAATTAGGGGTTTTCTTTTCTCTCTCTCTACTTTGGTTTTTCTTAGAATAAAAGACAATGACTACCCTAATATATGTCTCATATATATATATATATATATATATATATATATGTCTGCTAGGATTTAAGTCAAAAATGAATTTAATATTATTATATATTTAAAACTCTTTTAAATACTAACAATTTAAATTCAAATCCTTATCATATAAAAAAACTAAATATGTATTATTATATATTTAAAACTTTTTAAAAAGATATTTTATAGATTATTTCTTTATCCAATAAGAATACATAATAGATTAATTATTTATTTAAATCACGAATCTAAATATTCTCAAAATTAAATTCAAATTTAAATAACAATTAATTGTCATTTGTGATTTAAATAATCTTATCATTTTAAATTACCACTTAGAGTGAAAAAATATAACCATTATTGATCATTCTTAATGTGTGACTCTATAGGTTCAATTAACATTAGCAGTAGGCTTACATCATACTTTGGTCCTACAAGTCATAAGTGACCTCTAGCAAGATATTATGACTACCCAAGTTAAATGAAAAACTCATGATCCGAGATAACCTTAATATAGTTAATGATATAATTTTTGTCTCATGATATCTTGATAATATATAATGCATGGACAAAGTCAACCTTATATCATTCTATTTTTTATTACTTGAAACTAAATCATACTGACTAAATAAATGATATTGATCTTCATCAGTTCATTTGAGCACGACCATATATTTCTCTATCTCAATTGTCGAGGGCACCCAGAGATATCTCTCTTATAAAAAAGAGATAAATTCTATCTTAATTGATCATATCTTACTACATAATTCTTATTATATTCAAGTATAACCCTTATAGTTATTTGATTAAAGATAACATTTTATTATATCAAAACATAATATTTCGTATGCTAAGAACTATACTGATCTTAGGTCAAAGGATTTAATGACACAACTATTAGAGATTAACTTATGACTTTGATCCATGTATTAATCTTAGGATTAATCTGTCCAATATTTGTTTTTTAATAAATAGATATAAATTTGATTTGTAGCTCATACACATATTCATTCCATGAATATCAATCAAACTTTATACTAATCTTAATTTATTGTTATTCTCATAATAATAATCGATTATGGACATCTAGAATAATTAATAATAATATTCAAGAATATTATATATAATAAATATGCAAATAATAATAATAATAATTAATTCTCACAAATAGTCAAAATACCATGTCCATATGATAGGCCTAGAGCACTATTATTTACATTAATAACATCACATAAATTAAATAAATGAACCTTAGAACTAAAATTATTTTATAATCTGAGTATCTATTAACTAAAAATGAGTTGTCTCTTGTTGAATATTTGAAAAGCTAATATAATCCTTTTGGTATTGATATCTACATGAATCTATATTATGATATTTGTATCATCCATGCACTTGTGGATCTCAGTTGATGAAATACTCTATGTAATGACCTTTTAAAATACTACATAACTAATTAAATTAGACATAATAACAAAGCCGCAAAATATTTTTAGAGCAACTACCGAGGAATATCTAGTTTGGTTAATCAACTTGAATTGACATAAATATTCATGTTAAAGAATAATTCATTTATAGTAATTTAGTTAGCATCATATTTGATAAATTTTCCTAGATATAAAGGTTAAGTCATGTTAACTTATTTTGACATGGATAGTTTTATTTGGTTTTGTTTTCTTTCTCACATTCTCTTTCCATTTTCTTATTTTAGCAATATTTTATGAGCTAAAGTTATAAGACTAAACTAAATCATTTGGACCTAAAAATTGAAAGAACTAGAATACTCATTTCCAAACAAATAGCTAATAAGGACATTATGGAGGGCACCAAAAAGTAATAGAGAAATATAGACAAATTGCTAAAGTAATAAGGACCAAGCTATTTTCATATGCCCGTAGTGATAGACAGTTATTCTCGAATTCACTTGTAACTAGTTAAAACAAATTATTTTGAGTTAAAACTAAGTCTGATAATTATGGGTTGGTAGCATTAATATGGTGGAGGGGCATTAGAGGACCCTAATTGACATGTCACATTGTATATGAGGCTATGCAAAATAATGAATATGAATGAAGTTGATTCAAATGCAATAAAGTTATGATTATTCCTATTTTTATTAAGTGGTAAAGCATGAAGTTAGTTCTAATATTTATCATAAAGCTCGATTGAGAGTTAGGATAATTTAGTGAGTGCCTTTCTCATTAATTCATCCTACCTCAAATTACTTCTCAAATTTGGAGCGAGATAAGTAAATTCCGATAAGAAGAGCATGAGAACATATATAATGTATTGGACCATTTTAAGGAGTTATCGAAGAGATATCCTCAACATGGATTTGAGTTGTGGATCGAAGCCCACACTTTCTACAATGGGCTAAATTATATGACAAGATGCATGGCTAATACTACCACCAAATGATCTTTTATAAATAAATTAACGGAGGAAGAGTATTATTTATTTTATAACCTAGTGAAAAATAACTATCAAACTATACTTGATCGATCATTTGGGAGAAGATAAGCCAAAATGTTAGAGTTGGATAAGTTCACCACCATTGAAGCAAATATTAAGTCCTATCTGGGAAGTTTGATGCCCAAGAAGAGAAGAGAATAATGTTGAGGGAGATTGCTATTTTACATATATTTAAAATAGTGGACTCAGATTCCATTAATCAAATAGAAGAGGCATATTAAATGCAAAGCAAGTGGTATGTGTTTTGACTCAATAATAATATCCCAAGTTTTAATTTCTAACTATTATGAAGGAAAGAAAAGTTGATTGTGAATAATGTGATTAAATTTATTATAGTAGAACTTTAAAAGAAGAACAATGATTGTTAATTGAATGATGACACTTAAAGTGAGAATGAATGAAATGAATTCAATAATGAAAAATATTGAGCATTATATTGGTTAGTTGGCATTATCATTGAAGGAAAAAGAAGTGAATGAATTACCAAGTACTACAAAGGTAAATCAGAAATCCAAAGAATTTTTCCTCAATATTGCTTAGGAGTGAGGAGTTATATAGGCATCATGAATATAATTATTCTAGGTATTTTAGGGGTGAAAATGCCATGACTCTGAAGCTTCAAGATTCTAGAGTTATAGAGTGTAATAAGGTCACGACTCTTACCACTTAATGCCCCTAATTGAAGAGAACTAAAACAATGATAACTATGAAGCCATAACACAATAAAATTGTGACTCCAAAAGAAGTGCAAAACCATGTTTCACACAAAGAAGATAAAAATAAAAATGAATAATTAGAGGAGTGAATAAGGCTAACTTGATGCCATAGAGGAAAAAAATCATTCAGAATAAAGCCAAAGGTAAGTTTCCAAAAAATCTTTCATTTCCACAATAATTTAGGAATGGGAAAGCTAAATGAATATTTTATATTTTTCTTTTGAATATATTTCAAACACTAGAAGTGATTATATCATTTGTTGAAGCTCTAATTCAAATACTAAATTATTTTTAAATTTATAGAAGATATAATTAGCAATAAGTATAAGTTGAAGACATACATGATCATGAATATGATCGAAAAGTATAATTCTATTATTTAAAGAAAACTTCTGAGGAAATTAAAAGATCCTATTACCTTTACTATATATTATACTATTGGAGATCACACATTTTAGAAGGTATTGTGTAACTTGGGATCAAATATCAATTTGATGTCATTATCCATTACATTAAGATTAAATCTCGGCATAATTACTCAACTATTTCTTTCACTCCAATTAATGAATTGGATAATCAAGCACCCAAATGGGAGCATTAAATATGTATTAGTCAACGTTGGTATTTTTATTTTTCCAATAAATTTCATTATTTTGGATATAGAAGAATATCAATATGTACCATTAATTTTAAGATAATTATTTTGTCCATGAGATATGCCCTCATCAATGTTAAAAAAAGTGAGTTCACTTTTCATATTAGTGAGAAACAAGTAATTTTTAATCTTTATAATGGATTATAGGGTCTAGATGACTATAAAATAGAGTGTTGGAGAATTGACAATCTACTCCATATTGCAATAAATTTAGATTTTTAGTGGAAAGATTTTGTAGAAGACTACCAGCTAGTTGAAGACTAAATGTATGGATTAGAAGAAAAAAATTTGAAGTTGTGAGAGCTACAAAATTTATAAAATAGAAGAATAACTCTAGAATTGATTTTAATATATTATAAGAAATATAAAAAAATCTTAGGAGCTATGATAATGATGAAAATGAAGAATACAAAAAATTATATTGGAGTTACAAAAATAATAAAATAGAAGAAAATAACTCTAATGAGGTTATGACATTCATCACAACTTTAAGGAGTCATATGATAACTCATATGAGATAACGGTAGCTATAAGGAAGAGGAGGCATTTGAAGAAAAAAAATAAGGTTGAAACAAAATTAATAGAAGAAAAAATCAAAGACAAAGCTGTGGCTATGAACAACATAATTTTTTATTCTATAATTTTTTTAAAAAAATTATAGAATAACAAATGCTCATGGAAAGATAGAAAACAAAGTAAGCACGACTATTCCTAGTATCATGACTTTGGTGATATAAAATAAATTAGTCCATCAGAAGCCTAAAGACAAAGCCTCGATTATGAACAATGCTAACCTAGGAGCCACAAAAAGAAAAAGGAAAAAAAAAACTCAGGAAAATCTATGGTAGTACTTAGCACCATGACTTTAGTGAACCAAAATGAAATGAGACACTATAGTGGAGAAGAAGGAGTTGTGATAGTCACTAAAGTCATGGAATCACATGAGGAAACAACCATAGAGATGAGTGTAGCTGAAAAAATGCTAAATAAAGAGACCAAAAAAAAAGGGAAGTGAAATAATATACAAAAAAGATCACATGGACATTAGAGATCTCTGATAAAGTTAATTGATTTTGATGCTATAGCCTTGGATAATAAATGTAGCATTGCTTGGGTGGCAACCAAAGAAGTTTTTTTTTTTGCATATGTGATTTAATAAATACTTATCTCCACAACATAAAGAAAAACATATAATCAATGACCCATGACTATAGTCACATAACTCAAACTCCAATATGACTATCAAAATGTTCACTTGAAGTTGCTATACTATTTATAGATTCTATGATACTCAAGCCTAGTCATAGTTTTTCATAATTCAATGTAATGATAAAAATTTATTATTTATTTTCGTCAGAGGGAAAATTTATTGTACGGGGATGAGCAATTATTTTAGTGTGAGTTTGTTCAGTATTTAATTTACTGAATATTTTTATATATTTTGGTGGTTGATAATAATATATAGAAGTGGAAATGAGATTGCTTCATATTAATTTTATGATTTTTGATGTTATGAAGAACTTAGATGAAGAGTCATAAAATAAATGAGTTTTTAGAGGTATTTAGTAGAGGAGGTAGATCTGTAAGTCTAGGAGTTTTGATATTTATTCTTGGCCAAACTCTACCTAAATGTTCGGCGTTAATTCTTGTATAGCATGATAATACCAACTTGTTAGTACAATATTTTTAATGTGATATATATTTTTAATGGCTATGATTTTATTATGCAATCGCGACCATACTTAGCTCAAAAAAATTTATTAGTTGTGATATTAATTCTCTGTCATAGCAACTAAGTACCCCATTAATACTCAAGTTCAAGATTAATTTTATAGAACCACAACTTTATCTTTAGAAGACTAAGTAGTCTCAAGTCGGAGCTATGATAGTTTTACAAAATCATGATATTTGAGCTACAACAAATTAATGAGCCACAAGTACTCATCCAAAAGCAATTGTAATTATTCAAAGTTTCACCTTTTAAGATACTAAATATTATAGTGGACATTACTCAAGTACGATAATTTCTAAGGTCATGATTATTGTCCTCAAAGGAAGACATAACCATGAATTGTATGCACAAGCTAAGTTCAAATATCATGATATCCTAATAACATTATGATAATATGTTATACAAAAGAAGAAAAGGCTAGTTCCATTTCACTCTCACAGTTCCATGGACACATAGAAGATATGAAAAGTTATTTTTTTGCATCACAGCTAGTTGTTAGTGCCAAGGCCACTTACATATCATGAAAGACCAATTTCCAATGATGTGACTTCTACATATGCTGGGCCAGTAGGAGATGTTCCTCATGCTAGGCTATGCATGATCTTTTTGCCTAACCTAGCAGCACACCAGGCGATCAAATTTCATTAAAACAATCAGCCACATGGCTGATTGTAATTGGCTAAGTCATTAGCTGGCCACCTGTCATGCAATAGGTTACATGTAACGGGTTTCTCAATTTTTATTTCTTATGCCATTCGTCATTTACCATTCATATGCACGTGCAGTCACCAGCCATGCATCTTTTGATCTTCAGAGTTTGACATGGTTCGACACAATCTTGCCTTGAAAAATTGGTCATGCCTACACGTCACGTCCCGTCTGACACCTCTGACACCTCTAATATGAGGTAAACCTAACTTAGAAGTATAATATTTCAAGCTAAATCTAGTTCAGGTTTATTGACCACATTCATATGCAACAATGATGTTGAGAGAGAAGATATTACTAAACTAGTTACCATTATGAGTCTCTCGATTAGATTTTTGGAGGATTATAGGATAACCACTTTAATGTAGACCTACTTCCTGCCTGTTTATCATAGGATTTCTAGGTCCACATGTAGGAATGACATACAAAAATTTTATAAATTAGAAAAATAATAATTATTATATGAATTTAGAAAATATGATTGAGTGGTGTCAGTAACGTCCGATATATGAACTAATAAGGATGATGCATTATTTGTTTGCCTTACCGCCCTCAACGTAGATTCTAAATGGAAACTTAATAAAAAATATTATGATTTCTTGAGATTTTCTATCTTCATGATGACCATATCATATATGAGTGTATAATAAAAATCTTTAAAAAATATGATATTCAAAATAATATATTTAGTATAACTTTCAATAATGGGTTCTAATAATGGAGTTGTTATTTGTAAATTTGTTAGGACTATTAGAGATGGGCTATTCGGTGAGATATTTCATGTTAGGTATATGTGTCACGTGATTAACCTGATATTATAGGCATGAATAAAAATTATTTATCCTGCACTAGAAAAAATAAGAAATTAACTAAAATACCTTTGGATATTAAGCAAACAACAAGTGTTAAACATCATATGTTTGTATGTATAGCTTAAAAAAATTCTAAATGGATGTGAGATACCATTAGAATTATACCTACATAATATTGGAGTCTTTTGTTGGCTACCTACATAATATTAGAGTAATGAGCTAAATATTGATGATTTAGACATGGATACAGAAATTTTGTTTATGAAATTTCTAAAAATTTTTTATGATATAACAAATATGTGTTTATCTATGTACACTTTCGCCCACTTTTATTGTACTTATGTGCATATGCAATAATATAAATAGCATTGAAGTCACCTAATATTTAGTATCATGACTATTGAGATGGAAACTAAATATTTGAAATACTGATCTTCTTTCCAACTCTATATTATTTGGCCGTATGTATGTATCACAGGGTTAAGGTATATGTGATAAAAAATATTCTAACATACATATCCACGTGCATGAACAAATAACACCAACCTGAAAGGTTTTATTCACAAAAAAATTAACTGACTTATTTTTATATTACGAAACTAGATATGGTAGTTATAATTATGCTTAAAGTATGAATATAAACACTATATTTAGAGATGATGAATTCTCCATTCAATTTGCTTGGAGCAAATGATGAAGTAGTCTGTCGAATAGGAACAAACTGTCTTAATACTTAGATACTGATTAATGTCTCATCCTATCACATAATGACAAATAATGTCATTCCAAATAGAATATTATGATTACATCACAGGCAAAAATATTGCACCAATTATTTGAAGATAATTGACAATACTATTTGAAGATAATCATCAAGATTGATGATTCAACATAAATAAGAATCATGCAAACTTTCTCATATAAAAGATAATTTGATTATATTATTTGAAGATAATATTGCATGCATTGCACATATTAAATAAAGTTATATTGAGAGAGATAAAATTAAACACATGTATCTATAATATTCTTTTATATACATGAACTCCAAAAAAAATAGCGAAATTGATGTTCAACAAAAAAGATCAAGTAATAATCTAGTAAATTTATTCAAGAAGTTATTACAATCCTCAATATTCAAGATGCTAATACATAAGATTAGAATGCATCAACTTAAAGATATAAATACAAGAGAGAGCATGATCATGAGAAGATGATAGTATATGATATTCTTTTCTACTTTGTCTAAATTTTTTCCCATTTAATTTTATTGAGATAGTATTAACATACTAACAATAATTAACATTATCATTATCATATAAATATTATTCTCTTTTTTCTAAGTGAGGTTCTATCATATTTAATTATACTAGTAAGATTTTAATAAAACATTATTAATGTAGGTAATTAAAGGGGGTGTATTATAAATGAAGTATTTATGTGAGTTTGAATAGAATGAGAAGTTACATTTTATAATAGTTTGAGAAGTTTTTTCAACTGAAATAAAATTTTTATTTGATAACAACTTTTTCTTGGTTGAGAGCCACCTTGATCATATTTCTCGCTGTTTTGGGTGGGAATCGGCTGGGCAGCGACGCAGCGTCATGTCCATAGATGGTATTTGCCAATTCTTGGAGCCTGGAAATAGAAGGTATAATGGCTCCTTCAAACAGAGAAATCAAACAAGCGCCTTGCCATTGACTTCCAGCGTATCTGTAAAACACGAACGTAGGACTCTATCAAAAGTGTCCGGCGATTCGTTTATTCGATCTCATCTGAGAAAATTGTCTCCTTATCAACCTATTCTGCCGTTCGAGGTAATCTTGTTCTCTTCGCTTGAGATAATTTTGTAGTTATCTCGGGGAAATTGAAAGTAAGTCACGAAAATTGTCTTTCTCGATGCATGCAGTAGTTAGCCTAGTGTTCCTAGGAATCAAGGCATCGGCCACGTATCATTGGAAGAGAAAGGTGCCCGATTCTATCAGTCAAATTACAATTTCGTGTTTGGAAAAAGTTGTAACAAAATAGTTGTCTAAAAGTGGCAATTTCATATCTTTTTAAAACCAATCGTTTCAATTTTTTTATTTTTGAGAAATTAAGTTTCTTACTGATATGCTGGTTGTGTTTTCTGAACTTCAATTTCCAATCACCTCCCAAACATGCTTCAAAAAATATGAGTTAAACATCTCAGAACGTAAAAGGTCAATCAAATATGCATAAATGCTATGCAATGCCACAAGGTTAAACTCTTAGTTTCATAGTTGATTCGATATGTTCCTTCTTCATTCTTGGAACAATCTTCTCCGTTCCATTAATTTCAGTGAGTTTCATCTGTGTTTTTGTAAAGTCTCATCTAGTCAACAATGGTTTTATAATATGTAAAACACACACACACACACACATGTGTGTGTGTGTGTGTGTGTTGATAACTGTGGGTGTATGGGCCAGCTTGCACACATCGATTATTCTTATGGGGAGATGAATCTTCTACCTGGCTATACCTCTAGCTAAGTTCAGGTGACACTGGATTTAGAATTCGAACTAAGAATGTCATGTTTTGAGATGTACTTTTCATTTGGACTAACCTGTGGAGGCAAACTGTAAACTATACATGGATGGAAAAAATGATTTTTCCATAGAATGGGCTCAAGATAAATGTGGTTTGATGATGGTATTATTTCTACACTATTCAATCTTAACCAAAGAAATATCAGGGCTAAGTTTTCTTGATGATAATCATGAAGCTAATAACTTTTTGACCACAGGTTCTGTCTACACAACTTGGAAGGAAACCTGAGGATATCATTAAATTAGATGCAAATGAAAACCCTTATGGTCCACCTCCAGAGGCGAGCCTTTAAAAATTTATGTTTGTTATTTTATCTAGTAAATTGCAACTCTATGTCCAAATTATTTAGCATGTTATAGAGATGTGAAATTCTTTGTTTTCCCAATTCCCTAATTGGATTTTGAAAAATTGTTGTAGGTCAATGAAGCTCTGGGATCTTTAAAATTCCCCTATGTGTATCCTGATCCGGAAAGTCGTCGATTACGGAATGCTCTTGCCTTAGATTCGGGTCTTGAGTCCGATCACATTCTCGTAGGATGTGGTGCCGATGAGCTTATTGATCTAATCATGCGGTATAGTCTTTGGAAGAAGTTTTTCCTTGTATTCATTTTTTTGAAAATTTTTATTCACAGTCTTTTGTTTACTAGGTATTCCATATTTATCTCTTGGTAGATGTACGTTGGATCCTGGTGACAAGATTTTGGATTGCCCTCCAACTTTTACAATGTACGAGTTTGATGCTGCAATTAATGGTGCACATGTTATAAAGGGTGAGAATGCATTTTAAAATTATATATGTGAGGATTAGTGTACAATCTTTAACACTTTCTTGAGTAATTTTTGTGATCTTGTTAGGGCTAACCTCTTGTGAATAATTTGTGAAAACTATTTTTAAAATTGTTGTGGAAATGGCTTATGTTTATTAGGAATGAATCTTGCTTTCGAGTTTCCTTACATGTTAGGGCTAATGCCATTTAACTAGGGTGATTATTAATATTGTGTCATAATAATCATCATGTTAATGATTAGTTCTAAATTATTGGAGTTGACTATATGAATTTTGTTTTCATTTAATTTTACTTTTAACTTGTTTAAGTTAGAAAATGAGTAAATAATCACTTTAATAAACATCATGATGTATATATAAAAAAATTGTATCTAAACATTCTTTAATGATTTATGAGTACTTTTCATACAAAAAAATAATGAAAAATATCATAATTCTATTAACTCTAGCTAATACATGTCTTAGACATTTAGTTTGAAACAAAAATAGGTAATTTGAAAGTTCATTAATACCCTCATGAAGATGTCTCAAAGTTATTATTCACTAGGCATGTAAGTAGTAGTGGTTAAATTTGACATTGAGTAAAAGTACTTGATAAATTTGATATTGATTAAAAGAAAATCCATATGTTATTTCCAACTATACATCATGTCATACTATCACACCTAAATAGGTGAAAAATTATAAAAAATAAATAAAAAAACTAGGCCAACATAACATGGTCAACCTTGGGTTGAAGAAATCAGCTTGACCAAACTTGTCAAATCAAACAATCAATCACATAAAAAGAGTATATTATTGGCATTTCTCAATGACTCAACTACACTAATAGTAAGAAATCTATTTTAGATGGTATAAATGGTGCCCATTTGTGGAGATTATCAATGATTTATAATAATGATTACCTTGGTAAATAATACTTTGATATGTTCACGTTAGAAAATGAATAAAAAAGTGTACGATTTCATTAACATGTTATTGTATATCTATATATATAATTTGACATGAGCACTCTTTTACAAAAATAGGAACACTTATGATGTAATAATAATATTAAAGTAACATAACTTAACATTATAAAATATGTAAATTGAGCAAGTATCAATTTAATTATTTTAGCTTATCTCAAATTTAATCCATTTTTTTAATCAACTCAATTTTTGGAACATGAATATCCAAAATCTCATTGTTTATTGTTGAATTTTAGTTTTTTTTCCTATTGTTTTATTTGTTTTTTTACTAATTGTGAGTATTTAATTTGTGGGTTATCCTTAATCACACATATATGATATGTAGAAATATATTTTTTAATAAAAATATCTTTTTTAATTTTCTCTCTCCCTCTTCTTTCTCTATCATTCTTTCTAGTACCAAACCCTAATCGATCATGGTATCAAAAGAGGTTTTTTTGCAAAGTGGCTTTGGAAAAGTGGTGCACAGGCTATGATGCATCCTCAAGTGGTGTCGATGACATCAATCACTAATAGTTTATGGTAGTTTATTGCAATTTAACATTTAAGATGGTGGCAATAGTGCTGCCACACTGTAACAATGATGACCCTGCTTACAATAGTAATATATATTTATTTGATGTGCAATGAGCACTTTTGTGCAAAAGTTTGTAGAGCCTCGAAGCACAAGACATAATATATGTGTGAATTTTTTTGAAGTGCATTCTATCTAATATATATATGAATTATATATTTCACGAAATATAATTTATAATTTTTATATATTAATAAAATATAATCAAATAATTTATAAATATAAAAATAAAATATTATTAGTATTTTTAATTAACATAAACATTCAATATTTTAAAATAAAATAATAAAATTTTAATAATTTAATATGTATATATATACCTGTATATGCATATATATGAGATATATATATATATATGCATGCTTATATATGGACATACTTATATATACGAACATATATAAATATATGTACATATATATACATAAGTATGCATATATGTACATACATATATACATATATACATATATGTATATATGTATATGGACATACCCACGCATATATATGTAGACACATATACATATATATATATATATATATATATTCATACACACATATGTATATATATGCATATATACACATATATACATGCCTATATACATATATATGCATGCATATTTATGTAAATAAGTATGCATATATATATATGTATGTATGTATATATATATATATGTCAATTTATATGTATATATAGATATATGTATACATATAAATATATATGTATATGTATATGTATATATATATATGAATGAGCTTTGCCAACTCATTTCAAGAATGAACTTGAGCAGTTCATTCTAGATGCTAGGCGAGGTGCGATGATTGGTGTTGCCATTAGTGCCTTTTGGAAATCATCGTGCTTTGCCCTAAGTGAGGTAATTTTCCTTGGTTATCTTTACACCATTGCTTTAGGCATGCTTGAAGTGTGCCTTTAATGATTATGTGGTAATTTGGTTTCTTTTTTTGATATTTGGATGTCAGATGTTTGATGGTTTTGGGTGATCCAAAACTTTTTTCTGGTGATGATGTTGGAACTCACAATGATGGTGCAAGTATAGAAGCTTTATGTTGTTTATTTTTTGGTCATAAGATAATGTGTGTTGAAAGTCTTTAAAATCTTTATTGTTAAAAATATTGTATAATGCCTTGATGACATGTGCAATTTATTATTTCTAGTTGATATTTGTGTGAAAAGATTGTGTTATGAGATAAAAAGAGAAAATGAGTAGAATTAATGTGAGATCATTTGAAATAACCCAATGGAAATTGAGGGTGACTTTTTTTGTCATGCACTAAGGATATGATTGATGGGAGATTCGACAGTGGCATAAAAGTAGTAATGACTTATTTTTTTTGTGGGAGGTTGGGATATACTTGAGAGAGTTATCGAATGTTGTACTTTGAGTTATGACCAATTTTTCAAGATACAAAGTCTATACGAGAGGCTATTAGACATACATAGGTTGATTTTTCTATGAATGCATCCACTTTCATATTATAGTGATGTTTTCTAAAGAGAAAAAAAGCTTAATAATATCAACATTGCTCCTTTCTATCTGACATATATGTACTAGAGTTTTATCATAATTTATTTTTTCAATTATTCTCTAAAGTAACAAATATGTGATATTATTTTTTTTTTATATTATTTTTATGCAGAATCATCAAATTAAATAGATGACATTATTTTTTTGTCTTCTATTATTTTCATCACAATGTGAAACATCTTTCTTAATGTTTGTTTACTATTAATTTACTAATATTTATTCTTGACTAGGATACTTATTATTAGACAAATTAAATATTTTAGAGTTGAGTATTAAATGAGTAGTTTTTATTGATTGTAAAACAAGTTAGCTAAGAAAACATGAGAGTTTTTTATTTAACTATTCCAGAGAGTACCATGAGTGATTTATTTTATCTAATTCATTTAGATATTTTGGTGACCTCGTAAGATGATCATGTATGATGATAAATAAAATTTTAATATTTTTATTGATAATTATTCTTAATTTTTATGATTATCAGTATTGAAGGAAAGATATTAATTTTTTTTATTTTTATATAGAGGTGTCAAACGGGCCGGGCCGGCCCGACATGGCACGAGACACGACACGGTTCGGCCATGCCTGGCCCGGTCCGACACATTTTTAAACCGTGCCCGGGCCCATGCCGTGCTCGGGCAAGGCACGAGCCGTGCCGTGCCTGGCCCGTGCCGTGCCGTGCCTGGGCACGGCAAGCCGGCACGGCATCTTCCCGTGCCGGTTAGGTATCACGCGGGCGGCGGGCACGCGTGGGCGTGACCCGGGCTCTCCCGAAATAAAGCCCGAGGGTCGGGTCTGAATGGACCCGACCCGCGGTCCCGACTCCCGACCCAATCCCAATGGAAAAAAAATATTTTTCAAATAATTTTGGATTTCAGCCGTTGGATTCGCCTCTAACAGCTAGGGGGCAGAATCCAACGGTCCTCGTGATTCTGCCCCCTAATTATATATTAAAAAATCAAAAAAATATAAAAAAATATCTTTTTTTATAAAAAATTAATATCTTTAATCTATAAATTCTACCCCCTACCCTATAACATTTATATTTTTCAAAAACATAAACCGTGCATCTCTCTCTCGGGCCTCGTGATTTTGATTTCGGCTTGGATTTTCGTGAAACTCGACTTGAGTTTTGAATATCAGAGCTTCCTACGGTGCACCTTGCATGTGACTGACCTCATTGCTTTTATCGGGTAATTTATTTTACGTTTTTATTTACTTTCTCTATCTAAAGCTTCTCTCTCTAGAAAAACATAGGAAAAAATAAAAAACATAAAAAATGACAAAAATACCTGACACGTATTTAAATTTGGAAAATGAAAATGTTAGTGTTACACAGACGTCTGTGGCTGCTGAAACTTTGGTTTCTCCAGTTGTCTCAACCCAAAGTTCTAAAAAATAAAAAACTAGGAGGACTTCTGTAGTTTGGACTCATTTTAAAATCATAATACAAAAAAATATTAGGGGTGAGGAACTTGAAATGACACAGTGCAAATATTGTATGAGACTTTTAACATGCAAGAGTTCATGTGGGACTGAGCACCTTAAGAGGCATGCCGAATTATGCACCAAAAAACATGAACCCTTAGATACTAGGCAAACTCAATTTGACACTACATTTTTTGAGACTGGATCGAGTTCACTCTCAAAGTTTACTCCCTTTGTATATTCCAGCGAGTTGGGTAGGGACGGCATGACCAGGCTCATCACATTGATGAGTCTTCCGATCAGATTTTCGGAAGATCCGAGGGTAGTGCGCATCATGCAGACTTATTTTCAGCCTTCCTATCGTAGGATTCCTAGGTCCACATCTAGGGGTGACATACTAAAGATATATAAGTTAGAAAAATAAAAAATAATTAAGGAATTTATGGCATATAGTGGAGTGGTGTCCGTGATGTTTGATATATGGATAAGTCACGATGATTCTTCTTATGCATGTCTCACGAGTCACTATGCAGATTCTAACTGGACAATCAATAAAAAAATTTTAGGATTCACTGAGATTCTTTATCCTCATAATAGCCCGGCCATTTTGAGTGTATGATGAAAATATTTAGGAAATATAAAATTCAAAATAAAATTTTTGGTGTCACTTTCGATAATGTTTCTAATAATGGAGTAGCGATCAATATGTTTGTTAGGAATATTAGAGACACACCATTAGGAGAGATCTTTCATGTCAGATGCATGTGTCATGTGATTAATCTGATAGTTCAAGCAGGTATGAAGGTATGTTTCCCTGCGTTGGAAAATATACGCAATGCACTCAAGTATATTCGCACTCCTCGCAGATAACAAGAGTTTGGTGCTCTCTGTTTGTCTGCGAATCTTAAGAAGAAGAAATTCCAATCGGATGTGAGACATCGTTGGAATTACACGTACATGATGTTGGAATCATGTGTTGGATACAAACACGTGATATCCGACTACGTCAATAGTAAGAATGACGAACTTATTATTGACGACACTGACTAGGCTTCAGGAATTTCATAAATGAAATTCCTGAAGATATTTTATGACACGACGAATATGTGTTCGTCGGTTTATACGCACACCACTTGTATTGTACTCCAGTGCATATGCAATATTAGTAGCATGTTTAAGAAGTATCGAGCTAGCCCGACGCTTAGCCATATGGTTGCAGAGATGGAGACCAAGTATTTGAAGTACTGGTCTACCCTTCCATCTTTTTATTGCCTCGCTGCATGCATGGACCCTAGGGCTAAGGTGGAAGGGGTAGAAAACACCCTGACTTTCATTTCCTAGTGCATGAACCTGGAAGAGCCACCTGAAGGATTCATTTACGAGAAGTTGACTGACCTGTTCACATACTACGATACTAGGTATGGTGGCAGTAGTGGTGAGACTGTGATTACGGACATTGATACCTTGTTCGGAGATGATGATTATTCCATTCAGCTAGCGAGGGGGAAACGTAGGGGTGGACCATCACATAGGAGTGAGCTTTCTTGGTACTTAGATACCGATTACTGCTTAATCATATCATATTCTGATACTAAGAATCTTGATTTATTACAGTGGTGGAAATCATACGAGTCCACCTATCCCGTGCTATCTAAGATGACACGAGATCTACTGACTCCTCCGGTGTCGAGCTTAACATCGGAGTCTGTTTTTTCTGTTATAGTGAACGTGATTTCAGATAGGAGATCGAGATTACGTCCAGATATGGTTGAGGCCTTGGCATGTTTGAAGGATTGAGAGGAATCGAGGTTTAGCATCCATGATCGTGCTGGAGCTGGGACTGGGACATACATTGCAGTCGCATTCACATCCACTACGATAACAGAGGAGCTGATTGCCGATGATGATGATCCATATGATACTGATCTTGATGTTGCGGCTGATGATTCTCATGATATACCGCTTGACGATTGATGCTGATCTACTGTTTTTTTTTCGATGTTTTTTTATTCATTGTATTTATACGCTTTGTTTGTATGTTGTGTTGAAACTTATACTTATTTTGTTCGAACCATCGGTTTCAAATGCATGATTGGTAATTTTTCATTTGTGTTGTTTAATTTTTTTTAATTTTAATTTTTACTAACATAATGTATTGATTTATTTTTTTTTACGATTTAAATTTTATTTTAAAAATTAATAACTTTAATATATAATTAATAAATATAATAAAAGCTAAACTAATTTAAATTTGATAAAAAAAATAATTTTCTAAAATTTGTTTTTTTTATTTAATTTTAATTTTTAATATTTTTAAAAAAAATTATATTTAATAATTAATACTCTACACTTAACCTTAAGCAATAAAATTTATAATATATAAATTAAAAAAAAAACAATATTCTGCCTGTCCGTGCGGCCTCCGGCATGCCCATGCCTCTCTCTCACTCTCAGTCTCAGGACTCGGGCTCGGCCGCTCGGGTCAGCCTCCGTCCCTGGCCTGTATGGCCAGGGAGGACCCGAGCGGGCCCAGCACGGCCCGTTTGACACCTCTATTTTTATAGAATTTTATGAAAAAATAAAAACTTAATTTACTTGTTGAATCAAGATGATGAAAAATAATAATACATTTAAATATATATTTTTTTATTATTATTTTTATTTTCTTGAGGAATATGGGATAGTTCATTAGATATCATGTATTGGAATTTATATACAAAATAAAATCACTGAGAGAAAGAATTAACATATATTTTATATGTATTAGAGTTTTATCATAATTTTTAATTAATTATTTAATAAAACAATATGGGGTTATATCATTCTTTTTTTAATTGTTTTTATGTAGAATTATTAGATTAGATAGATAATATCTTTAAAGGATTGATTTTGATGAATTATATTTCAACTTCTTGACTCATATAACTCATAAATATCAGTTTATTATTAATTTACTAGTGATTTATTCTCGACTAGGATATTCATCACTAGATAAACTAAATATTTTAGAGTTGAGTATCAAATTAGTGATGTTTATTGATTGTGAGATATATTAGCTAAGAAAGTATTCGAGAGCTTTCTATCCAACTATTCAAGAGAGTATTAGCTGATATTTATTTTATTTGATTCGCTCAAATATTTAGTGACTTTGTAGGATTATCATGTGTGATAACAAATAAAATTTTATTTTATTTTTGATAATTTTTTTAATCTTTATAGTTGGTAGAATTTAAGAAAAGTTCTTTACTTTTAATTTTATTTTTATGAAATTTAATAAAAAAACAAAAATTTAATTTGGTTGTGGAATTAAGATATTAAAAATGATAATGCATTTGAATATATTTTTTATTAATTTTTTTTATTTTTTTGAAGAGCATGAGATAATTCGTTAGGCATCTTGTACTGATCTTCATGTAAAAAAATGAAATAACTAATAGAAAAAATTAACATATATTTGAAATGTTCAGGACACTCCATATGCTTGTGCCTAGAGCGAAAGAATTAACATATATTGTATCATTTTTTAGGTCACATCCTATATTAGCTTATATACCTAGGAGAACTTATTTTATCTTGCAAATAAGATTTTAAGATGTACTTATTTTGCTTAGGATCTCTCTCTAGGCAGAGAGGGGATGACTGCACTTTCTATCAAGAGTACATTTATCAGGTATTTTAATACTCAAAAGGGATATGTGCATTATTTACTAGATACTAAAAAAGTGATTGCAATTATTTTTTAATATTCTTCGAGGACAAGTTGTTCTTGAAGGAATCAATCAAAGAAAATATATATTTAGACATTATAGTAAGTTGTTCTATCTATCTATTTTTTATTTACCATGAGGAATAACAACTGATCATGTGTCTTAGGACAATGTGCCTAGAAGAGGAGCTGACTCACTAGACATGAGGTGTGAGTCCTTCCAAAAGAGTAAGATGAGAGTTAGGAGACTTGATGTTCTCAATTTTAAAGTATATACTAGATAAATATATTTATAATTTATTTTATACAAGTTTTCAGTCATATCAGTTGATCCATCTCAAAGTAATAGCTTCGACATTTATATTTCATTATGAAAGGAACAAAATACATATTTTAATCAATATTTTTTATCTTGAGTAGTTTCTTATTTTTGTTTTAATACTGTATATTCTAGTTTCTTATAATTACTAAATAATTTTTGGATATTAGATATTTTTTTGAGGTACTTAATAATTCATATGGTGATAAATATATATTAGAATAATTGAATGTAATCACTTTTAATCATATATAAGATGTCATACCAAAAATGTTAAGTCAATAGTTAGATGTAGATGAATTTATATGGTTAAGACATGAATCAAGGGAATGGTTGATCGATGTAAGATTAATTTGGTAGCATGAAGTTTTACATAGTTTTATAATTTTACTATGTTAACATTTTTTTATGTGGTCAAAATATTTATTATCAGATAATTATTTTTTATTGTAGTACACAAAGGTAATTATTTATCAATTAATTATATAAAATATATTTTTTAATAATGATCTAAAGGAAGAAGTATTTATAGAGTAGTCACTAGGATTTATTATTCTTAGGAGCATAAGTATTATGTGTAGATTGTGGAAGGTCCTTTATGGCCTAAAGCAGTATTTTAGTGCATGATTTAAAAGATATATTTTTGGTATTTACTTTATTTTTTTTTTTTTTTGAGAACCAATGGGTCTCAAGGCTCACTTACGTGGACCCCATAATCTTCTTGGGCTTTTGGAGAATCGAGCAGGTAAGAATATTCCTCAGTACTCCCACCAGTAAGATTCAAACTCTTGACCTCCTAGACATTGTCAAAAACATTAATCAGCTAAGCTCCCTATTAGGGGGCTTGGTATTTACTATATTTGATCTTTGGAGATGTATGTATGGTAGTTTTTATTTTTTTTTCGATGTATATTAATAGGTGATTATGTGATATTAGTTGTATATATTAATAATATTTTGATTATAAGAGGTGATTAGTTAAATATATTTCAATTGAAATTATTCTTATATATTGAGTTTCAAATGAAGGATTTGAGATACTCAATTCTATTGTATTTTTTTTTTAATATTAAGATTTAATACTCAAGAGATATAACTTTTTTTAGAGTAGATATATTTTGAATATTTTATTTGAACTCAATATGTTGAAATGTGTTTTTGTTGATTGACTACTTAATATAAATGTAGACTTCTTTATAAATATTATTTTATTAGTTGATTTCATTGGACATGGGATGATGGTGAGAAAATTAAATTATTTGATAGTAACTAGGTCAAATATTATTTATGTTGTAATTATAATTAATTATTTTTTAGAATTTTCTATATAGATTCACATGGATATAATATTTTGAATTATTAAGTATATAAAGAAAGTTCTAGGATGATAGATTACATTTGGAGATGGTTACCATTGTTATATAGATTCATATTTAAATTCTAGTTGGATGTTTATAATTATGAGAGGAAATATGCTATAAGTATTTGTATTTTTTTAATTATTTTAATATTTTAATATTTTGAGATAATATTTTGAGGAAATATGCTATAAGTATTTGGATGTTTATAATATTTTAATTATTATCTTCTTCTAAAAAAGTAAAATACAGATAATTATTTTGAGATTTAGTACACAGATAAAATATTAGGCTATGTCATCAACTATTTTTGAGCTATATTAAATCAATTATTTTTTGAAAGGTATTTACTTACTATTTTATAGATTGATAATACTTTACTATGATAGCTAGTCAACCTAAAATATTGTTGTTAACATGGTGTTCAATGAGAAAATTCAATATATTGAAATTTATTATTTTATTCTAGATTAAATTAATAATGATTTTTTTGTTATAACTTACATACCTACTAGTAATCAAACCGTAATCATTTTCACAAAGTTTCTTAGAAGATTATATGTTTTCTTATTTTTTATGTTGGGGATCTGTGATATGTATGTCTCAATTTAGAGATTGAATTTTAACTTATTTTCTATTATTATATTTATTTTTTTATTATTTGGGAAATATGCTTTTCTTTTAATAAAATTTATTTTGTTAATAAAATTTATTTTTTTATTATTATATTTTATTATTTTCTTTAAATTGTATATATAAAATTTGTGTTATATTTAGAAATATGCTTTTCTTTTAATAAAAGTTATTTTTTTTTTCAGTTTTTTTTTTCTCTATATTCCCAACCTCAAACCTTAACCCTAAGAGAATATCTGCAGTCAAATAATCTTAAATATTTGTTTGTTTTTTTTCAATACACACACACACACACACACACACACACTTTTTTCTAGAATATATTTTTCATACGATCTTTGAATTTGATTTTATACTTCTATTTCAATATTTTCATTTTATTGATGATCATTTTATGAATATTTTGATAATTTGGAATTACATTTCCCTTTGGTAAAATATAATTAGTTTAATGACTATTTTATAAAAGTCATTTATTAATATCTGGACATATTTTGATGTTATTTAACATATGAAATATCATTTATTTTACCTATTTATTAATCCTGTTTGGTAATATTGATTTTAAAATTTCATCTGATTAAATTTTGATAGAGGTGAGTCTTACGCTTCCCTCGACCTCCAATAAAATTTAAGCGAGCATTGTTTTCAATCCCCCCCAAAGAAAAAATAACATTGAAGTTTTTACAATGTGATCTACTATCTCAAGTTCTTCCTATCAAGCTAAGCCACATTGTCATGGCAAGTCTATCCATTCTATCTTAATATTATGACTTTTTTTTTAAATTTTTATTTATTTATTAATATTAAATTTGAGATGGCAAAACTAATATATACGTTAACTTCCTTGTTATCTAAATAATAATAATAATTGTGAATATACATATTTTAGATTTTGATGAATATATTTTTCTGTGTTATCAATTATTTTTTTTTACATTAATAGTCGCTCATGTATATATCAATTTTTTGTTATTATTTTGTATTTTATTGTTTTTCTAAAAATTAGTCAATCTCAAGTAGTTGAGATAAAATTTGATTGATGATAATATTTTTTTTTTTAAAATTAATAAAATTCATATTAAATTAAAATTTGATATTTTTAAATTTTTTAATACCTCGCGTATCACTCTCTCTTAAAAATAGGGAACGAGATATATGTATATTATTTGTAAGCATTTGTTCATCTTTAATACCATTGATGTATGTTTATTTTTTATATTTCTTTGCTATTACTCTTCATGTTTCAACTTATATTTGGTAGTTTTAGTGTGCACAGGGAGTGCACATAATATAAGAGTATTTCAAGTATTTTTTTACTCTTGTGTATTTTTGATTTGTGATTAATGAAATATATACAAATTTTTTTTTTTTGCATGTGCATCATGTTAGCTCCAATACACTCATCTTTAACCACTATATAAATGTGCTATTTGCTAGCTATATAGTACCCAATTTCATCACATGTGGTGCTACATTTTTTTTTGGTAATCTTGTCATTAAGTTATTCATCACATTTTGAATAAATTTTATTTGTTTGTTTTTTTTTTTTTTTGATTCGGATATACAAATTTTTAATTTTTAGGTCTAGCCTAAATAATTATCATTATGACTTGGCCATAATAGATACTATTATAGTTGTGGGTGAAATGTGCCCGCTGATGTATATATCCAATGGCCTTGTTTATGTTAAGTTTGTTTATTCTAGTTTGGTGATGAATTTTTTGTTGATACTGTTTAATTTGTTATGTTTGACTTAGTTTAGTCTTAAAAGAGGGTGAGAGTGAATATTCCATCCAATAATGTTTTTACTGCAGAATACTGAAATAAATTTGTGTGTATTGGTGAGATTTACATTTTAAAAAGTGAGCCTTATTTTGAGAGTCTTGGGGTTGAGGTATTGGTTCCATCTGACTGGTATGTCCTACATGGTCCATGACACGCCCCACCAAAAGGTCAGCTTGGCACGAGCAATACATGCTCTTACATGAAGCCATGTTCTGTGCCTAGTCTTTGGGGTGGCTCTCTTGTCACCCTTGTCACAATATGAGGCATGCTCGGGCACCTTTGACTCATGACCCATGACCTGTGACCATGTGGCGCATGCTCAGGTGCTAGGCCAGGTCTGGACTGTCTGTGGTCACTCATGGCTTATGAACCAACTCTTGATTTGCTTGGCAGCCACCTGGCATATGTGTAGAATGGGTCAGGGGTCTGGACAGATCATGAATGATCTATGTCCATGTGACATGTGCTTAGGGGCTATGCTAGGCCTTTGTCTTGCTCGAGCACCGTTGATCCATGGATTGATCCATGATCTACCCATCTGACACCATCCATCTGGGTTCCACCTGCCAGGGGCCACGTTCCCAGGGCAGTCTTGTCAGGGCTTGGCATTGATCATGTTTGTTTTCGGGCCTGGGCCATTTCTGTGCTGACATGCCTTACATGTTTAATGCTGGCCATCAAGCCAAGTGTCATATCATGTCGGTATGACCCATTTTAAATTGCTCTGTGCTGACCTCTCTCAAAACACTGCTTGGCCTAAAAAAATAGGACGTGTTGATCTGGTATGGCTCGTTGGACACCTATAAGCTGAGAGAGTTGACTATTCATTTAGGATATTAGCATAATTTTATAAGGTACGCTAAGACTTTTCCTTAAAAGACTAATTTTTGAGAAGTGGGGTTCCCTCACAATTAATGTATAAACAGGAAATAAACTAATTATCTGAACACAGTCTTCAATGCTTTTGATTCTTTCTCTCTAGCGACCTATGTATTCCAAAAGAAAAAAGAATAAGAAAAAAATATTTTAGTAGAAATAATTAAATATATTTTTAAAATTTTTTTTGTAGAAAAGTATGAGAATAGACTTTTAAATTTTATTTGTTTCTAAATAAATTGTGATGAACCAAATTAAATAAATTGAGAGTCAAGTAAAAGGAGAGAATTGAGGTAAAAACATTCTTTAGTGTCTAATGAAAATGATATCAATTCTATTTTATATGTATTCTTGTGGAAAATAATTATTGGGAAAAGTATATATAAATATGGGTAAATTTAAATTGACAAATTCAAAAAATGATTATTGTTATTAAATATTTAATAAAATAATATTTAATAGAGTGAAAAAATAAATATTTTTTTATGTAAATAGATATAGTGATAATAATTAAATAAGTTTTGACTTTTGATAAATTTTAACTATTTATTTTAAGAGAATAATATTTTATGTTATCTATTAATACACAATAGACAATAAAGAATTAATAATAAAATATTTAAGTCACTTGAAAGATGGATAAAACATATTGGATAGGAAAATATTATCTAAAACATTTTTCATTTTAAATATTCATTCAAGCACCAATAGTATAGTATCTTGATTAAGAAAGTGATTGGCAATTATTGGGATTATGAGTTTGATCTAGATGGGAGCTAGATATGCACCCTAGGATGACATTTGCTCTATCATGCTTTGGACATGGGTCTTACTTGCTTTGACCCTAGTGTTTTATGTTCTATATATAAATTGAGGAATAGTATCCTTTGAGTTTGAGGGGGATAAAAAAATAATAATCATTCAAGATATGTGATGACAAATTTAAATAATGAGATAGTTTGTTGGATAGAGTTAGTTACTTTTTTCACTAAGATGTGATCTATGATTATTTTCTTCACATCGGCTTAATTAGGCAAACAATTAGATAACTTAAGAAATATGTTTATCAATTTTGATTAATTAGATAAAAGAGAACAATCATAGATCATATCAAAGGTGTGATTTATGATTGTTCTCTTACCCAATAGTTCTTGGGTAAGAGAACTAAGAGAGAAAAATATTATAAACACTATTTTATGTTCTCATTTTATAATAATAAAATTTTCTAGTCTTTAGTCCTGTAATTTGTGTTCTTAATCTTGTTGACTGTTCAAAGAAAATATTGATAGGATACATATTTGAATAGAAGATTTAATTATATACTCCTTTATATGCAGTTGTGTCATAGCCTAATTTTTTTTACAAAAAAGTAGAAATACATTAAATTACTTAGTTGATTGGTAGTTTAAATGAATATCATGAAAGTTCTGAAAAATTTGGCAGAATAAGAAGTGAATGAATTTTGTGCACAAATATTTAAAGAGATGTTATGAAATGAGTTAGTTATCATGATCAAATTGATTAGATCATTATGTTAATTATTTTAATTTATATATCTATGATTTCCTATGTATTTTTATTTATTTATTTTGAATTTTTGTTTCTTTATTAGCAATATATGTTATTTGTTGTATTTTTTTTTAATTTATCTCCAATTTGAATTGTCTATTGATTATTTATTTATTTTGTATGTTCTTATTTTATAATAATTTTTTTAAAATATTTGGCTTGTATTTTATTTATTGATTTATTATTATTTTTAGTCAATTTAGATTTATTATAAGTTTCTAATAATAATGTGGATTTTTTTTTGCATAAATTATGTTCTCTTATCTTGTTGAATTTTTACATTTTATAAACATGTTTTCCTAGATGGAGATTCATGTTCGCACACTAATGATTTTTATTAATTTTATGTGACATCTTTAATTAATTTTTCTTAATATTCTTGAGTTACTACATATGAGTTTGTATATACATACATACATCTAGATACACACACACACACACACACATATTTTTGTATTGAGAAAATAGAAAAATAAATAAATATACATCAAAACAAGGACAATCAATCAGATAAATTTATTTCTTAAAAAGTATTAATCAATCAAAATTAGTGATTCTAAAAATTAAAATCACAAAAGATTGGTCTCAACTTTTCAAGGAAATACTATGAGCTTGTAAAACTACTTTTAAAATTTCATTGGAGACATCTCCTTATTAACTTATTTTTGGAAAAGCTTGTTATTTATCAGTCAAACTTGAACATCAAGTATGATGGACCATTATGCAACTAAATAATAATATGAAGGATGTAAAAGGAAATAGAGCTTTGCAGATGAGTGAATTTAAAAAAATAGAGGAATGAAGCATATAATAATAATAATTCATGAATTAATAAAGATAAAATAAAAAATAAGATGATATGAATCTTCAAAGGAGAGATTTCAAAATTGGGAAAAAGAGATTAGTTTTATTTATCATCTTAAGTTCAATTACAACCATGACTCCCAATGGTGCAGTCATAGTGAAATTAGAAAATGAAGTGGAATTTAAAGTAAATGATCAAAGTGGGAAATATTATATGGCTGAAATGAAGATTTTGAAAGATCTAGAGAAAGAATATAAAAAGTAAATATAGTGATAAAAGTTATGACCTTTATTAATACTATAACTTTGATGGAGCAAAAGCTAATTTAAGAAGCTTGACAATACAATAGTATCATGATTTTGGTAATCCAAGAAGAAAAAACTTTCATCTAGATTGATAGACAATTATAGGTTGTAATTTGGTATGATTGTAAGTTTTTTTATCCAAAGGTGATAAATATCAAGTTCGAGATTTATAAGACATTTTTTTATATTTTTAGAAATAAAGCTGTTGAGATATCAATTTCTAGATTCTATGCTTTGCATGAGAGCCTTGTGCACTGAGTATTTTCTTAATCATTAATATGTTGAATAAACTTATGTATATTATTATAATACTCAATATTTTACATAATTAATAAATTAATCGTGCTGATCAAATATTATTCAATAATGATACGAATATTTTTTTTTAATGAGAACCATCTCATTCTAAAAATCTTTTTACCTTTATACAATTTTTTGAAACTCTTATTTATTATGATTTATATTTTATACAGTTCTTTATATTGAAATTACTCTTATCTATAATGAGAACCATAATTTTTTAAATTACTCTTACCTCCACACAGTTCTTTTTTTCTTTCCATATATCAATGTTTATAATTGATATTTTATTTTTTTTTTATTTTTTTCATTGAAAAGCATGATCAATACATATTATTGCAAGTAGTTAGATTAAAGTTTCTTACTCAAAAATATGTCATATTTATTTTTTTCTATTCATGACATCTACTAATTTATTGATTTATGTCAAGAACACTCGAAAATATGATCAATACATATTTTTTTATTTTTTCCATATATTATGTCATATTTTAGTTTTCTAAACAATTCTTAAATGATTTGACCTATTCTCTTTACTCATATCCATCTATTAAAATGCACGAACACTCTGAACTCTTAGCCTTCTAACTTTATTTTGATGTTTTATTGCAATGCATCACTAAGTAATACGTGTGCCGATATATCAAAGAAGTTCATATTTACAAGTTATTACTTTTTTTTTTCTAATTCTCAATTTATTGTAATATATATTTTTTATTTGGGTCTGACAATGATTATGCCATTGTTGAAATAAATTGAGTTTTGAAGTAGAATATATATATATATATATATATATATAATACTAATCAAATTTGTATTTTGTAGTTGATCAAAAATTTCATTGTTGTTTTGTTGGATTATTTTTGTAGATAGGAGCTATATGTTTTTTATTGTATGCAGTTTTGAGAAAGGCAGATTTTAGTTTGAATGTGGAGCTTATTGTTGATGTTGTTAAACGGGAAAAGCCCAAATGCATTTTTTTGACATCACCAAACAACCCAGATGGGAGGTAACTTTTAATTATTTCCCCTAGGAAAAAAAAGTGTCCAACAGTTGTCCTCATGAACATTATTTCAGTTTACTCATTTCTTGACAGTGTAGTTCATGATGGAGATCTCCTGAAAATCCTAGAACTACCAGTTTTGGTGGTCTTGGATGAAGCATACATAGAGTTTTCAGGATTCGAATCGAAGATGGAATGGGTAAAAAAGCATGATAATTTAGTTGTTTTGAGGACTTTTAGCAAAAGAGCTGGTAAATTCATGACTCTTTTACCCTTTATGCCATTTTTAATTGCTAAGTCTGATGTTTATTTCTTGTGTTTATACAAATCATGATGTAAATGCATATAATAAAAATTGATTGAAATATTTTTGTATTATGGGCATTCAAACATCTATAATTTGCTTGTCTAGAAAGTAAATCAATGACATAATGATATTTTAGTAATCATGAAGAAAAAAGTAAGCCCAATTTATATGATTGGATTGAACCACCCCAATATTTTTATACATAAATAGCTATCTCTAGGCTATGTTCTATTCACAAAGCTTCAAAGAAAAGAAATTGATTGCTAGTATGAATGTGGGTCGTATTAATTAATCAATCTTATATATTTTTTTATTTTTAAAATGACAACATATGTATGTATGTATGTATATGTATATATATATATATATATATATATATATATATATATATATATATTTAATATGCTCATAATAGATGAAATAAAAATAATGTGTTTGACTATGTGATTGTTAAAAAATACTTTTTAGAACATCTCCAATCACACTCAACAAAATAACTAAGTAAAATATATTTAAATATTCAATTTAGTATTTTAGCTAGCAACACATCAAAATTTACTCCAACCAGGCTTAGCAAAATACCCAAGTTGTTGTGTGAAGTTGGATTTTTGTTGCTGCCGGTGTCGCTGGAACAAGTGGATATCAAAGACTTTGGCTAAGAATTTTTTAGGGAAGAAGTGTTTTGCTGAGTGATAAACTCTCGCTATATTTGTTGAGAGAGAAGTTGAGGGGGCAAAAATGCGAGCGAGATAGCGAGCACGTTGGAGTCTTAATTTTCTAACACACTCAATAAAATATCGAAAATATCATTTTTAGCGAGCCCGTTTGAATATGCTCTTAGAACTTGGAACATAAAAATCAACCTTACTCAACTCAACATCTGTTTGATCTATAGAAACTCATAATTTGTGTTGGTGATAGTCACTTACATTGTATTTGTATTAGATCTAAAATTAATTATTTCTCTATAATTATTATTTTTTAGAAAGAGATTACTCTAGAAAAAAAAATAGTCTGTAGTTGATATCTTGTTAGTTTAAGTTAACAATGACAATATAAATTTACTTAGAAAAATTTAGGAAATTGTTTATTATGTTGAAAACATATGATTTATATGATTTAGTGTCTATCACATAAAAAAATATTTCATGATTTTTTTTTTTTGTATTTGATGGCATTAGTAGAAATGCCTTTGCCAACTTCAAGGTCAACTCTCAGCTCTATAAGCATCTCCATTAGTGCACAATCATCAAATCCATTGATGATTGTTTGTAATCTCTATGCAAATAAAGCACATGTATATTTATATTTTAGGCACTCTCTCACTTTATGTGCATAATCCTTAGCTCATATCCTATCTATAATCTAATCTAAAATAATAATATCAATATATATTATTAAAATAATTATACAACCAAGTGAATTCCCTAGAAAAAAGAAAGATCATAGACACACTTGTAACTTAAAGAAGTGACTATTGAAGAGAATTGATTAAATCATTCCCATGATGATTAATTTTGTTCATATAAGATTTTTCATAATTTTTATATCAAGCATGTTTCTATTTTGGCGCGTTAACCTAATGGTTACTCTCTCTCTCTCTATATACATATATATATATATATATATATATATATAAATACATACATATATATATATATAAATACATACATATATATATATATAAATACATACATATATATATATATACCTTACATATATTTATATATACATACATATATATGCTTACACACACACATATACTTTCTAAGATCATAATGAAGAAGAGGTAAGTCTAGAATAAGAAAAAAATGATCAAAATATTATTTTAAAAGTGATCAAATGATTGAGATTAACATACATATTTGTATCATTATTCGACTTCAGAAGAGACTAATTAATAATTTAAGCAATATATTTTCTTTTATTATTGCTGAGACTTAGTATGTTTATTATTTGAATATGTTCTTTTTTTATTAATATTTTCTTTTATCGTGAATATATTTATGTTTTGTTGATATGTCATAGAATTAATAACAAATGCATGTATTTTTTTTCTCTTTTTCATATCTCTACTCTTGTATTTCCTTCCTCTTATTTCTTCTTGATCATCAACCAAACCCTACGGATACTAGCACATGGTGATTGAAGTAGTGGCGTATAGTGCACAAATAGATCGATCTGTATTGGGATTATCATTCAAACTACTACATTAACTCCTTCACATGTTGGTGGTGACTGGTGAGAGAGCCAGGAGGGGTCCATCAAGAGGAAAAAAACTAGTAGTGACTTAACACTGCTTAATGACTTATGGAGGATATTTTGCGCTTTAGAAGCTATACAATAGACTATCAGATCGATCTAGATAGCATCTTTCTCATATATACTTATTAATCTCATAACATTTATTTATGAGAAGTATTTTATTTTATTTTTTTCTTTAGTTCTACTTGCTTTAGTTGAGATGGTCATATTTCTATGTTCTGCCCTTCTTACCATCTCATTACAAGCTCTTGAGCTTTATATTTAGGAGTCAACTCATGTCACACGTGATCATATTTTTTTTTACTTATTTAGTAGAGGTCGAAATCTTTGATATTGTTATGGTTAATGACATCGTTTTATGAGATATAAGGTATGACAATATCAATGTTGAGCATTTTTTTGATACTTGTTTTATGCATAGTTTTAAAAGGCATTTTTGTAAACGTCTAGATGCGTGCCTCAAGGCGAGGTATTTGTAAATCACGTTAAGGCGTAAAAAAAGTGTTACTTTATTAAGCTCACTGCGAGCTTCATTGAGTTCTACGGAGCTCATCGATGGAACTTGTTGGAGCTCAACGGAGCTCCTCGAGCTCCACAATGGAGCTCGTTGGAGCTCTTCGAAGCTCCATCCAACTTTTCATGGAGCAGAGGAGAGGGGCGAGGGCAGAGGGGCGAGGGAGATGGGAGAGGGAAAGGTGTAAGGGAAAGGTAATTTACCTAATTTATTAAAAAAATAAAAAAAAATTATTTAATAATTAATTAAAATTTATTAAAATTTGATAATAATACTAATAAATAAATAATATTAAATTAAAAATAAAATAAATATAGATAATTTAATAAATTTAAAATTTATTAAATTTATGTCTTACGCCATAACAAAAAAGTTAGGCCTCAATGCCTCTAGGCTTATGCCTAGAGGTGTCAAACGGGATGTGCCGGGCCGGCCCGACTCATTTTTTTACGCTCGACTGTGCTTTCGTGCCGGGCCAGGCATGACACGGTTACTGTACCGTGCCGTGCATGGCCCGACATAGTTTTGTAAGGGTTCAACCTGGCATGAGCCGGCGGCATGATCTGCCGTGCGTGTCAGAAACCGTAATTTTTAAAAAAATTAGGATTTGGGCGCACCCGAAACCCTAATTTTAAAAAATAATTAGGGTTTCAGCGTCCCCGTAACCTTAATTTAAAAAAAAATTGATTTCGGCATGGTACTGTGCTGGGCCAGACATGGCACGATGCCCGGTTGGCCTTGGCACGGCATGGCACGATTGTGTCGTGGCCGGCAGATCATGTCTCATCTCACGAAATTCCTGTGCCGGGCTGGCCTGGTTGAAACCTCTACTTATGTCTCATCTCACGAATACAAAGATGTCTCGCCTTACACTTTCGTCTTTTAAAACTTTGGTTTTATGAATTATAATTTTGTTATAATTTATTTTTTATTAATTGCTTTACTAAAAAATAAAAAATCTATAATATTATAATTTTTCTGGTATCTATATGCATGGTCAATAGATGAGATAGATGATTTTAGTTTAGCATTGAGTCAATCGATATGAATTATATCTATTTTTTGTCTGCGTGAGAGATGTTTATTGATTATGATATATATTAGTTAAAATATACTAGAGCTTCCTATTTGGCATGTCAGAAGGGTGCTAGTAGAAAATTATTTTATTTGATTAATTAATATATTATTGATATTTTGTATGATGATTATACATTATGATTTAAAATATTTTATTTTTTTGTTAATAATCATACTAGACATACATGTGAATTGCATATTAGTTAAATATAATGAATGTATTCATTCATGATGATCTCGTAGATGAGTTATTTATGTAGTGACCACAACCACATATACTTAATGTTTCAGTGATTGTTGATTTACGCGCACGTGCGCACACACACACACACAAATACACACACACACACACACACACAAACACACACACACACACACAAACACACACACACACACAAACACACACACACACATAAACACACACACACACACATAAACACACACACACACACATAAACACACACACACACACACATATTGTTGCATGTATAATTGTATCAAGATATGACCTCTAAGAAATGATGATTCTCATAGGTTTAGCTGGACTACGAGTTGGCTATGGAGCATTTCCCTTGAGCATTGTAGAGTATCTTTGGAGAGCTAAACAGCCGTACAATGTGTCTGTTGCTGCTGAAATTTCTGCATGCGCAGCACTTGAGAATCCTGCCTATCTCCGTGTTCGTCACTTCTTGTAGTCTCATTACTCTCCCTGCTCCTCACTCAAGCACATCGCCATGCATATTTTGCGTCTCTGGTGAATTTTTATGATCAACCACGCGTGACCGTGCAGGAGGTGAGGGATGCTTTGGTAAGAGAGCGAGAAAGGCTTTACGGGCTTCTGAAGGAAGTTCCATTTCTCGCTCCTTTCCCAAGCCATTCTAATTTCATTTTATGCCGTGTTGCCTCTGGAAGGGATGCCAAGCAGCTCAAGGTACCTACCCATCCTCTCTCTCTCTCTCTCTCTCTCTCTCTCTTTTAGGTAGAGATATTGTTTTCAAGAAAAAAAATGAAAAAGGAAATAAAATCAAGGATTTGAAGTTATTGTTTTTAATTTTTATTATTTTATAACCTAGATCCGATGAAAGTAAACACGAGACATGTAATCTGACATGTAATTAATTATGATTATTAATTTAGCCTTTGAATTATTGTAAATTTTTATTTGTATTCCTTTTATGTTTTATCTTTTTTTTTTAAATATTTTTGAGTTGTATATTACTTATTATTGAGCGATGTCATTTTATTTTGTATTTTATATAATTTAATATTCTACATGGTATTATTATTATTTATTAATACTCTAGGAAAAATTAGGGTTTCATACAACTTGTTATTTTTTCTTACATTATTTGCATACCACTTCATCCTCTTCAAATGAGAAAAAAAAAATCAACTCTTATTAGTAGGGGTGTCTGTGGGTCGGTTTGGATCGGTTTGAAAAAATTACAATCCGATCCAAGCCATTCAAAGTACTCAGACCAATCAAATCTAATATTGTGGTTCGGTTTGGTTTGTGGTTTGAACCATGGTTCGAACTTAGTTTTTGTATTTAAAGTAAATAATCATGAATAATAGAGTCTAAATTTTTTTCATAAACTTAAAATGAAAATTAAATAATTAATATTCAACAAACATGATAAGAAAAATATTAAAAAAAAAAAAACTAATAAAATTGAGTACTACAAATACTCTTAAATATTGATATAAATTATATAATACTTATTTATAATATATATATGGTGGTTTGAGTCGGTCTGGTTCAGTTGGTTTTGACCTCTAAACCACGAACCGAACTTTTAGTAAAATTTCAACTATTAATGTTAAAAACCATAGTTTTGGTTTGCTTTGGTTTGGTTTGGTTTGATTCATATCTGTTTCTTTCCCTACATATCAAGAGGCTTATAATATTATGCAGAATGATCTTGCTGATATGGGTGTGATGGTCCGCCACTACGACAAGGAAGAATTGAAGGGCTATATTCGAGTATCCGTCGGGAAACCCCAACACACCGATGCGCTCTTGATGTGCCTAAAGAAACTTCTTTGATTGCATTGGCTATAGGTTTGTATGCACACACACACACACACACATGTGTAAGCGTATTGTAATTGTTACATACGCTCACCGTGTACACAATAAACACTTGTAGGTGTATATTGTAATAGTTACATACCGCCTATGCACACACATGCATACGTATTTAACAATTATTCCCCCCATGCTATCTCTTTTTGGCAAAAGAAGATAAAATCCTTCATGGTAATGGTGGCATGGTGGAAGCTGGTCGTTGGCTGTCTCAAGCTTTCCTGGGGCCAGTCGCTGCTTTCATGATCATCCTCTGCCATGGGTGGTGACGATCCAATCCTCTGCCATCAATCAATGGTGACGATCCAATCCTCTGCCATCAATGGTGACGATCCAAACCTCTGCCATTAATGTTATTCTCCATGTTCTAAAATGATGATAATTTGCTGCGAATTAAAATTGGATTATTATTGTTATTATTTGTTGGTTTGGGTTTCTGCAACTAAGATTTATCGTCTAACAAAAAACACCATAGTTACAACAGGAACGGGTTCTCTGTTGTAAAATTCCAGGCTGTTAATGGCAGAATCACCATCTCCTCTCGGGCAATTTCATCTTCTCTAATGTACTTGTGTAAAAAAATTGCTTCAGAATTATATCATCAGATACAGACCATGTCAGCCCTCTGGGCGCACTCCCAGAAAATAGAAATCTCTCTGAGAATGGATTCACCAAGCTATCACGAAATGCCCTGGCTGTTTCACACAACAAGCCCTGAAACAAATATATAGTTTTCTATATAACTGCATCATCTAATCACTTGATCAAAATCATATTTTATCTGCTAATGAGTGAAGAAGTGTACCTCGGCCATTGCCTTGATATTTAGTGTTGTATTGTTGCTCAGAAGGACAAGTTGTGCGTCCTTCCTTGCTTTCCTGTGAGAAATGGCGAAGTCAAGAACCTGATCTTCTGTTGTCTGGTGCATGATTTCAACCAGTTTGCCACACGCAGAGCATGGTGCTGAGCTTGTTGTTCCACATCGAACCTCCATTGTTTCCTCGCCTGATAAAAATTGTAGTGGAGGAGGAGGAGCTGCTGCTGGAACATGAATCCACCATGCTGCTTCGACCATACACTTTTCAACCCATTCTAATGCTAAGGTGGCTTCGTTTCTTCTGTCAAATAGCCTTCTTCTCTGTTTCAAGACATCCAGCTCCCTTATCACTGCCACAATCTCACTTTGCGTCATATATAATGGCGTGGAGTGTGAGTGTAGATAGATACATGAAATATTTGTGTCATATATGCATGTGTGTGTGCTTGGGAGGGTGGTATTCAACAGACCTGTTCTTGGAATGAACAAACAAGTCCCAATGAGACCTTGTAAAAGCTGCAGTGATTTTCTTGAGTCCTCGTTCAGCAAGGAAGTTGTGTCTGTTACTATAATCCATCTCTTCTTCCTCACTTCACCACAATTGGCCTGCAAATGAGAAGCTCAATCACATGATCTCATCAGGACCTATTTAGATGCTCAATCACATTAACTCACAAGAGGGTATTCTTGCTGCTGTGCCATTTGCGCAGAGCTTGAGTAACTGCACGAATTCTCGTCTGCAATGGCTGTGGGTGCCCCACTGGTGCTCTTTGGAGATGGATTGGAACGTATGGGATCCAATGGTACTCTCCCAGTTCTCGTATTCTTTATCTGATCTTTTTGTAGAAGTAACCCTCTTGGGTTGATGAGATTGATTCTCGAAGAAGATGACGAAGATAAGTTTGATTCAGAAACTCGTGTTCTTCCTTCTAGATGCCCCATCTTGCTTGAAGATCTGTGTTTCATGCAGATTGGGGTGAGGTTCTCCTTGTCGGGAGTATATATGTCTGTGTCGGCAGCAGAATCTGTTCTGTTGGGCTGTCTTATGGTGCTTCTGCCTGTTTGAATCATAAGAGATCTAATGGATTTAACTCTTCTGGAGCCATTAATGGGGCCTCGTCTTCTTTCCGAGTTTTCTTTTCCAGCAGATACACTGGTTTGGACAAACTTATCTGCCATAGCTTTTTCTTCATCTTTAGCTGTCAAATCAACATAAGGAAGAGAAACAGAGCTCTGGCTTGGGTAATCATTAATCACCTGTTTCACCATTTCTCCCACTTTATCTGTCATAGCTTCTTTAGGCGTCAAATCAACAGAAGATGGAAGAGAAACAAGAAGCTCTGCGGGCTGTATCCCTGAATCATTTCTGACCATACCAACAGGCGGAATATCAGTCACCTTCACCTCCAATGGTGAAGAATCTAGTTTCTCCACAAGATTGTGTTCCAACCCAGAGCTCTGTTCCTGCTGACCATTAATCACTTGTTTCCCCATTCCTCCCCCTTTATCTGTCACAGCTTCTTGTTTAACTGTCAAATCAACAGAAGATGGATGAGACACAGGAAGCCCCGTGTCTGTAGGCTGGCTCCCTGTACCATTTCTGACCATTCCAACAGGTGGAATATTAGTCACCTTCACCTCCAATGGCGAGGAATCAAGTTTCTCCACAAGTTTGTGTTCCAGCTCAGAACTCTGGTCTGGCTGATCATTAATCGCCTGTTTTACCATTTCTTCCCCTTTATCGCGTGACGAAGAACCAGAGTGTTCTTCTTCATCGTTAAACCAAGCAGGCACACCTTCCACGACCAAATCGAAGTCGCAAACTTCTCCGTCCGTATCAATGGAGGAGTTTTGTATCGTCTGTAGGATGAAAAAAGATAACATGGAAAATTAATAAGCATCTTTATCAACATCCGCCGTTGGCACGAAATGAAGATCATAAGAACGAATGAACATATCAAGGACAAGAAGAAATCTTATACCAGAGGCGATTTTTCTGATGTTTCATTATCGTGATATTCGTCTCGGGGCGAGAGTGGGGATGGAACAAAAGGATTTTCCACGTCATACGCACGGCTCAGAGGAACCCAATGCAGCCGATATAGCCTAGTTGAGCCACCAAGCTTTATTGTATCGCCTTCTTTGAGCTCCTCTTGCAATCCTGGTTCAATCTTCTTCTCGGAAATCCATGTTCCGTGGACTGCACGAGCATCTCATCAGAAATTTCACTACAAACGTGATTCGCGTTCACCACATGAAATCCAAGTAAAATCCAAATTTACTCTTGCTTCATCAAGCACGAATAAGTAAAAACCAAAAGTAGCATACCAGAAGACAGATCGGTGACGAAGAGTTTCTCAGAAGCAGGCCTCGAATTAATTTGCAAGTGGAATCGACTAATGCTAGGGTGCGTCAGCACTATGTTACATTCTGGATGGCGACCGACGGTCAAGACTTCTTCGGCATCGTTGATCCATTTAGGTCCGCTAGCTGGATCTGATGGAGCTCTGTCGATAACAAAAATGTTCTTCAAAATCGAGCCGTTCTTTATCACGGTAAACACCGGGATCAATCTATCTTTTTCTTTTTTTTCTAGTTTTCGTGCCTGGTAGCTTTTCATTTTCTCTATGGAATTCTGAGAGAATCCTCAGAAGCTAGGGCTTTCTTCAACTCTCAGAGGAGACGATAATGGCGGATATATTGATATCTAATTTGAATGTGACCGTTGAATATTTGTAACTTGTCATTTGCCAACGGCTATTTCTTCCTTCGCGTCGAGTTCCCATTCAACAGACAGCAAAACCATTACAATATAGTAAAAACTATGCTTTGGTACAGTCTGATAATAAAAATGAACTCTTTTTTCAAGTTTTGAAAAAAATACTCAAAAATTTAAAATATTTATATTTTAGTGTACTGAAAAAAAAAAAATCCGAAAATGAATTTACTGCTTAAAAAAACCCAAAAATAAACATAGATATGCTTAAACTTAAAAACATAAAAACTTAAAAAAAAACACACACACACACACACACACACATGCACACACACATGTGTGTGTGTGTGATTGTGTGTGTGTTTATTAAACTTATCATCATTTATAGATGTTTATACACACGTGTATATATATGTTTATATGAAATGATAAATGTATAGATATGTTTGGTATTACTTAGTTGGATAGAGTGAATTTTACTTGGTTATTTTTATGTTTGGTCATATTAATAACAATAAATAATTGTTATTTTAGGGCTTAAGCATGCTTGTTCTATTTTTTAGTTATTACCATTTATTTTTATTTTTTTTTTGTTTTTTTAGTTATCACTGTTTGTCATTTTTTCTTGGAGTAGAGGAGTGATTTGCATTTGTTTTATATCTTGTGTAAATGGAAGAAATAATGTATTCTACCCCTAAATGCTTGGTGGGAAATTATAAGTATTGACTTCGAGCTGCACAACCTCGAGTATATTTTTGTGGATAATGTATTTTCCACATGAAATAAATCCATACTCACTATTCAAAGGTCGCCTAGTAAAGGAAGGATAGGCGGCACGAGTAAAGAAAGTTATACTAATATGATACTTCCTTCAAGAAGAACGAGGATGATCGATCTAAATTCCTTAGGTGCTTGTTCCAAGATTTGCAAAAATCTCAAAGAAATCCCTAATGATATGAATTTTACTTTAACTACTTCAAGGGTTTAGACTAATCAAGGAGAAGCATTAATGAGTTAGAATTAAATGATAAAATCTATACTTCAGCCGCTCCCAAGGATCACACCGATCAGGGAGGAGCTTATTAAGAAAATACATAGACTAAAATAACATGGATGATTACTAAGTGTAGGAGGCTAGTACAATAAATAGCATAAGTGGTTTTGGTTATTCTGATTTTACAAAAGAAAACATAAGTCAATATTATATAACACCTTTTGAAATAATCTTGTGTGAGTTATATGACACCAAGCTTGGAACATAACTACTGGAGCGGCACATTAGGAAGCAACTTAGGATGAGCATCAAAAGTTGATCCTTAGATAGATATGAGAAATGATGGAGCCTTGAGTAACATGATCACGAGCAAAGTGGTAGCCAAGCACAGTATGTTTCATATTTGAATGAAAGATTAGATTGATGAAGAGAGATGTAGCATTGATGTTGTTACAGAATAGTTGTGGCGGAAAAAGACAACTAACATGTAGCTTATACAATAAGTTGTTAATCCAAAGAATTTCAGTAGTACATGAGACAGAGAGCGATACTTGGCCTTCATATAAGATGTAGCAACTGTCTTTTAATTTTGAGAACTCTTAGAAATAGTATTTTCACCAAGGTAGACTTGTAAGCTGATTGAGGTGCAAAATCAGCATGGTTGCCTGTCTAGAGCTCGTGGTCGTGCTCTTGGAGCTCGACCGAGAGCTCATTCGACCTCCTGGAGCTTGAACAAGAGCACCATCGAGCTCTTAGAGCTCGACCGAGAGCTCTGTCGAGGTCCAAAAGCTTGGCGTCGAGGTCCAGGAGCTTGGTATCAAGCTCCAGGAGCTCGAAAAGAGCTCCTTCGAGGCCCTTGAGCTCGTTGGAGCTCTAGAAAAACACGACGAGCTACAAGAACTCGATGGAGCTTAATGCCAAGCTCTTGGAGCTCGACCATGAGCTCCATCGAGCTCATCGACAAGCTCCAGGAGCTTGACAGGAAGCTCCACCGAGCTCATGGAGCTTGAACGACGATCTCGATGGAGCTCCAAGGAGCTCGTCGTCAAGCTCCTGAAGCTTGATGGAGCTCGACGCCAAGCTCCTTGATGCTCCATCGAGCTCATTGTTTGAGCTCGAAGGGCTCGATGGGAGAGGGTGAGGGTCGAAGGGAGTGGGCCGATGAGAGAGGGTCGATGAGAGAGGGTAATTTAGGATAAACGTAATAGAGTGCCCCAAATTTCAATATTTAGGATTTTGGTGACTTTTTTTTTCAAATCTAAAAAGATAAGTTTCAAATTCTTAAATTTTTTTGGGGGAGCACCCCAAAACATAATTCCCGATATTTTTTAAATTATTATTATTTAATTATTTACTTAAAGAATTATAGCTTATAGTTTATGCTTATGCATACGGGATTAGATAGCAGTATGGGACTGCCTATGTAACTTACCTCGAGGTTAGATTTTAATAGTGGTATTATTTTTATAACAAAGTAGTCCGTGACAATGATATTTTTTTGTTATTTAATTTTTTTGTAAGTTTTATTTTTTTTAGTTTCCTAATTTATTTATAAAGTGTAAATAATTAAAAAATATCACATAATGAATATAATGATAATGAATATAAAATTGATATTGATATAGATAATAATGATAATTCTATTGAAAGATTCGAGACTAAAACTATATTCTTTCCAATAATCTCGACCCAAACTAATTTGTCACCTAAAAAAAATAAAAAAATTAGTTAAACATCAGTAGTATAAACATACTTTAAAATAATTAAAACTAAAAATTCTAGGAGTGTCAATGAAGAATCAGTTTAAGATATATATATATATATATATATATATATATTGTGTGTGTGTGTGTGTGCATGTATCTATATATATATATATAAGTACATATAGGACTGGACACCTAAAGAAGTATATCAATTAATTCACCAAAAATTATGGTATATTAAATCCAAGACAAATCCAATTTAGTAGTCGTTTCAAACTGAATCTAGTTCAGCTTCAATGACCTCCTTCAAATGCCATAATAATTTTGGAGAGAAGTTATCGTCTATTTCTAGCTTGCTTATCATAAGATTCATAAGTTCACAAGTAGGAATGACATAATAAAATAATATAAGTTAGAAAAATAATTAATAAATTTAGGAAATTTAGTAGAGTGATATCTGATATATAGACTAGTCACGATGATGCATCATTTTTATGACTCATTGCCCATTATGTAGTCTCTAAATGAAAATTTAAATAAATATTAGAATTTTCTAAGATTCTTCATCCTCATGATTACCCTACCATATATAAGTGTATGATGTTAATCTTTAGATAATATGAAATTCAAAATAAAATATTTAGTTTCAATTTTGATAATATTTTTAATAATGGAGTAGCTATTAGTATATTTGTTAGGACTATTAAAGATAAGCTGTTAGTTGAGGTATTTTATGTTAGGTATATATGTCACATAATTAATCTAAAAGTATAGGTAGGAATACAAATTATTTCTCTCACATTAGAAAAATTATGAAATTGATTAATAAACCTTAGGATGCTTAACAGACAATAGAAGTTTAGCATCCTATGTTTCAAGGTTAAAAAAGATAAAATTCCAAATAGAAGTGAGATTCCATTGGAATTACAAATATCTTATATTAGAGTCATATGTTGGCTACCAATACATAATATTGACTACATCAATAGTAAGAGTAATGAACTTATTAATGATGATTCAAACAATGATATTAGAATTTCTTTTATAAAATTCATAAAGATTTTTTATGACATGATGAATATGTATTTATCTATGTATACTCCCACTACTTGCATACTTTTAGGTGCATATGCAATATTCGTAGCATATTTAGCAAGTATAGGGGTTACTCTACATTTAGTGCCATGACTATTAAGATGGAAATCAAGTATTTGAAATACCAGTATTTCATTCTAATTCTATATTATTTGGCTACTTGAATTGATCATAGAGTTAAGGTGGAAATAGTAAAAAATATTTTGACATACATATTAAAGTGCATGAACTAGATACATCAACATGGAGGGTTCATTCAAAAAAAAAATCAACTAACTTGTTTATTTATTACGATACTATGGTAATTATAGCTAGGCTCTAAGTATGACTATGGACACCATATTCGAAGATGATGACTTCTCCATTCATTTAGCTAGAGGCAAACAACGAGATAGTCTATCAAAGAGGAAAGAGTTATCTTGATACTTAGATACCAATTATTGTTCTATCATATTACATGATGATAATAAAAATTTAAATATTTTATTATGATAACAATCATATAACTCTACATATCCTATGTTATCTAAGATGACACGTGATCTATTGATTCCTCTGATATCTAGCATAATATTAAACTCTACTTTTTTTATGGCAGCTAATATTATTTTAGATAGGAAATCTAGATTACGACCAAATATCATAGAGATACTTGCATATATGAAAGATTACAAAAATTCAAGATTGAGTATACAAGATAAAGTGTAAGAGATGATGACGAATTATGATTCATGAGTAGAGGTTTCAAATGGTCCATGTTATGCTAGCACGACCTATTTTTTGGTGGTTTAGTCAAGCTACCATCCTGTGTCATGCCAAGCATGGCACAACTTATGTTATGCCAGCTCGGCACAGCCCGACTAGCAAGAGTCTGGGTAGAATCATGCTGGGCTATGCTGGGTAGGCTCATGGGCTATTTTTTTTTATTTCAAACCTATTCATTCTCTACATGGGTCTCTTATTCACCATATACCACACCAAGAGCCTTTTGTTTATCATACGTCTCTATAAGGACTTTTTGTTTACATCGACTTTATTAGGGATATCAATTCTCCTTTGTGTTATCCTTTTTTCGGGGATAAGCATCCTACAATTCAGGTATATTTTAGAATCATTTGCTAATTATTCTTTCAAGGACATCAATCCATGCTAAAGTATTTACAATCGAGATATATAACTTTGTATCTATTTTATATCAATAAAAGCATCTAATAATAGATTTGCAAGATTTTGCAAATGAATGATTTTTTAAACTCCTAGTTCATATTAATTTTATAATATATGAGGATCAAAATGAAATATTGTAGATGAACTCTTAAGTAATTTATTATTGTTCTTCTAGATTTGTAATATATTCTCAATAAAATGACAATCCATAAATCTCAAATCATCAGTAGGGACTATTTTTAGTGGATTGTGTAGGTGAAATTTATATTTAGACTATACAACCAAAGATTCATAAATAAGAAATATTAAGTTGTTTGCCTAGTATAAGGTGAGAATGAGAATATTAATGGTAAGATATTGGTCGAATACGAACCATGCTTATAGTATGGATAATATCATATTCTCGTACATTCTCTCTAAGAAGTTTGGTGACTAAAATGTAACTTTGGCATTCATTAGGCAAAAAGAATCTTCTGATTCTTTAATAAATGTCCATGTGAGTGTTTTATGATTCTCTGCATCATTGAGAACATAGGGCAACCTAGAATATCATGCCATTGAACAAAAGTCTGTGTTGTTTATCTTCTAGTTCAAGACAACATATTTCTAGGGAATCATTCAAACTCAATTATACTAGATCATAATTTTTCATCAAAAGTTTAATAGTTCACTTAGCACTAATGATCAAAGAATCAAATCTATTATAAATTACTTCTTAGAAAAGAACAAAAATATAAAATTAGAGTTTATAATTAAATATAACATTTAATTCTACACAAAAAAAATATAAAATCCAAACATAATATTTAACTTATTGACAACTATAATGTCATCCACAATCAATCATATAAATATTTACAACAATAACACCAATATAATTTTTTTTTTTGTTTCTAATCAAAATCAAATATTAATATATATATGCAAACTTAAAATAACTTTGAGTTTATGATTAAAACACATTCACAGCAAACTCATGTCGATAGCATGTTGTTAAACTATTAAAAAATGTGAAATGAAGATAAATATGTCTATTCTTTGTATATGAAAAGAGGAGAATTTAAAAGAGAAAATGAGAGAGAGTGTGAGAGAGATTATATATATATATATATATATATATATGGTAGAGAGAGAGAGATGGTGGAGAGAGAAATGGTAAAGAGAGAGAGATAGATGGTAGAGGAAGAGAGAGAGAGAGAGAGTGAGAGAGATGGTAGAGAAAGAGAGAGAGAGTAACAACTATTTAAAATATATCTCATTAAAACATTGCTAGTCAAAACCAATGAGATAAAACCTAACAAAGAAAAAAGAGTATAATTAATATTCATATGATGTTCATTGCACTAAATATATTATGACTTCCTCATTAAAAACACTAACAATAATATAATTTTTTTTTGTTCAAAATCAAATATTTATATACATGTAAACGTAAAATCAGCTCTAAGTTTAGGATTAAATAATACCTTCAGAGAAAGTTCATGATGATAACAAATTGTGAAATTATTATAAAATATAAAACTGAGATAAATACATTTTCTCTTTATTTATGATACAAAGGAGAAATGAAAAAAAATAAAAAAGAATATAAAAATAGACAAAAATTCTCATTTCATTATTAACATAAATGAGTATAAATATTTTTATATGCATACAAAAGAAAACTTCATTGACTCATCTAAATGTTTCATTTATAACGATAATATTCCAACTTTTATGCTCTTAATTTATTGAATAACCTAATCAAACGTCATTTAATAAGATCTAACCTTTCCCACATTATCAAATTGTTTTGAATTTTGATCAAAACATCATTAAATATAATTTTAAATAAAAAATCAGACCCACATTTTATCAAAACAGATTGATTTTATATTACATACATCAATGAATAAATTAACTTTAGAATATAAAACAAAGTAATTATACTTACATTGAAATATTTGAAGTTTTAATAACATTCATTAAAATTTCAACAAAAAAAAAAAAAAAAAAAAAGAAAATCGATTATCATATCTAAAATCTCATCATATAACACACACACACACGCACACGCACGCAAGCACGCTCGCGCACGCGCGCACGCACGCTCGCGCACGCGCGCACGCGCGCACACACAAATAGTGAATTTAAATTTGAAGAAATTTAAATTAATCCTGCTTGTCACGAGAAGCTCCTCTAGCACGATGTCTTAGCTCTGCCTTCTTCCACCGAACCATCAAGAAACACAAAGATAACAAGGTGTTTATCTGCACAGACCCAGATGAGTCACATTTACACAGTTATACACATATATAGGCACGTGGAGATCCGTATAGAGAGAGAGAGAGAGAGAGAGACCAGAATAATGATGGCGATGCAGAGCAGAGGGCATGACCATAAGGTGGAAAGAAAAACCCCATGAGGATCAAAATAATTCTGACGGGCAAAGCTACGCCAGTTATTGCCCAGAAATGTGTTGAGCTGCTCCGCAAAGAATACCCCAGCCACTACATCATTTCAGCAGCATGCGATTACAACTCTGAGAATATATCATACAATTATTGTAAGTAAGCACCACCAATCTCTGCCTTAGGCATTATTAGACTAGGAATTACCATCCATTAAAGAGCCTAAGATTGAAAAGAGACAAGAACAAGTAGAAAAAAAAAAAGAAAAAAAAAAAGAAAAAAATGTAGAAAAATATTAAAAAAGAAAAAAAATAAAATAAATAGAAAGAATAAAAAATGAAAAAAAAAACCAAAAAAAAAAAAAATAAAAAAAACAAAAAATAAAAAATTATCAAGTAATAATTGATCAAGATCCTAAGTGCTAACTACATTTTATAATTTTTGATGATAAAAAAAAATATATATATTTGAATTACTTGATGATTAAAACAAAATACCATGAAAATATTAATAGATGAAAAAAAATATGCATTTTATTTTATAAATTCCTATTTTGGACCAACGTTAATTTCTTAATGTTCAAATTTTTTTAATTATCATATGCACAATTTCAAATAAAAACAATATTAAAATTAAAATAACCATGCCTATCTGTGTCAACTTGTACTTAATAATTATATACATAATTATTTTATATATAATTATATATACCCCACAAGATAAAATAGTTTAGAGAATGTTGATCATGGTATATACATATACATATATATGTACACTCCACAAGATCACACACACACACACACACACACACACACACACGTGTGTGTGTAGAGGTGTCAAACGGGCCGGGCCGGCCCGGCCCGGCACGGCACGGTTCGGCCGTGCCTGGGCCGGCCCGGCACGTTAAAAAACCGTGCCCGGGCCCGTGCAGTGCCCGGTCGAAGCAAGGCACGAGCCGTGCCGTGCCTGGCCCGGCACGGGTCGTGCCTAGGCACGGCACGCCGGCACGGGTCCATCCCGTGCCGGTCCCGCAGGCACGCGTGGCACGCCGCCAGTGCCACGCGTGCCGTGGCGTGACCACTGAGCACTGAGTCGTGACTCGTGCTCGAACCACCCAGCACCATGGCCCCCCCGGAAAAAAGACCGCGGGTCGGGTCCAAACAGACCCGACCCGCGGTCTTTTCCGCCGAAAACCGAGAAAAATGAAAAAAATAACGGTAAAAAAAAAAAAAATTCAAACGTAGATCGATTTTCAGCCGTTGGATTCGACGCCAACGGCTAGGGGGCAGAATCCGACGGTCCTCGTGATTCTGCCCATTAAATTTAATAAAAAAATTCAAAAAAATAATAAAAAAATAATTTTTTTTTTAAACAAAAACTTTTTTTAGGCTATATAATCTACCCCCCTCCCTATAGAATTTATGTTTTTCAAAACATTAATCCTCTCAATTTTTTCTCTCTCTCACATAAACCGTGCTTTTCTCGCTCGGCCCTCGTTTTATTGATTTCGGCTTGAATTTTCGTGAAACTCAATTTGAGTTTTGAACTTCAAAGCTTCCTGCGGGCTTCGGTGCATCTTTCACGTGAGAGACCTCTTTGCTTTTACCGGGTAATATAATTTACTTTTTGTTTTATTTTCTCTCTCTAAATCTTCTCTCTCTAGAAAAAACGTACGAAAAAAAAAATGACGAATTCACCTAACACATATTTAAATTTGGAAAATGAAAATGTTAGTGTTACACAAACGTCCGTGGCTCCTGAAACTTTGGTTTCTCCTGTCATGTCAGCCCAAAGTTCTAAAAAACAAAAAACTAGGAGGACTTCTGTAGTTTGGACACATTTTAAAATCATAACACAATTAGATGTTAGGGGTGAGGAACATGAAATGGCACAGTGCAAATATTGTATGCGACTTTTAACATGCAAGAGTACATGTGGGACTGGGCACCTAAAGAGGCATTCTGAAATATGCTCCAAAAAACATGGACCGTTAGATCCTAGGCAAACCCAACTTGGCACTACATTTTTGAGACTGGATCGAGTTCAGTCTCAAAGTTTAGTCCCTTCGTATACTCCAACGAGTTGGGTAGGGACGGCATGGCCAGGCTCATCACATTGATGGGTCTTCCGATCAGATTTTCGGAAGATCCGAGGGTAGTCCGCATCATGCAGACTTATTTTCAGCCATCCTATCGTAGGATTCCTAGGTCCACATCTAGGAGTGACATACTAAAGATATATAAGTTAGAAAAACAAAAAATAATTAATGAATTTTTGGCATTTAGTGGAGTGGTGTCCGTGACGTCCGATATATGGACATGTCACGATGATTCTTCTTATGCATGTATCACGAGTCATTATGTCGATTCAAACTGGACAATAAATAAAAAAATATTAGGATTCACTGAGATTCTTCATCCTCATGATGGCCCGGCCATTTTTGAGTGTATGATGAAAATATTTAGGGAATATAAAATTCAAAATAAAATTTTTAGTGTCACTTTCGATAATGCTGCGAATAATGGAGTAGCGATCAATATGTTTGTTAGGAATATTAGAGACGCACCTTTAGGAGAGATATTTCATGTCAGATGCATGTGTCATGTTATTAACCTTATAGTTCAAGCGGGTATGAAGGTGTGTTCCACCGCGTTGGAACATATACGCAATGCACTCAAGTATATTCGCACTCCTCGCAGACTACAAGAGTTTGGTAATCTCTGTTTGTCTGCGAATCTTAAGAAGAAGAAATTCCAATCTGATGTGAGACATCGTTGGAATTACACGTACCTGATGTTGGAATCATGTGTTGGATACGAACACGTGATATCCGACTACGTCAATAGTAAGAGTGGCGAACTTATTATTGACGACACTGACTGGGCTTCAGGAATTTCATTTATGAAATTCCTGAAGATATTTTATGACACGACGAACATGTGTTCGTCGGTTTATACACCCACCACTTGCATTGCACTCCGTTGCATATGCAACATTAGTAGCATGTTTAGGATGTATCGAGCGGACCCGACGCTCAGCCTTATGGTTGCAGAGATGGAGACCAAGTACCTGAAGTACTGGTCCACCATTCCATCTCTTTATTGCCTCGCAGCATGCATGGACCCTAGGGCTAAGGTGGAAGGGGTTGAAAACACCCTGACTTTCATTTCCTCGTGCATGAACCTGGAAGATCCACCTCAAGGGTTCATTTACGAGAAGTTGACAGACCTGTTCACATACTACGATACTAGGTATGGTGGTGGTGGTGTTGAGACTGTGAGTACGGACTCTGATACCTTGTTCGGAGATGACCCATATTCCATTAACCTAGCGAGGGGGAAACGTAGGGGTGGACCTTCACATAGGAGCGAGCTGTCTCGGTACTTAGATACCGATTACTGCTCAATCCTATCACCATCTGACAATAAGAATCTTGATTTATTACAGTGGTGGAAATCATATGAGTCCGCCTATCCCGTGCTATCTAGGATGGCACGGGATCTACTGACTCCTCCGGTGTCGAGCGTAGCATCGGAGTCTGCTTTTTCTGTTGCAGTGAACGTGATTTCGGATAGGAGATCGAGATTACGTCCAGATATGGTTGAGGCCTTGGCATGTTTGAAGGATTGGGAGGATTCGAGATTTAGCATCAGTGATCGTGCTGAAGCTGGGACTGTGACAGACACTGCAGTCGCATCCACATCCACTACGATGGCGGAGGAGCTGATTGCCGATGATGATGACCCATATGATACTGATCTTGATGTTGCGGCTGATGATTCTCATTATATGCCGCTTGACGATTGATGCTCATCTGCTCTTTTTTTTTCGATATATTTATTTTTTATACGCTTTGTTTGTACTTTGGATTATACGTTGTGTTGAAGTTGAAACTTATACTTTTTTTTTTCGGAGTTTTGGTTTCAAAAGCATGAATGGTAATTTTTATTTGCGTAGTTTAAATTTTTTTTCATTAAAATTTTTACTAACTTAATGTATTTAATTATTAATTTAAGATTTAAATATTATTTTAAAATTTATTAACTTTAAATCTTAATATTTAATTAATACATTATAATATTAAAAAATGCTAAACTTAATTGAAAAAAAAAATAAATTTTCTAATTTTTTTTTTACATACTTACATTTAATTTTAAATGTAATATTTTTAAACAAAAAATTTTATTTTTTTTTTATTACATAAACTTAAATAAAGATAAACAGAAAAATAATAAAAAAATTTAAAAAAAAAAATTATTTCAAAGTGCCAAGGCACCAAGCCAAGTAGCCAACTGCCAAGTGCCAAGCACGGGCCGTGCGCCCGTGCCCGTGCTTGGCTGTTGCAAGTTGCAACACGCAACCGGCAACAGTGTTGCCGGTTGCGTCGTGCTTGGCTCCCGGGACCCGGACCCCGGTTGAGCAAACGTGCCCGAGCGGGCCGGGTACGGCACGGCACGTCCGAACCGTGCCCACGGGCCGTGCCGTGCCCGTGGGATAAAATACCGTGCCGTGCCGGGCACGGCACGGAACAGTGACCGTGCCGTGCCCTGCACGGCACGGTAGCACGGCGGGGCACGGGAAAAACGGGCCGTGCCGTGCTGGGCCGGCCCGTTTGACACCTCTATGTGTGTGCTTGCCACCACATGTCTATGCACATGATCCTGGTATGCACAAATCACAAATAGTTTTTTTTTTTTTCCACTGGAACCACGTGCCTCTTCTCAACTTGGCACTAACTAAAATAATATAATACATATATAAAAAAACATACAATATATATTCTTATATTATAATCAAAAATAATTATGACAACCAATAGGTAAAAAAATATTCCTGTCAAAAATACAAAAAAGAAAAAATAAATTGAATAATAATAATAAAATCATAATAATTTCAAATTTTTTATCAAATTAATTTTTTATTATTTTATGAAAAATCTAAAAAATAAAAAATACATATTATTTATCATAGAATAAATATATCAATGAATATCTCAAACAATCATCAACAAGAATTATCACATACTTGAAACTCTCCTTTGTTACTCATCTACTTAAGTCCTCATATTTTGTGTATATGAAATTGAACTAGTCTTTTTTCAAATTAGACTAACAAGTAGAATAGAAAACCTTGATAAAATTTTCAAATTAACATATTTCACACTTTAAAGTTGATCAATAAAAAATAATTTATCCTGAATTTATCTTTTATTGAGTCTAAAAATCAATAAGATTGAGATAAATTATTCTAAATTTGATCAATAAAAATAATAAAACTAAATATCTACAAATAAAAAATCTATTACTAAAACATCCAAAATGAGATCTGACGATCAAGAATGTGATATTAATATTATATGTCAATGATATTCTATTAACATGACATAGTCAAGTAAGTATATCCAAAAAAGATTATTTCTATACTCTAAGTTTTAGATAAAAAAAGTTAGTATTTCATTAGTATTTCTTAGGCATTGAGTTTTTTTTTTTTAATTTTAGTTTTTTTAGTTTTTTTAGTTTTTTTTTATTAATTTTTAGTTTTTTTATTTTTTTTATTATTTTTCTTTTTATTAATTTTTTTTTATTTTTTATTATTTTTTAATTTTTTAATTTTTTAATTTTAGGTATTGAGGGTAGATATAATTTTTCATTCTCACATGAGATATATTTTTAATATTTTATCCGATCTTAGTATATCGAGATGTGCACATCATATATTGACTCATCAATTGATCTAAATATATTTTTTTCCTATAGATTATATCTAAATTATCTGACATTATCTAATTATATTGCTATCATCATAGTTAGTTATTTACTACATTATCTCATAGATTCATATTGATACAATTTTTAGATATATGAATAAATCTCCAAGATATAAGATTTTATCTAAAGATCAAAGATATAATCGGATAAAGAATTCAATTTATTTTAGAAGACCTACCATAATTTTTTATATTTTTTTTACAAGTAATCTCATCCCCTAAAAAAAATAATAAAATAAATTATATCTAGATTTAATGGAGCGAGAGTAAATTTATCATTGATTACTTATAAATTCTAGTGGATCAATTTTTTTTTAAGATTTTTGCATATCAATTAAAAAATCAATGATATTTTACTATTATAATCAAATAGTTCGACATAATAATATTAACTCAATGTTCAACGAGCAGACAAAATATTTTGAGTTTGATTACTATTTTATTTGTGAGTTGACCCAAATTGAGAGGGAAGCATGTTAAGGTTTGGTATTATTTTCTTATTTACTCTTTACTTTTTATTTTTCATTGTTTGGAAGTATCCAACATGTGCCTCCCCAAACCATATATATGTACGTATGTAGATATATGTGTGTGTATATATATATATATGTGTGTGTGTGTGTGTGTGTGTTTGATATTGTATTTCAAATATTATTTTAAAATTAAAAAAATTCCCCATTTTTTCTCTTCTTCTCGTTCTCTTACCCTCTCTCACTCTCTACTTTCCTCTCTCTCTCTCTCTCTCTGAAAATATTATGGTGAAACCCTAAATCAACCAAAACATAAAACAAATAAAATTACTTCATTGAAAAAAAAGTAAGACTATTTCCTCCCATTGACTTGATTATAAGAGCAAAAAAAAAATTTTAACATATAGTCGAATTCTTTAACTCACGCTAATCATGTATTTCTATCAAAAAAAAAAAATTTAAAAAATAAAACAAAATAAGAAAATCACAATATAGGCAAATATTTTCTTATTTCCTTATCAAAATTTGTAATAGTATCGCTACTTTTATATTTTTTTAATAATTACTAATTGAAATATTTGTTTACTATTTCTCTCTAGAAATAATGACATTTTATTCACATTTTTTATCATTTTTTATTAGTCAAATCAAAAATTATAAAATTCAATTCACAAATACTTGTCATCATACTAATACATGACATTTAATATATGTATAAAATTATAAAAAATATAAAATTCAAAGTGATCAGTCATATTAATATTATTCTCACCAAATCATTTTTATTTTTAGAATTTTTATGAGATCTAATATATTAATATTTATTTAATTATATTTTATATCTTCGTTCATTCCAAAAACAAAAAATGAATCCCAATTACATTGGAACCAACACTTAGCCATAACAATAATAATTTCCACAAAATACTTGCAAAAAATACTTGCAAAAAAAAAGCGTAAGGGTGCCCAAGGAAGCTACTCAACACCAATAAAATACTTGCAAAATATATGAACAAAACTTTATTTATACGCTATATCGAAACATAGAAAAAAGAGGTTGGGACTTTGCCTAAGGGTGGCAGGCCTAAGATTTTAATTATTTCAGACAAGACCTCTTTATTTATCAAAACTAAGACCTAGCATGACTGTTGCCTTGCGCACTAGCTATGATTTACCCTATCTAACTACCCAGACAAAAGCAAGTCCCGAACCCGTATGAAGTAGCAGTTGATGGAGGAGCTAAGCTGGCAGCCATGTTACTCATTCATCACGATAAGCAAGCACAATCACGAAATGTAAGAACAGAGAGCTTAAGAGATTCAGGACGCTTACATGCCATGAAAAACAAGCAAATCTGAAAATTGGTATTTTTCCTGGAGAAGATGGTGACTACCAGCAGCACGACATGGAATCCCACCAGTCCCTTCAACCAGCGTTCCTGTCGAAAGAAAAAAATCGGACAGCCATCGCGTCGACCTACATAGCCCACCCATCGTCAAGCGAAACACAACAGAACTTATCACATACCGTCCAATCGATGGCGTGGAAGAACCCCACGATGTTCTCGAACAAGGGTCGGACACCGGACCGGAGCTCCGATGAAAGCTTCTCGATCAGATCCATCGTCTGGTTCATCCCGAGCTCCACGGGCGATCTCATCTCCGCCAGTCTCCCGCCGGAACGAATTGCAGTCGCAAAACGAAAACCCCCAGGCCCGCAACAAGTAGGCTGCCGACGATTTCGGCATTCTTCCCCTCGATCGTGTTTTATTATACTTAAAAAGTTTATTATTAATAAAGAAATCTTTTTACCAGCAAAATTAAACGATGATTCGATTATGTAATTCAACTGGAGTTCCTGTTCTTGTACTTGATAACATTATTTTTTAAAAAAAAATCTATAAATTCAGCGCCCAAAAATACTACTTTCATCGGCACGGCGGGTTCCCGAGAGGGGGGAAAATTGTGAAATCAGGAACAAGCCCATTTTCGAGTGCTACTTCCTCAGCTTGTTCCTCAGAAAAAAAGCAAGCGGCCGTCCAACAAAGGGCCAGCTAGTTACCAAAGCCAAGAGAAGCAGCAGCCACATTGGTCTCCTGTGTTGCTTTGAAATTTGACCCCCGGATGTCCCCGTGCAGGAGGCAGCAGCATCCGGCGTCAAACTGGAGTTCATTTCCATTGAATTTTGTGTTTCCTTGGGTGTTTCCTCTCCTCCATTTCTGTTGGATTGCGTGGCAGATGCCCCCTTGATAGGCGACAGTACAAAACATCAAACAATTTATCTTTTCTATTTTCCAAACTTCATAAAAAAGCCACATGTACTCAACAAAACATCAATTTACAATTTTACACCCATTTGATTAAACATGATGCTAATTCATAATCAAAATTAATAATCAACATTAACAAATACTAATACAAATTCGATATCAATATCCCATGGCATACATTCAATCTATAATAGTTTAAGATAGCTAGAATCCAAATAATCAATCAAACAAATATGTTTCTCATCTTTGAATGTACTGACAACCAAAGCAACAGGGTCTGACCGATGGTAAAGGAGAGAGAGAGAGAGAGAGAGCGAGATAGAGAGAGAGCGAGATAGAGAGAGAGAGAGATAGAGAGAGAGAGAGAGATAGAGAGATAGATAGATAGAGAGAGAGAGAGCGAGCAAGCGAGATGGAGAGAGAGCAAGATAAAGAGAGAGAGTGAGATAGAGAGATAGAGAGAGAGATAGGAGAGGGAGAGAGAGAGAGAGATAAAGAAAGAGAGATGAGGAGAGAAGGGCAAAATGGTAAATATCAATTTTCATTAATTCTAGAAATATTAATAAAAAAATATATACTCAATCTTGAGCACCCAACATGTCGAATGCTCATATATATATATATATATATATATATATATATATATATATATATATATATATATATATATAATAGAAAAAGAACAAATTAAAATAATAAACATAACTATATCCCATTATACCCCTTCAAACTGATATGTACATCGCACACATATCTAACTTAGAATATATATATATATATAAACATATTTTGAACAGAAAATCTATGAGCCCAAAATATTATTTGGGATCGACTATTTTAGTAAAAGTTTAAAAATGATAATTAAAATATTTAAAATATCATGCCAAATTAATTAATAAAATCTCATCTAAATCAATCTTTTATCTCGAGTACTCCGACTAGCACAAATGAGAATATATATGATAATCATTAAAAATTTTATTATTTAATAATTACGAAATTAAATATTACATTTGCTATCATGAGGATGATTAGTCACTTCTCAAATTATTTATGATAAATTCTTATGGATATTATTTTCCACCTCCATCCATGTGCAGAAAAATACCTTCTAAAGGAGGATTTCTTTGACAAATTATGAGCTATCTCAGCTTTTCATACATTTAATTTTTTCTGTCCGGATGCCATGAGTAGAGAGTATTGAAATTTTGTGATCCACATAGACCAAATCCAATTGACATAAATGAGAAATTTAACATGAAATTACTGGAGGTGTCAAACGGGTCATACTGGGCATGGTACGGCGGGCCCGGCCGAGTGCATAGTGGTGCCTGACAATGCAAAACACCGAAGTTACACGGGTTGTGCATCTTTGCCGTTGGCCGACGGTGGCACTGCTGATGGGTGTCAGCTTATGGGTCGGCCAATTAAAATCAGCCACGTGGCCGATTGTTTTAGAAAAAATAGACCACCCAGGTGACCATGCCGCTGGAGTAAGCACACGGGTCACGTCTGGCCCAGCACGAAGCATGGCCCATGCCGGCCGAGCACGGCACGAACCATGCCGGCCCATCACGACACGAACCATGCCAGCCCAGCACGGCACGAACCATGCCGGCCGAGCACGGCACGAACCATGCCATGGGGCAGCCCAACCGGGCCCGAGGCATGGTTATGGATCATGCCGTGTCAGGTCAGGCACTGCTTTAAATGGGCAGGGCCACGGGTCATACTCAGACCACCATGCCCATTTGATACCTCTAGTAATTACACAAATACTAACATATATAGATCTCATTAAAACTCTAAAATATAATATATTTAAAGAAGTTATACCTTAGTGCGATGACGAATACTTGCATCCAAGAGTGATACGGCTTGGGTTCAAGACTTATCAGACGTAATATCTCCAACTTTTAAGGATAAGACTGCCGAGACACTAACCTCTCTCATACCTTATAATAAAACGCGATCCTTGTGCACTAGGTACGATATAATATGAACGAGACATTGTAGTTCTATTTTTGAGGGATTTTTTTTTTTATAGAAATTAGTAAATGGAATTAAGGCCATTTTGTAATCAACCCAAATGGAATAGAACTAATAATAGCATATTCACCTTTTGCACATGCATGCAAGGGCTCGAGTGGAGTACGCCGAGAAACTCATTAATAGCCTTCACCCACCTGCCAAGGAGAGAAATAATAAAAATTGATGAATAAGTAGAACTCTACTCCAGGTATATGGCTAAGTAGCCTATTTTCTAACCGCCAAATGCTTAGAAAGAATCCTAGACACAATTGATGAGGCACTTCTTAACACCATTAAGATCATCATTAGCATTTAAAAGCACATCGTGTTCATGCACGAGAATTATTTTTAATTTGAAAATTATTAAGAAAATTTAGTTTCAAGCGATACCATGAGAAGTTTTTTATTAATAATAAAGAAAATACTAGGGGGCAACCATTAACAGTTCAAAATTTGATAGTTCATAATAATTATTCATCATAATAATCTAAAAATCACGGACACGAATATGGACACGAGGATACAATACGACGGGATACAATGACACGATAAATTTTAAAAAACTAGGATACAGATACGACTAAGAAACGGTGAGATAAAAAAAATAAAAATAAAAATAATTTTCTTTATAAATATTAGGTATTTTATAAAATAAAATATTTTATTTTATTTTATAAAATAAATATTTTATAATTATCTTTATATTATAAAATAATTATATATTTTTTATTTTATAAAATACAAATATTTTATTTTATTTTATTTTATAAAATAATATTTATAATTATCTTATTTTATAAAATAATATTTTATAATTATCTTATATTATAAAAATATATATTTTTTATTTTATAAAATAAAAATATTTTATTTTATTTTATCAAAATCATGCCCCCCAGCCTACAAAATCATGTCCCACAGAACCTACCATTCAGCATCATGAACGACGTCGGTCACTCGACGTCGTCGGGTGTCAGTCACTCGGCGTTGTCGGCATGGATACGGCATCCGTCCGATACGCCACGTGGAGTATCGGACACGGATTAGTCGACAATAAACTACGTGGTGTATCAAACACGTATCGGTGCTGTGTCCGTACCGTGTCCACGTGGACACGAATATAGGAAGCTGTATCCGTGCTTCCTTGATAATAATAATTCATCATAATAATTATTATCATCAGCCAAATCTTACCTCAATTATTTGGAATTGGCTATATGGATCTTGTTTTTTCAACCAACTCAATCATTTAGCTGTTAAAAGTTCATAATTTTATAGTTCATAATATTCATTCATCATAATAATTATCAGTATCAACTAAGTTTTACATCAATTATTTGAATTTGACTATATAAAACTTATTTTTTCCATCAACTAAATCTTTTAGTTATTAAAAGTTCATAATTTAATAGTTTATAATAATCATTCATCATAATAATTATCATTATCAACTAAGTCTTACCTCAATTATTTTAAATTGATTATATAAATTTTATTTTTTCAATCAACTAAATCTTTTACTTATAAATTAATAATTCTATAATTTATAATAATTATTAATTTATTATCATCGATCAAATCTTATCTCAATAATTTGATAGTTCAATCTTTTAGTTGTTAAAAATTCATAATTATTATTATTCAACACAATTCCCAATAGGATTAGGATCCACTATGTATAATTATTGCACATTATTAAACATAATTATCTTCTAATTGTTAAAAGTTCATTACTCCTACAAATACTGTTCACAGCTTTAGTTCACAGAAAATACATTTTTAGTTATAATTCATAAAATAATTTAATTAGAACAAAAACATATATATATTTTTTATTTCTAATGAACATGATGTGAAAAAACTCTTATTATATTAAAAAAAAAACACCCATAAGCAGCTTAATGATTGCTATTTTAGTAGTACCACAATCTGGTGGCGGTTAGTCCTTCAAAAAATGCAAGATGCCCTCCATGCCTTGATGTAACCAACACAATATTTTCATTTATTCTGTAAAATAAGGAAGACTGTATAATTTAATAAACAAGAAAAGAAAAAAAAAATTGCAAGCACATTTACAAAATTGTAGGACAACATATGATATGGAAAACAATAGGAAAAAAAACTTAAAAAAAAAAATAAAAAAAAATAATGAGAAACTTGAAAAAATTGGAAGAGAATTGGAAAAAATATAAAGGAAAAAAAAAGTTCAAAAATAATTGCAAAGCTTAATATCATATCAAATTGTGTTTCACACTGATACACATCATAAAAATAAAAACATAAAACAAAATACATTATAATATCTAGAGATGTTAAACAGGTCATGCCGTGCTGACAATACTCTAAAAATGAGCAGCTCATTGGCATGGCTTTTGCCTGGGTTGTGCAGGGTCAGGCTAGCACGGTTCATTCCAGGCTAGTTTGGGTCAGGTCCAAACGAGCTTGGGTTAGGACGAGGCTAGCCTGTTTGGCCAGCCAAGCCAAAACTGACCTGCATGGGACCATCATGTCAGGTCATGCTATGTTGCACCTCCCGTGGCAGAATTTTTGGCCTGGGATGGTCCAAGCCGTATTGCAGGCTGGCCCGAGCCATTCCACAAGCTGGCCAGTGGTACGTACAAGCATGACTCTAAACCGGGTCATGTCGTGCCATGTACGGCTAAATCATATCGTGCCGTGCCTGAGAAGCCTAGCCTAGTCGACACCTCTAATAACATCTATAAAATATATTATTTAATATAATCAAAATTAAAATTTAATTTTGGTTATGATCATCTCCAACTCTATAAAAAATACAAAAAATTAATATAAATTTGATAAAATTGGCATGACCAGGTCATGCCAAGTTGGGTCAGGCCTGGCATGGTTAGCACAGTTCATTCCAGGCTAGCTAGGGTTCAGTCTAGTCTAGTTTGGATTAGGTCCAGGCTCGCCCGGGTCACGACAACGCTAGCCTATTTGGCCACTCGAGCGAAAACTAGCCCGCATGGGACCGTCATGTCGGGCCGTGCTGCATCGCACCTCCCATTCCAAAAACTTTGGCCCAAGCCACCCCACAGGCTGGTCCAAGCCATTCCATGGGACGGCCCATGGCACGTACAATGCACAATTAAATCATACCTACCTTGGCCATGCTCAAGATGTCCAGCCTAGTTGACACCTCTAATTATATCTACATTATGAAAATATTTTTTTTTTATGTAATCGAGTTCAAATAAAAATTTTAGTTATTATCATCTCAAGCTCTAAAAAATATAAAAAATTAATATAAATTTGTTTTTACAAATGAAAATATAATATACACAATACTAAAGAAATTCTTTTTACAATGTGATCGTCATTTTGATATAATAATAGTAAAGTCAAAATAACCAAAAAGTGCTGTCCGCTATTAATTATTTGGAAAACAAAAAAAGAAAAAAATCACAAGAGATTTACATAATTTGTATGGTATTTTTTCAAGCATCATATTTATGATGACAAAAGTAGTCTTGTTACTATTTAGAATGAAGAAATATAAATAAATGCTAATAATTAATAATTTAGATTAAAATTAATCTAATTTATGACAAGAAATAAAAATTCAACTTCAAGCTTAAAATAATATTAAAGCATTATATGTGTAAAAAAACCCACTAAAAAATCCACTCTGATTATGCGTTTTGTAGAGAGATAAGAATACAATTTAGGAAAACAGAGAATGTGTTTTAATATTATTTAGCTAGTCAATTTTTATTACTCTTTTATGTTATCAAAAAAATTACATTTTTTAATAAGAAAATAAAACTTCATAAAAAATTAAATATCATAATAAAACATAATAAACTAATTAAATACAAATATGATTTGCTACATGAGACCCATTTACCCTTATTGAGCATGGTACGAGAACTCTTGCATATCAGTCACTATATCAGGGTGGCATATACAATATTTCTCACTCTTCCTCAGTATTGATATAGTGCTTCACTTATGGAAGATGCCTAAACATTTTACATATTTTTTTTTGAACTATAATTCTATATATGGGAGATATATGATGAGTTTTATGTGGCCGATTTGTTCTAATGCATCCATGTTGTGTGCCTATTGTACAAACATGTGCACTATTACACATGTGTGTATGCAAGCATTGTACTATTATAGTACAAGCCTCTCTCTAACTAAAAAATCTTAGGGTTTGCTTTATTTACCTTTGGCTTTGGTTTGATACCATATAGAATATAAAGACATAAGATCTATAAAAACTCCAATAGAAACTTCAAAGAAATAGCGTACTATTGAGAGTCATTCAATAAAGAATATTTATAGTAGAGGAATCAAACAGGCTAGGTCGGACTGCACCGGCACATTTTTTGGTGGCCCAATTGGGCCAACGTGCCATGCCGAGCACAACACGGCTTGAGAATTGCCAGCCCACCAGCCCGCCTAGTACTTGGTTCGAGCTGAGTCATGCTTGGACTTGCCGGGTCAGGTCAGGTTGTACTAGTTTTTCCAGCTAAATTTTTTTAAAAAAAATTAGCTGTCTCCGGGTCTTTCCTGGCCCAACATGGCACAAACCATGCCAAGAGTCGGCAGGGCCCGGCCCACAGCATGGTTTCAAAACTATGCTTGGTCAGGCCGAGCACGACTTAACCAGGCAGGGCCCAAGACTGTGCCCAGGCCGCCTGGCCCATTTGATACCTCTAATTTAGAGTAGGACAACTAACATGTTGAGAACTCTTATCCATAAAATAATTAGGCAAAAAAAAATTTTAAACTATAATAATATTCACTCATTAAGATATCATTAATTTTATTATTCATAAAATCAGATAAAATATATAGATATTCAATATATAATTCCAACATTATATATGTTAAATTAAAATAATATTGGATATGAACATAATTTTTTCTTTTTTATTCATATTTACTTATATAAATGATGAAATATAACTGTTATAAAATATAAAATTCTTAAAGTTTACTTGATATATTAATAAATTTTATAAAAATTCAAAAACTTATAATAAGTAACAAACTAATTTTAATTTAACTTATATTATTAAATTAATAATATGACATATACATCTAATATAATATATTATAACTAGGAGATTCCCTCTAATAAACTTTTATAAATATATTTTTATTATCATACGTTTTTTTACAAAATTATTAATGTGATATTAAATATTTTATTTTAAATTTTACATCAACTAAATATGAAAGTCATATACTTATATATCACCGAGTCATTATGAGACGGATATATTTAATAAAATCCTAATAATCTTTTTAGTGTTCAGTCAGGATTAATATCAAATATATTATTTTAAATTTCATATCTGACATTATCACGACTACGCCACTATGATTTTTCATTTGCTTAATTATTAAGTTGATATCAAATTTAAAATTTGTATATTATTTTTTTGATAATTTAACTTAGAAATTTTATGATATGCATGCCATGTATATTTTTTGCATAAAATATATTAATCTAAGATCTATAAATTTAAATAAAAAACTTATAATAATAATTAATCTAATAATTAATTCTCTTACAAATTCATAATTATAAGTCAAAGGAATCATTAAATCGAAAGTAAATTCATTTCCAATGATGCTGAGATAAGTTTACCTAAAAGCTAATACATTAGTTTGTTTTTGGAATATTAGTTGACATATCTCATAAGGTGTTTAGTTTCATGACTAATTCGCAACTATATATTTTTTATAATATTTATATTGAGCAAAAATTTTCTTTTCACTTATCTCATATTTTTTTAATATAAAAAAAATACCAACATTTAATAACTAGCCTAATTTTTTTAGTTTATAAAAAATAATAGAATAAAAGAATATCCTGGTCTAACAAATAAAAAGAATACTTAAAACTTAACAAGTAATATCTTAGTCCACTTACCCATAATTGCTATGTAGTACAAAATATTCATTGGGCATACAACTGGGTTGAGCGGCCCAGGCATGGTTCAGCAGTGTCGGGCCCGACATAGTACGGTCCAATACCGTGCATGGCCCTGGACTGTTGCGACCCAAGGCACGGTTCATACCGGACTGGGCTGGTGTAAGACATGCCTTGTGTCGGGCCAAGCACGACACACATGCCTGGCCCGGTGGCACAGTATACCAATCTGGTGACTTGAGACCTTGTAGGTCTCGGACAATCCCCTTTGGGCGACTACTCCGCCAAGGCAATTTTTAAAAAAAATGACCACGTAAGCCATAATCCGCTTAAGTGGTCAGTCCCCATTGCATGGTCAGCATTGCCCTGCCCATTGCATTTTCACCCAACGGGCATCGACAACGACAAAGACATGCGCGGCCCTATCGCTGTCGCTGCTGGATTTTTTTTTTCAAAAAATACATCAGTTTGAACTGTAGTTGTCGGATTAAAACCAATAGCTAATGGCTAAAATCCAATAACTATAATGATTCTGTCCGCAAAAAAAAAAAAAAATAATTATTATTTATAATTTTGAATTCTCTATAAATAGAAAAGAAATTTAGAATTTTCATTTAAAATTTTTCATCTCTCTCCTTTGTGCCTTTTTTTTTCCTCTCCTCATTTGAACTTTGATAAATTATTCTTTTTTAAAAGTAACTATTTATTTAATTATTTACTTTATAAATTATTACTTATAGTTTATGCCTAAGCATACGAGATAAACAATATTGTGAATATGTAACTTGCCTCGATGTTAGATTTTAAAAGTGGTACATTTTTTACAATAAAGTGGTAATTATATTTTTTTGTTATTTTATTTTTTATGAGTTTTATTTTTATTTAGTTTTATAATTTATTTAATAAATATAAATATTTAAAAAAATATCACACATTTAATTTAACGATAATAAATATGAAATTAATATAGATTTAGATAATGATGATAACCCATCAGAAAATTTGAGGCCAAAACTATATTTTCTCCAATAATCTCAACCCAAATCCATTTGACTCATTTGTCACCTAAAAAATAAAAAATTAGGCAAAAAACAATAATATGGATACACTTTAAAATAATAAAAAATAAAAATTCTAGTTATATCAAAAAATAGTCAACACAATATATATATATATATATATATATATATATATATATATATATATATAAAATCAAAAAATATATACATATATGAATACATGTGTGACTGATCACCTAAAGAAATATGCCGATCAATATCAAAAAATATTATACATTAGATCTAATACAAACTCAACTTAGTAAAAATATCTTTCAATTTGATCTAATCTAACTTCGTTGATTCCCTTCATATACCACAATAATTTTAGAAAAAAAAATATTACCAAATTAATTATAATCATTTATCTTTTGATTAAAATTTTAGAGGATCATTAAGTAGTCAGTATTATCTAGATTTACTTTCAGTCTGCTTATCATAGAATTCTTATGTCTACAAGTAGGAATAACACAATAAAATATTATAAATTAAAAAAATAATTAATAAAAATTAAAATTTTAGTAAAATGATGTCCATGATATCTTAAATATGGACTAGTCATGACACTGTATCATTTGCATGCTTCGTTGCCTACTATATAGACTCAAAATAGAAACTAAATAAAAAAATTTTAAAATTTTCTAAAATTCTTCATAATAATAATAATCTTGCCATATATGAGTATGTATCTATAGGATATAAATCTTTTGAGAATAAAAAATTCAGAATAAAATATTTAATATTAATTTTAATAATGTAATTAATAATAAAGTAGCTTTTAGTATATTTGTTAGGATTATTAAAAATGAGTTTTTAAGTAAAATATTTTATGTTAGGTGAATGTATCACGTAATTAACTTGATAATACATGCAAAAATAAAAATTATTTCTCTCATATTAGAAGAAATAAAAAAATTACTAAAATGCCTAAGAACACCTAGCAAATAACAAGAGTTTAACAATATATGTTTATCTGCAGGCCTAAAAAATTATAAATGAATGTGAGATATCATTGAAATTATATTTACCTTATGTTAGAGTCATGTATTGGCTACCAACATATGATCTAACTATGTCAATATTAAGAGTGACACTTATTATTAATGATTCAAATTGAGATACAATTTTTTTTAATAAAATTTTCGAAAATTTTCTATGACATGATGAACATATCTTTGTCTTTGTATACTCTCACTACTTGTATTGTACTTAAATGCAAATACAATATTAGTAGTATGTTTGACAAATATAGAAATTATCATGCATTTAGTATCATAATTATTGAGATAAAAACTAAATATTTGAAATATTAGTATTTTATTTCAACTATGTATTATTTGACTGCCTATATGAATTTTAGAATTAAGATGAAAATTATAAATAATATTTTAACATACATATCCATATGCATGAACCAAAAACACCAACTTAAAAAGTTCAATCATGAAAAATTAATTAATTTATTTATATATTACGATACTAGGTATAATAATTATAGCTAGGTTATGAATATGAATGTGAATATCATATTTGGAGATGATAACTTCACTATTTAGTTAGCCATATACAAGTGATTGGGTAATTCATCAAATATGAATAAGCTATCTCAGTATAGATGTGTCAAATAGGCCGGCTCGGTCTAGCCCAGCTAGAGGTGTCAAACGGGCCGGCCCAGCACGGCACGGCCCGTTTTTCACGTGCCCAGCCGTGCTGCCGTGCCGTGCCGGGCACGGCACGGTCACTGTACCGTGCCCTGCCCGGCACGGTCACTGTACCGTGCCCTGCCCGGCACGGCACGGTTTTTTAAATTCGGGCACGGCACGGCCCGTGGGCACGGCAAGGCCGTGCCGTGCCGTGCCGGCCCGCTCGGGCACGGGCGCACGGCAAAACAGGGCAGGCGGGGCGGGTCTGTTTGGACCCGACCCGCGGTCTTTTTACCGGGGGCGGGGCCCGGTTGGGTCACGAGTCACGACTCAGGCACGCGGGCCGGCGTGCCGTGCCAAGGCACGAGCCGTGCCGGGCCAGGCACTGCTAGGCTCGTGCCAGGCACGGCACGGCTCGTGCCGGGCCAGGCACGGCTAGGCTCGTGCCGGGCACGGCCCGGCACGTGGTTTGTTCGGCCGGGCCCGGCACGGGCCCGGGCACGTTTTTTTATCGTGCCGGGCCGGCCCAGGCACGGCCGAACCGTGCCGTGCCTCGTGCCGGGCCGGGCCGGCCCGTTTGACACCTCTAAGCCCAGCCCATTTTTTAAGAGCACGGCCGTGCTTTCGTGCTGTGCCAAGCCCAATACGGTTTATAAAAGTCGGGCCTGGCCCGCTCGGGCATGGCCTGGTCGTACGGACCAAGAAATTAGAAAATTTTTATTTTTATTTTATTATTTTACTTTTTTTTAATTATATAAATTATAAAATTATTGATAATGTATAATATTATGAATTTATAATATGAATATTGATTAAAATTTATTAAATTTACAAAGTGTAATTTTTTTAATAATGTAAAATAAAATTAATTTAAAATTTATTAGAATTATATAATAGAGTTATAAATTTTTAAATGAAAAATTAAAACAAAAAAATAAATAAATCAATAAATAATGTTAAAAAAATTTAAAAGTAAAACAAACATAATCAAACCAAATGAAAAATGACCAATCAGCCATTAGATACCGAATGTCCGAACCAAACAAATTAAAATTTCAACGTAACATATAAATAAATCATACAATTAATAAAAAATAAAACATCAAAATCAAAAAATAGTAGATCATCATCAAACGTCAATCGGCATATTATGAGAATCATCAGCCGCAACATCACGACCAATATCATATGGATCATCATCATCAGTAATCAACTCCTCCACTATCGTAGTGGATGCGGCTGTAGTCCTTGTCTCAATCCCAGCTCCAGCACGATCATGAATGCTAAACCTCGAATCCTCCCAATCCTTCAAACAAGTCAATGCCTCAATAATATCTGGACGTAATCTCGATCTCATATCCGAAATCACATTCATTACAACAGAAAAAGTAGACTTCGATGCTACGCTCAATACCGGAGGAGTCAGTAGATCCCGTGTCATCCTAGATAGCACGAGAAAGGTAGACTCATATAAATTTCATCACTGTAATATATCAAGATTCTTAGTATCAGATTATGATAGGATTGAGCAGTAATCAGTATCTATGTACCGAGAAAGCTCGCTCCTATGTGATGGTCTACCCCTAAGTTTCCCCCTCGCTAGCTGAATGGAAAAATCGACATCTCCGAACAAGGTACTCATGTCCGTAATCATAGTCTCACAACCACCACAATCCTACCTAGTATCGTAGTATGAGAACAGGTCATTCAACTTCTCGTGAATGAACCCTTCAGGTGGCTCTTCCAGGTCATGCACGAGGAAATGTAAGTCAGGATATTTTCTTCCCCTTCCACCTTAACCCTAGGGTCCATGCATGCAGCGAGGCAATAAAGAGATGGAACGATGGACTAGTACTTCAAGTACTTGATTTCCATCGCTGCAACCATATGGCTAAGTGTCGGGTCAGCTCGATACCTCCTAAACATGCTACTAATATTGCATATGCACCGGAGTGAAATGCAAGTCGTGGACGTATAAACCAACGAACACATGTTCGTCGTGTCATAAAAAATCTTCAGGAATTTTAAAATAAAATTCTTGAAGCCCAGTCAGTGTCGTCAATAATAAGTTCGTCACTCTTACTATTGACGTAGTCGGATATCACGTGTTCATATCCAACACATAATTCTAACATCACGTATGTGTAATTTCAACGATGTCTCACATCCGATTGGAATTTCTTCTTAAGATCCGTAGACAAACAGAGACTACCAAACTCTTATTGTCTGTGAGGAGTGCGAATATATTTTAGTGCATTACGTATATTATCCAACGAGGGGGAACACATCTTCATATTCGCTTGAATAATCAGGTTAATCACGTGACACATCCATATGACATGAAAGATCTCTCCTAATGATGCGTCTCTAATATTCCTAACAAACATGTTAATCGCTACTCCATTATTAGATACGTTTTCGAATATGAAACTAAAAATTTTATTTTAAATTTTATATTCCCTAAAGATTTTCATCATACACTCAAAAATGACCGGGCCATCATGAGGATGAAGAATCTCAGAGAATCCTAAAATTTTTTTATTTATTATCCAGTTAGAATCTACATGGTGGCTGGTAAGACATGCATAAGATGATTCATCGTGACTTGTCCAGATATCGGACGTTACGGACACAACTCCACTATATGCCATAAATTCATTAATTATTTTATTTATCTAACTTATACAATTTTAGTATGTCATTCCTAGATGTGGACCTAGGAATCCTACGATAAGCAGGCTGAAAATATGTCTGTATGATACGCACAATCCTTGGATCTTCCAAAAATCAGATCGGAAGACCTATCAATGTGATAAGTCTGGTCATGTCGTCCCTACCCAACTCACTGGAGTATATTAAATGAGTAAACTTTGAGACCGATATTGATACAATCTCAAAAAATACAGTGTCAAGTTGGGTTTGCCTAGGATCTAATAGATCATATTTTTTGGTGTATAATTCGGCATACTTTTTAAGGTGCCCAGTCCCAAACGAACTCTTACATGTTAAAAGTCTCATACAATATTTACACTGTGTCATTTCTTCTTCCTCACCCCTAATATTTCTTTGTTTTATTATATTAAAACGAGTCAAACTGCAGAAGTCCTAGTTTTTTGTTTTTTAGAAGTTTAGGTTGAGACGACTGGAGAAACCAAAGTTTCAGCAGCCTCAGACATCTGTGTAATATTTTCATTTTCTAAATTTAAATATGTTTTATTAGTATTTATCATTTTTAGAATTTTTTTTAATCAGGATACTTATTTAGAGACTAGAGGATAGATTTAAAATTTATCTATTTCAAGTCTAGAGAGAGAGAGAGAAAGTAAAAAAAACTTAAAATAAATTACACGATCAAGTAGTGAGGTCGATCACGTGCACGGTACACCACAGTCTAGCTCAAAATTCAAAACCCAAGTTGAGATTCTTGAAAAGCTAAGCCAAATGACAAAATCACAACTTTCCGAGTCCCGAGAGAGAGGCGCAAGATTTTTGAGAGAGAAAATATGATATATAAGAGAAAAAATATTTATGAAAAATATAATTATATAGAGAGGGGGTGAAATTTATAGATTATATAAAATAATTTTTTTTAAAAAAAAAGTCATTTTTATTGATTTTTTTTAATTTTTTAGAGGGCAGAATTATGAGGGCCGTTGGATTCTGCCCCCTAGCCGTTGGAGGCGAGATCCAACGGCTACAATTTAATTTTTTTTTAATTTTTTTTTTTTGCCCGTTGGGGGAGAATAGGGTCGGCAGTCGGCTAGGAGGACCGCAGGTCGGGTTTGATTGGACCCGACCCGTGGTCTTTTTTGTGGGAAGGGCAAAGGGGATAATGGTGCGGGTGCGCCCGTGCCGGTGTGCCGTGCCATTGGCCACCGAACCGTGTCGGGTCAGGCATGGCACGAGGCCTAGTTGGCCTTGGCACGGCACAAGCCGTACCTTACCCAGGCAGGGCTTGCCCGGTTGATACCTCTATCTCAGAATTTAGATACTAATTATTCATCTATCCTATCACATGATTATAATAAGAATTATAATATTTTGCAATGATAAAAATCATACGAATCTATTTATCCTATAATATATAAGATGACGCGTGATTCATTGATCCCTCTATTATCTTGCATAATATTAAAATCTATTTTTTCTGTGACAACCAATATTATTTTAGATAATAGATCAATATTACGACCAAATATCATAAAGATACTTGTATGCATGTAAGATTAAAAATATTCAAGATAAAGCATTCATGATAAGATGCAAAAGACGATGATGAGTGATAATTCATAAGACGAAGATCGAAGATATTAAGGACACTAGCAAAGTATTGGAATATTTTTATTATTTTTTTATTTCATTATGAATTATATACTATTAATGTATTGGAACTTTAGATTATACTTATTATTATTTTTACTTTTGATATTTTTTTTATTTCATTATGATTTAAACATTTATCATATTATAATTTATGATTTTGTTTCATTATTAAAATAAAAAAGAATTTTTTAATCTTTATTTAAGCTGAACCAAACACAATTTCAAATCATAATTATAATTTAAAATTTAAAATTTTATTTAAATTTAAAAGTTAAGCTCAAAAGGCCAAAAACTAACAAAAAAATAAAATAATTCATGCTAGCACGAATCAGGCTTCCATTCTAGTTCTAATGTCGTGTTGGACCCAACCCTTAGTAGTTCTTGTGTCATGGTTGGCCAAGCACTTTGCAATTTAAAAATGCTCAATTAGACATGGTTGGCCCAATACTTTGCGAGCCAACCATGTCGTGCCGAGCTGCTATTCTGGTTCTCGTGTCATACTTGGCAAGACATGATGACACGATCGTGCCTCACTAAAATGGTCCTTAGTGGCACAACACGACGAATTTGACACCTCTAATTAAGCATCACATATTGACCACTCAATATAAAATTTTATGAAACAAAATAAAAATTACAAATTTTTATTTAAATATAGAAATATGAAAAGAAAAGAGTTGAGATTTATATAAAAATAAACTTTTAGTTTATTATTGTTTAGTTTAATTTATTTTTTATTGTTTTATTTTTTTATTTGTGAGCACCTATCTTATAGGATACTCTAAGTCATATACATATTGTTTATACATATAACAGTTAAAGATATCAAGTGAGCTTGGTCGTGCTAGACATGGCAATGTTTCTCAACCTAGGTCGTGCCATAATAGCACGGGATTGAGTTAGGCAGGCCCATGCTGGGTCATTCGGGTCAAGCACAATTTCGTGCCTGCCCAGCCCTTGACAGCCAGCAGCCTACAGCCAGCTCCACCAAGTGCTCATGCTGGGTCAGGGTGCAGTGTGAGTGAGGACAGCAGGTCCAGGCTGCAGCTGCATTTCTGTGCTGCATCAGTCACCAGTGCACCTACAGTCCTGCACTGTCAGTACCATTGCAAACTGCAGTTCCCACTGCCGACTGCCCACTACCAGTGCCCACCAATGCCAGTGCCAGTGTTCACTGTTGGCCACTCATTGACAATTTTTATACATTATATATATTATTATAGTAAAGATATATTATACATATAAATATAAAAATTATGTTAAATTTAATATAAACTACACTCAACACTAAAAATATGTAAATTGATAAAAATATATATGACAGAAATATCTAAATATTAATTCTGAAATTATAAATAAAATTAAAAAAAAAACTTTGAATAATAATAAAAATATGTCAATATAATATCACTCTGTATGATTTGGATTGTCACAACTCATTATTTTGGTATCCTCAGACCTCACTTTCATCTACGTCAACAGCCACTTGTAGTTCTTTCATTGTATCTTGAAGATCCATATGTAAAAGTGTTTCAATAATATCTAGTTATAGTGTGCTTATCTAATCTGAAATCACATTCTCAGTCACAGAAAAAACATGTTCGGATGCTTCTATAGACATCAAAGGGATTAGTAGATCCTATGTTATTTTAGATAACATAAAAAATATGAACTCATATATCAAATTTTTTATTTTACTTTACAATATAATATAATAATAATCAATTTTCAATTATCTCAATAACTTATTCATATTAGATAGATCTCCTAGTTATTTGCCCCCAACTAACTGAATCAAAAAATTATCTCCAAATACAGTATTGATATTCATACTCAGATTATCACAAAAACTATCATCCGTATTATTATAATATTTTAATAAATAGTCCATACAAATAATTACGTAATAAAGAAATAAAAAAAAAACTAATATTATTAATAATTCATTTATAGCTCAATAGTTTCTTTAATTCCAACTCAATAGTTAATGCACTAAAATTAGGATTTTTTATATTTATTAAATAGACAACTAATATTTTACCTTAAGTATCATATATATGTAGAAAGAGTGTGCGCTAGATGAACACATATTCGTAGTATTATAAAAAATTTTTAAAAATTATAAAAATAAAATTTTTATCTATTAGTCTAATTAATTAATAATTATTTCAATAATTTTATTATTAACGTAATTGACTATCACATGTCGGTAGTCAACACATGAATCTCACATCATGTATGTATATGTCAAATAGTATTTGACATCCATTTTAATTTTAATTTTTTTAGTCTAGTCAACTTACATCGTGTCTAACTCTTATAGTCTATTAGATATCATAATGTATTTTAATATATTTTGTATATAATCCAATGAGGAACCTATTTTTATTCCTAGTTATACTATTATATTAATTATGTAATACATATATTTAACATAAAAAATCTCATATAATATATATATTTTAATGATTATAACAAATATATTTATTGTTACACCAATATTTGAAGGATTAACGAAACTCTAATATTCTTTTATATAGTTTCCACTTAGAATTAACAAAATGAATGATCACGTATGTGAATGCATTATTATCGTAACTAGTCCAAATATCAGATATCACAGAGATCACTTCACTTTATCTTCTAAGTTCATTTATTACTAATTTTATATTTTATAATTTTTTATTATGTTATTTTTATTTGTCGACATAAGAATTCTAAGATAAATAAACTAAAATATTTGTCCATTAGATAAAATAAACTATGATTCTCTAAAAATCTTATCAAAAATTTATGATAGCAATGAAGTTCATCATATTTATCCTTGCAAACTCATAACAGTAAATAAAATGAGTCTTTGAACTTGAAGTTCATCCTAACTCAAAGACCTCGCCACTAAATTAGATTTGCTTGGAATCTAATACATCATATTTTTTTATATATTATTTAGCGCGTCTCCATAGATGTCTAGTGCTACCAATACTCCAACATGTATATATTTTTTATAATATATATATTTTATATTGAATTTTCTTTAACGCCTCTAAAATGTATATTTTTAATTATCTTAAGATATATTCATACTACTAATATTCCTATATTCTTATGTTTTTTTAGCAAAAGGGTCGAGGATGATTTATAACTGAGGGGATAACTCAGTCTTGAACTTTTAGATTAAGTTGTCATTATCTATGTCTAAATATACTTCATTTTCATAATACTTATTATTTTTTAATTTTTTTTTACTTAAGTATTTATAGAATTTTGAGTAAGAAAGAAATATTCATTCTTAATATAATTAAATTATTTATAATTATAAAAAATAACAACTCAAAATCTTAAATATGTGCTTTGAACTAATATGGCCAACATGCAATATACTCGTAAACCATGAGTATGTACTTAGCAATCACCTTGCCTACCAAAAAAAAATACTCGTCCATGCCCGAATGGCTGCCAATATAATAATATTATAATTTATATATTACAAAGCCAAAATAAAATTCTTAATTAAAAAAAACAGAATATTAGGATGACTATTAATTATTGAAAATTAAGAGAAAATAAGATTGAGATAGAAAATTACATATATATTGTAAAAAATTAAAAATATTAACATACTATCTATACTATACAAATATTTTAGCATTTAAAAGATTTATGCCACTTAGCCATTTGAATTTTGAAGAAATCCAACGATTAAGGTTTATTATATTTTTTCATTGTGAGCCTAGCAAAACACGAGCCATGCCACAAGCCGACATGAGGCAGGTTCAAGCACGGCTCTAGAACATGCCATGTCTAGCCTGGCACTACATCTTTGTTTCATGCCTCAGGCCATGCTCGAGCCGCTCGACCCACTTGACACCTCTACCAACAATAAACCCTAAGAAATATTTAAATGATTCATATGATTCAACATAATAGTGATTTGAGCAAAAGCATTATTTTTGATTTTGACAAAAATGTAAAAAAAAAAAAAGAAATTAGTAATTTCAAAAAACCAGAATTCGATACAATTTTCTTTGTTTAAATGAAACATAATTATGCAGTTCAATATAAAAATATATTATCACAACAAAGATATATGGAAAAGATCTTTAATTCATTATACTCATTACAAAAAAATAAGTTACAACAGAAGCATCTGTTGAGTATTATATCCAAATAAGAGATAAAGAGCTTTACACAATATATAAGGAGATTAACTAACAATCAAACTCTTTGGAAAAACATATCCAACATCCATATTGATCAAACACATGTCCCCCAAGTTAAAACATCCACTATCATGACATTAACACTTACACTTACTGAATAATAATATAAATAATTTTTTTCTAAGACAGTAATATATTATTTTCTTTTGAAAATTACTAATTATTTTACTCATACACTCACTTCAAACTCGTTAATTATCAATATAATGACTAGCACTCAAATTACTATTAATCATATGATATTTATTATATTTTTTTATGTTTTGAAAAAATTATTATAGCTAATACAAATATTCAAAAGCTATTACATATGTTAGTATCCAACTAGGATTTTTATTATTTTCATGTCTTGCTTATTTCAGATCATCATATTAGTTTACTCTCAATGAAAATCTTTCTAATAAATTTACTGTTAACTTTTTTTTTACTTATAATAACATTTATTTATAGGTTTGAGACTGAGAAAAATTTTATTTGAATAACACATGATGAATTTTATGTTCTCTCTCTTATTATAACATTTTCTTTTAGATCTTTGAGTGTGTTGAAACTTTTCTTAAATATTTTCAACTTGAACACTTATCACTTGTCAAATTAAGAATACTTTATCTTAATAATAAAATTATTTAAACCCTAGAGTGTGAGATATATTAAACATAAAAGCTTAGCATGTTGTGATGTTTGTTTTATCAATAAAAAATTAGAAAATTATGAGAGAATCCAACATATAAATTGCCTCAAATTTAGCATGCTTAGAACTCATTTACGCATCAGCTTGAAGTAAGATATTAATGTTTGATTTTACTTTTTTTTATTGATTACTTTTTTTTTCTTTCATTATTTGGCTAAGAAACACGGACACGAATACGGCCACTGAAATATGACATAACATGATACGAGATAACAACAAATTTTAAAAAACCAAAATATAGATACTTTAAGGACATGACATAATAAGATAAATTAAAAATAATTATCATTACAAATATTATTCTTTAAAAGTAATTTAGATAAAAAAATGCTCAAATACTATTTTTACAAATATTCAAACACAAACATAAGTAATGCTAAAATTAAAGATTAGCATTTCTTTTCGAATCAAATAAAATAGCTTCCAGTTCAAGTTCATCAAGATAAAGATCTATAATCTCAAGAATTTTAATATTCTCTATATCCATTGAGTCAAAACCATCACCTCTAATGTCATAATTTTAGATTCGCATTCATTATAATTTGGAGATCTCCTTAACAAAATTTGGAGATTATTATGGATATAAACTAAGTCCTCAGCTCTTTATGGTGACAACTTATTTCTCTTCATAGAATGAATAAAATTATATGTATTCCAATTTTTTTTACTACATGAGGATGAACACAATTATCCTAGCCTAAGAAACATAGATACGGATATGGACACAGGAATATGACACGGCTGGATACGAATACACGACAAATTTTAAAAAACAAAGATACGAATATGACTAGAATACAACATGATAAAAAAAATAAAAATAAAAATAAAAATTTTCTTTATAAATATTAGGTATTTTATAAAATAAAATAAATATATATTTCTTATTTTATAAAATAAAAATATTTTATTTTAGTTTATCAAAATCATGCCCCCCAGCCTATAGAATCGCACCCCGCCACCTCACAGAATCATGCCCCTCCCCCTCGCCGCCCCACAGAATCGCGCCCCATGCCTCCCCACAGAATGACACCCACCCCCGCCAACCACAGAATCGGCCATTCGGCATCATGGGAGATGTCGTCGAACGTCAACCACTCAGCGTTGTCAACATGGATATGATATCCAATGCATCATTCTGATATGCCAAGTGGTGTATCAGACACGGATTGGTCAGCGATACGTCACGTGACGTATCGAACACGTATCCGTGTCGTGTCCGTACCGTGTCTACTTGTCCACCTGTTGAACACGTGGACACAGCTATAAGGAGCCGTATTCGTGCTTCTTTGGTCCTAGTAATTTTAATGCTATAGATTAAAACATTAGTACAGAACCTACATGAACCACTCACTATTTAATAGGATTCATATACCACCTGTCATTGATGGAATCACTATTAGAAAAATCTTTCAAAAATATAAAAAAAATAGCATACTCGTCATTTGCTTGTCTTCTTTCACCTTCTTTTGAAAAATCTCTCAAAATATTTTTTTTCTCTTACTACTTCCATATCTCGATGTGGTGGAACACGATCATGAGACTCATCAAGCCATTATTGACTATAATACCTTCCATATCTCCATATCCTATAGCAACCCCCCGTGATTTACCCACCATGCCCTAACCTATGATATAAATCCCCTCCCATCTTCGTTTCTTATTTTTTATTTCTTCTTCATTCTTCTTTGTGAAATGATATCCCAGATTCACAATTTTCTTTGGGTGTCATGTTTTCATGTGAAAAAATAATGCAATTTCTACTAGTGAAAGAAAAAAACCCTAGAAATCAATCATAGCTTGAAAAAAAAAGAACTTACTACTTAGAAGTTAGCACACCTTTTCTCTAGTGTTGTTGGCGTTATCAGCGTGTCGATTTCCAACTTCCAATCCAATTTTTTGTGTCATTTTTGTATTTGTGAGAGAATCACATTTTTACTCTTTGAAAAAATAACAAAAACCAAAGTTTAGGTTTTTATTCATGCTTCACAGTTGTTTGGGATCACCTATCATCTGGCTAGCCCCAAACAATACATATAATGGGTGTTGTATTTTCAAAACTATTTTTTGATGAATAATAAAATTTTATTTTTCTTTTTCTATTACTTCTCTCTTCCTTTTCTCTTCCCTTCTTGACTTCGACCATGGTTGAAACCATAATTGGCTGTAACAACAATATACCTAAATTTTTCTTAAATTTTATATCTATAAGATCTCAATATATTTGAGTATATCAGATCAAATATAAATTTAACTCATACTAGCCTGACATACATGATAGAAAGATCTAATATATTTTTCAAACTAATAAATCTCATACCTTAATATAAAGATACTCTTAGGACTAAGATTAAATATTCTTAATTTAAATAATAATAAATGAGCAAATAAAAAATGCACAAGCAAATGATCAAATATAATCAAACACTTAAGAAAAAATCTTACCATAAAAAAAAAACTAAATCCAACATATCAAATCCAAAGTAAACTTTCTTTTAAATTTTCAATCATTTAAAACAAATATCAGTTGAAAAAAAAATTATGTCATAATTAAGTTGTCTGAAAAGACAATTCACTGATCAGACTAACAGAATAATCAAAGATAACATAACATAATGAAGAAATAATGAGTCAAGTTAAATATTATTATATCCAATAACTTTTGAGAGTTTATCATTTACTATTATAATATTTAAAGAACGAAAAAAATAATAAACAAAGAATAAAAACCAATAATACGAGTTCTGACTTATATGACAATAATCTAAGAGCGTGAAATATAAAAAATAAATAACAAAACTAATAACCCTTGAAGAATGAGATACCTTGGATAGGAATTTTGTCGACTCATCTCTATTGAGTATCAAAATGAATGACCATTGTGAGAACTCTTAAATGACTCCAATAGTCAATATATCTCTCTTTCCTCAGTATGTGCAATATAGAAATAATTATCTACATCTGCATACTAACATCATATCATAATTCTCTCTAATTAGCACCAACAATGAATTTGTATCACTCACAAACATAAATTCTACCTAATAAAATCTGCCCTCTTTTTTTTTCTCTACACATCTACTATAGGCATGATTTGTGCAAGATGCACGCAAAATCCATTCTTATCACTGTGTAGAATGCACAATCTAGATAGGCATGCCTATGGAGAGGAAAAGTTGGCATGCCTAGAGTTTATAATTTCACATGTCGCATGTTGTGGGTTTCACATGCAGTGCAATGTACCACCAAACTATGTAGAATGCACAATTTTTTTAGAAACTCTAGGATTTGCACTCCATATAATTTTGACTCTGATACCATAATAAAAACCAAGACAAATAAAAACAATCTAAAAATTCCATAATGAAAAAATGTATCGGAGAGACACTTATATATTAGGTCATTCATATTAGGACAGCCAACAATTTATATGGTTCCATCCATAATACAATAAAATAATAAAAAAACAAAATAATTAAAAAAGTGATGAATAGCAACAATAATTATATATTAATACATCACACTAAACTTGATATAAAAAAAATTATAAAAAAAAGATTGTATTCTAGTATAATCCCTTATACTAAAACAAGAAAAAAAAAAAGATAAAAGATCAAAGGGTTATATCATTCACTAAATTAAATACATAACAAATAATAAAATAATAATGCCAATTAATTCTGGGTTAATTCCATTTGTTTTTTTTAATATTTATGCTGTCTTAAAAAATTTTGAAAATTTTTTTGTTAGTCCAGTCTCCAATGTCTATGGGAAAAGACATTTACCTGCATTCATCCCAAGGAATGGCTTCCCTGGAACATACTGGATCATCCAGAGAGCTGATGCACAGTAATGGGACAGCAACCCTCTTTACATAATTAGCACTGCTACTGTGTCTGTAGTACGTGTCCACTGTCTGAGTAAACAAGACATTCATATTAGTGCGCAAACTAAGACCTAAAAAAAAAGAACCCCATCAAAGGCACATATGCTAATACCTCATATTTCCCTACAAGGCACGTTGCATGTTTGTCAAAGTCTCTTATGGAACGGGACTTCAAAAAAGTGCATAAGAAAACATCAACACACATTGTTAGAAATATTGCCCACTGAGTAAAAATTCCCAACAAAATGAAAACCATTTTAACATGCAATAGAAGGAAAGAATATAAAAATGTTATTGACGTGTTTGATGATCATGATGATCATCATAATATTGCTTGAAAAATTAGGCGAGAAACAAGTCAAACAAACAACAAACCTTTTTTATGCCTTCCCAATTAGCAAGCCGAGAATACTGTGGTTCATGCCTGCAACAGAAATCTTCAAATTATGGCATCACAGTTTAGCAGTAAAAACCAAATAATGTTGCTTCCAAAAATGTCTGATCAAAATAGACACTTCAGGGTTACAAATTTAGATATAAAACAATCGTATCAAACATGGAGTTCAATTGTTAGCATTTAAAAGGTTCATTTTAAAAAGAATAAAAAAGGAAGGTTCATTTTAAAAAAAAATAAAAAAAGAAAGTTGATTTCAAGATCGAACCAAAGCAAAAAGCAACAAGTTTCCCTATAACATAAAACTGAATGTTTAGAACCATTAAGTCTAATCTAGTTTTTTATTTTTTAGATATTTATAATCAAATCAAATCATCAAATTTATTTGGGATCGGCTTTATAATAAAATAGAAGATACGACATGAAGACTTACAAGATGATCACTGATACAAATATTATTCTTGGTCAAATATTTTTTCTCTGAAATACTAATGAGATTCAGTGTATTAATATTAGTCTAATCTAGATGTATCAGAAGGGCAATGTCATACCGGCACAACCCTTTTTATTAGGCCTATACAAGCCACCATCCCATGCCCGCACGACACAGTTTTTAGCATGGGCCGTTGGCATGCCTTTTGGCTAGGTCGTGCCAAGTAGGGTTAGGCTTGGCTAGGCTAGCTTGGTTAATTCTGGATAGCGTGGGTTCATTCCAGGCTAGCATGAGTTTGGTCCAGGTTAGCATTGTTCATTTCAGACTAGCCTAGTTCAAGATCAAGCTAGCCTGTTTGGTAAGTTGGGCCGAAACCGGCCTGCACAGACTGGCATGCAGGTTTATGTCGTGTCATGCCTCCATTGCCAGGAATTGGGTTCAGTCCAAGCTAACCTGGGTCGAAATCATGCTCGATTGCTTGGCCAGCTAGGCAGAAATTAGCCCACACGGGCCATCATCCCAAGTTGTGTCGTGCCATGCCTCTAGTGCCAGGAACTTTGACCTGGCATGCCCAAAGCCATGCCACAGGTCTAGGCATGACTCCGAACCATGTCGTGTTGTGCCAGACATGGCTAAATTATGCCATGCCTCTTGCCATGCCCGGCCGCCCTACCGCCCAGCCCAGTTAACACTTCTAGAGTCTAATCGCACAATTTTTTAGATATCTATGTTCTCACAAATTGGTTAAATTCATTTTTTTTTATTCTAAAAAGTCAAAATATGAAATCGATTGATTGATTTTGACTAGTTCAAACAAACATTAAGATTTAAACAATAATTATGATCACCCTCTCGAATATCGGCATGAGTTTCACCATGCAAATTTATTGTTACCATAAGTGAATATTTATGTTTCTTGCCCAATAATAAATGATATAGCAAAAACATACAATTGTGCATAACCTTGAAGGCCGATAGTAAGAGCTTTGTCATATAGCTTTTGAAGATTCTGCCGGCATATAAATCGGTCAGCAATCTACAAAAAAAAACATAAATTTGGCTTGAGATTGCAAAAAAAAAAAAGCGAGGGGCATATTGGATTCAAATAAACTACATAACTGAAAATTGGAATGTTGATTCAGAGGCCATATATGAGCCAGACAGTATACATGAAAGCATTTCTCCTCATTAACGGAGATCAGCTGTATTTGATGGTCATGAAAGAAATTGGTAATGGACTATTAAATTTCAAGAATTGTATCTTTTTTTCTTCAGTTGTATTTGATGTGTGATGCAATACCCATATAAATAAAAGCACTTTTATCATTTTGTATCAACTTTTTAATTACTTTCATCCCAAGCCTATGTCGAGGTTTAGTTTACTATGTAATTTTATTTTATTTTATTTGTTGAAATATTCACGATGTTATTGAAATAATCACAATGTTATTGAACACAAACAATTGTTCCATAGATGATTATACATGTGTATCAATGCATCAATGTCACCATAAAAGAATTGGTAATGGACTATTGAATTTTATTAGTTGTATTTTTTTCCTTTGGTTGTATTTGATATGTGGTGGATGAAGATGAAGATTGTACTCAGTAATAATGCTCTTACTTTAACACAAGATCTATAAGTAATTAATATCACAATAATTTTTACCTTGAAATAAAAAAATTATATCTGATAAGTCTCAAATCCGAAACTTGTTACCTATGAACAAATATATTTGTCTCGTATCAAGTCATGACCTCTAATATATGCATGCAATATAATGACAACACATGTGATCAATCATCTTAGTATTATTCTTGCTCAAACATATTTTTTACCTTCGAAATTCTTATAAAATCTAATAAGTTAGTCACAGTATTTAATATGTAGAACAATATCTTGTTACAATTTTATTGTGATGCTCAATTTTTAGAATTAGACAAAATTCCAAAAGATTATCGAGTGAGAATCTCTCATCCAACCAGTCCTACAAGTATGCGAGTCGTATAAATAATAAAGTACATATTCATCTAAATTTTAATCTATAAAAATTATGTAATCAATTCAATCAACTAACTATTGATCAACTATAACTCCAGTTAAAAAAATAAAATTAAATTTTTGATAAGATTATTAAATTTTAAGACTATCATATTTTATTGTACAACAGCCTTAGAATCATTGTGGGATTGAATTATTGATATTATTATGAATAAAAATAAGATATTATTATGTTTTAGATATTATTATGTTTGATTACAAAATAAAATTAAGATTATTATAAAAATGGCATAATAGCCTATTTACATACAAGATGAATATGAAAAACTTAGTCCACTTAAATAATAAACACCTCATAGTTATTCCTTTTGATACTTTATCACTAAAATGATAAATCATCATTGCTCAAAAATTATCCACTTGTTCATATCTTTTAAATTACTCACCAACAATTCTTTATGATTACTTCATTTATATATTCTTATTTTCCGATCGCATGTATAATATATACATAAATTGATATGATAAAAAAATATTTATATTTTTAACTTTATAAGTATTATATTAACATAATTAACATATGATTTCCTTCAAATCTCATTGATAGTAGTTAGATTATAAAAAATAACTTGCAGAGCTATCATCATATTACAAGTGAGCTCCAATCACGTGTGTCGTATTTTACTCATCATTGACTACCACAATAACATGTAACTCTCACACAAAAAATAAAATTCTTAAGAAAAAATTCTATAAAAGACTCATTTCAATTGAGAATCAATTATTTTAAGACATACACAATATAATGACTTATAAAAATATTCATGTTTTCGACTTCATAAGTACTGTACTCACATGATTTACTAATCTCAATGTCAGATTTTAACGTATAAATATATCTTGCACATCAAGATCAAAAAGACTATCATTTCTATTTTACTACTATGCACAAGTGTGCTTCATATCTTACTTATCAATATTAACCACGATAGCACGTACAAATCCACCAATAATAAAACTTTAAATTTATTTTTAAATAAATAGCACATCCATTAATAACTAAACTATAACAAAATTTAAACATAAAATTATTAATTAATCATTCATCACACAAAATTAAATATAACAACCATAAATCTCAATTTAACTTAGTATTAAGAAAAAATTCACATAATATAATTTAATATACAAGTCATTAAATTTTGAGTTATAAATAACAACCCTCAGGGACATCTAGAAAATAAATCCTAAATTCATAATACTCATTCATGCAATTCAGATTTGTTCCTGAGGGTCAAAATTTATGCCTCCTTAGGATTTATACTTGTATTGCGTCACTCTTTTGCTAGTTAATCTCCCCTAAGATTGAGCTAAATTATGCTCCTAAACCCTGAATCTTTTTCTCTCCTCATGCCCTTTAATTCTTTTTTGAATTTTCATATTTTGAACTTTATACTCGAATGATTAGAAGTGAAGTTAAAATCAAGAGTCATGACTATCATTTTGTCTATGTAACAAGAAATCACAGCTCTAGGAATGAGTTGCGATTGTATATTTCATCTCGAAAACATAAAATTATGATAATAAAAATTATCTACAACTTTAATCACTCTCTGTCTCCCTCTTTTGCATCAGATAACAATGATATCAAGAATGATCATATCTAGATATTTTGTCTCTCTAACATTAAGTTGCAGTGCAAAGAATAATTATTACTTATATATTTCATCTTTATAACTCAAAATCATAACACAAAAAATAAGCTATGACTTTAGTTGTTTCTCATAAATAGAATGTCATGACAATGAAGATGATCATGGCTAGAATATTACTCAATGAAATGTTTTGAAGCTAAAAATCCACACACTAGGAATAAGTCCACGACTTGTGTCTTAAACTTGGTGACCCTATAATAAAAAAGTCATGACACTGGAAGATACATTGACTTTTAACACTAATGAAGAAAGTATAATTTCGACATAAAATTATAGTCATAGTCATAAAAAATATTATGAGCTAGTACGATTCTAACTTTAAAAAAATTTCACCGACAAATAATATGTTGTATAGTGAAACAATTATGCCAACAAAATGATATAGTTGTGATATACAAAAATTATCATGATTAGTTGTATAAAATTCTGTGTAAAAATAAATATTAAAATTACTCAATTGCTCAATGAGGTGTAAGAAAATCAAAACAAAAAGAATATTACGACTTTACATAATTTTTCGCTAAGTCTTATATTTCACCCAAAAATTATTCAATTTTAATATTATTTATCATAATATATCAAAACTACAATTTAATAAAATTATATTATTTAAATCTCATTTCTATACAAGCATATCATGCATAATTATCACAATAACTAATTTTATTTGATATTTGACATACTGAATAAACTCACACACTAAAGTGATTACTCATTCCCAAATAATTACTCTTTCTATAAAAAAAATTATACTATTGATTCATTCTTCTTAAATATTTATTACGAGTATGTTTATAAATCATTATATATCAAGATGGTGAGAAAACTTTTTTTGTGGACATATAAATGAGTTTCAGTAGAGTTTGAGTTTTATGACTAAATTTGTGGGTGTCAAAGTGAAGATGAGTTATTAACTTCATCGGTGATCCTAACTATCTAAGCTAGCTTCGTCGTATAATCTCTCATTTTTTTCTTTTCTTCTCGAGCTTTCTTTCAATATTAAATCATGCTTTTTATTTTCTTTATTAATGCTTTCTTATGTCCTTTCTTTTTCTTAGGATGTCGTGATTTTTTTGGATCGCGCCAACTTCACCCACCCAATCATGTTTCATATGTTCTTTGTTGAGCTGCACTTTGAGTTTTTTTTAGATCTTACAAAATTATTGATAAAGTTGTATATTTTTTTATTATTTTATCAACCACCTGTTGAGATTCTATTTTTGCTTTCGCTGCAAGTATTTTCTTTGGATTCTCTACATTTTTTCTATGCAATTGTAAGGAAAATTTAAGTGTTTTGCTTTTTTTCTCCACCTCTAAGTACTCTTCTTTGGACCCTTCTAAAATCACAACTTTGAAAAATATCTTGACTTCATAGTAGTCATTCTCCTTACTTTCATCTTCACTTTTATAGTTTCATAATTCCTCTTTTACATCATCCTCCTTGTCTTCATCACACCAAGAGTCTTCTACCAAATAATTTCACCTAAAATCCATATTTTGTTGCATTGGAAATTAGGAAGAGATTGTCAATCCTCCAACAATCTTTCTCATTATCATTGGGCTTTTCATGCCTTTATAAAAGTTTAATTTTACATTTTTCTCACTTATGAGAAGCATAAACACTTCATTCTTGATTTCAATGAGTACTTGTCCAGTTGTAAAAAATAATCGTTTCAAAATCAATAAAGCATGTCGATCTTTTTCTATATTCAAGAATACTAAATCCAAAGAAAAAACAAATATACCAACATTAACTAACATATCTTTAATAATACTAGTTAGGCGCTTCATCGATTGATCAACCATTTATAGTGTGAGAGAGAGATTGAAATGATATCAAGTTTATATCATTCCAATATTTCAAAATGTATTTAATACAAAATAACATAAAATATTTCAAAATATTTGCTCTCCAATTATGTACGATATTATAAAATTTCCAAAAACATTCAACGTCATTAGACATCATCATTGAATAATTATACTATATTTCTCTATCATTTTCATCATACCAAACATTTCTAATTCTCTTATTACTTATAATATTTTTCATAAATTTTACTTAATTTAGCATTTGAGACAACACTTCAAAAAATGAAATGTTTAGTTCTAATTTACTAAAAATATTGAGAAACATCTCAAATTATTCGTCTAATTCTAGAACATAGTGCAAAAGAAAATTTTAAAAAGTATATTTAGCATCGTTCTCCATCACATTCATCTTTCTAGTACTTCAGATAATTTTCATTCGCTCTTCTAATACTCCGTTTGTCAGATGAAAGATTGAATTTGGTATTTTGTCCCTCGAATACCAAGACTTTGAAAGTTGTCACATTGATGAGGTTGCTGCTTTTGGAAACACCATGGTGGGTACTATGACTTTTTAGAAAAATGGCAATGCTATCAGTTTCAGCACCCTCTATTTCAGCTTTATTAATTTATTGACCCTCAATCTCTTTTATGATTCTAAGTATAATTAACAAGTATTTCTTCAGATTTATTTCAATATTACTCAATAGTTCATTGATGTTCTTATCCTTCACTGATAATGTCAATTATGTGATTTGACTCATTATACTCCTCATTGTTGTGTTCGTTTGTTGATTGCTCCAAATTTATCTAAAACTTCTTTATAGGATCCTCATGAAAATTATTTCTAAATTTCATCTTGATCAACAATTCTATTAAATTGTCATTGAAAAAAAACTTGTCTTCAATTCTTGAATGCAGATAATATGAGCTCAATCCTCCTTGAAAAAAATATCACATAGTCTTCATATGAAAAATTGTTTTCATTAAATAATGAATTAAAAATTGTTTTCAATAATTTTGAATAAATATTTTCAAAATTATTTGAGACTTGTCCTATATTATGATGCTTGAGTCCATAGTTTTTGTAATTTCTGATGTTCGAATAATAATGTATGGGGATATTTGTATTTTGGTTGTAATAAATAAGTTTTACTTTGCAAATTGATGGCTTCCACCACTTGATAAACAAGGTCGAAATTTTTTTAAAAAATATCTTCATCTTAGTCACTATCACAGTAAGTCTATCTAACTCTAACATTTTAATTTGTTTTCTCTAGAGATATGATCATTCAAAATTTGATAATTATTCTTTATTAATTATCCAAATAAATTTGGTAGCATATTTTTTCAGATAATTTGTTTTTAGTCAATCCACTTGAGGTTGTATTAGTAGTACACCTCATCATATAGTTCAGCCCATTATAGAATATTTATGCTTGAAACCACAACCCAAACCCTTATTAAGGACATCTCCTCAACAACTTTTTAAATAGATCTCAAACATCATACAAAATCTTTTACTCATCCTGACGAAATTAGCTTATCTCACTTTATAAATATGAGATAATTTGAGAAGAAAAGAAACTTAGTGAGGCAAGCTTGAACAAGTTAATTTCAACTCTCAATCAAGCATCGAGATAAATATTGAATCCAACTTTATATCCTGTCTCAAAAAAAAAATAATATGATAGCATTAAGACTAACTTTATTTATTTTAACTATGTCGCATAACTTCTAAAATATTATGACATGCACAATCGAATTCTTTGATATCCTACAACTATACTAATGTTACTGAACTATTACTAACAGACTTGACTTCAACTTAAAACAATTAACTTCAATGAGTTACATTTGAATTAGAGACAAACTATCCATTATAGTAGACCACCAATAATCTTTCAAAGTACGGTGACGGATGAATTGTTGTACAACTTGCTCATCATCTCTTTTAGCCACTCGATTGATGCCAATTCCTTTCATCGATTCTTTCTCAACTTTTTATTTCAAAAATGCTCATTTAATTCTGTTAATCTTTGGATCCATAGATATTAGCTCAGTCTCAGAGTTTCTGCTTATAAAGAATATTGTGACTACAAAAAAAAAATAAAAAAAAATACAAACAAAAAGATACAAATAATTAACACAAGTCAAGCAATATAAATGAAGATACAAAAATAAAAGATTATTATCTAAACTACTAAAATCAAAACTATCTTTTATCAATGATAGTCATGTCAACAAAAATTAACTAAGCAAACTAAACAATCCCCAAGGAATAATAATAAAATTTATTACAACTTAGTTATGATGCCCAATTTCATGATTATGCTAAATATTATTAGATAAAAATCTCTCGTCCAACTAGTTATGCGAAAATACATGTAGTATAAGTATTAAAATAAATTTTTTATCAGATATCAATCTTACTGATATTGTATAGACAATTTGATCAACCAACTATCAATTAACCACTACTCTAATTGAAAAGATAAAATTAAGTTTTTAACAAACCTCTTAGATTTTAAGATTGATACATTACATTGTGCATGATAACATATTTGAGTAGTTTAAATCTATATTGCACGGACACGGATACGGACACGTAGATACGACATGGCAGGATACGGGGACACGGCAAATTTTAAAAAACTAAGATACGGATACGACTAGGATATATCATTATAAAAAAAATAAAAATAAAAATTATTAATTATAAATATTATGTATTTTAAAATAATTTAAAATTTTGTATTTTAAAATAATTTAAAATTCTGTATTTTAAAATAATTTAAAATTCTGTATTTTAAAATAATTTAAAATTATGTATTTTAAAATAATGTAAAAAAAATTTAAACCCTCTAACACCCCCCCCCCCACCACCCTCCCTTTACAGTTTCAATTTTCGAATTCTCCCCCCTTCCGATACAGATTCCAAAACTCCACCTTCCCTTTATAGAATTAGGTTACCTTAGGTATTGTCGGCGCCTTGGCGGTGTGCTCCTCCCCTCCCCGTTTGACGCAATGACAATTAACAACTATTTCTCGCAATCGGCTTGTCGGCAACTCACTGTTGGCGGTATACTCCTCAATTTGTTGGAGATGTAGGAGTAATAGTTAATATATAGTGTATTTCTAACGCGTTAGAATCGTAAAAATACATCAGTTGGTAAACGACAGCGTCTGTTGTTAACGACGACTGTTTCCGAACAATGCATTGGATATGTCTCTGACGTGTATCCGATACGCCACGTGGCGTATCGGACACGTATCTGACCGGTGTCCGATCCGTGTCGCCGTGTCCACGTGTCGGACACGTGGACACGGCGACACGGCAGTTCCTAGGCGTATCAGTGCAACATAGGTTTAAATATTATTATGTTTGATTACAAAATGAAAATATTATTATAGAATTACCCTAGTGTCTTATAAGTAAAGATAATATTTAATAACTATTGAACTCTCCCTAATAATGATCCACTTGTAATTATGCAATCAATACTTCACCACCGAAGCAACAAATAATTTATGCTCGAGGATCATTCATAAATTTATAATTTTTAGACAACTCATCAATTATTATTGATGACTTATATGATATACAATCTTATTCTCCAGCCTCATATATCATATAGACATAAACTGATGTGATATTAAAAATATTTATATTTTTAAATTCATAAGTATCATAATTACATAATAAAATATATTTTCCTTCAAATTTCACCAATAACAATCTCATGATAGAAATTAACTTACAAGATTATTACTACATTATTAATCATCTCTAATTACATGTATCTCATGATTTATATGTTATCATCTATCATGACAACCTATGACTCACACTAAAAGTAAAATTCTTTAAAAAATATTCTATAAAATATTTATATCAATTGAATGTCAATTCTTCTAAGACATGCATAATGAATTGACTTATAAAAGTGTTCATGCTTTCAACTTTGTATGTATCATATTCGTATCATATGATTAGCTTATCTCAATATAAAAGTATCCATGCTTATACATCATGATTAGAAGGATTATCACTTATTTCCTATTATTATGTGAGAAAGTATTTTATAAATTATATAACACCATCAATCACAATAGTATACAAAAATTCATCAATAGTAAAACTAATTTTAGTTTTAAGTAAATATCACATCTATAAATAACCAATTCACAACAAAATTAAAATATAAAATCATTCATTAATTATCTATCACATGACATTAAATACAATAATTCTAAATCTTAATTTAGCCTGATATTGAGAAAAAACATAAAATTATTTAATATACATCTCATAAAATTTTGAATTTCAAATAACAACAATCACGAGTCTCTAAGAATCAAACCATAAATCCACAAATTATTTGTACCTCTCAAATTTTCCCCTATGATGAGTCATAATTTATACCCCTTCTAGGGTTTATGCTCGAACATTGCATCACCTCTTTGCTAGTGGATCTCCCCTAGTATTAGCCAAAATTATGATATCAAATCCTAAATTTTATCTCTTCTCATGCCCAAAAATTCTTTTTTGAATTTTCACATCATATGCGTTTATACTCAAATGACTAAATTTTATATTTAAATTGAAAATCATAATTTTTAGGAATGCTGTAACTTTATCTCTTCGTCTCTATAACACAATGTCGCGACTCTAAAAATGAGTCAATTTTATTCTCTTTCTAACTTTAAAATTTTACAGTGCTGGGAATTACCATAATAAATCAGATAGTCACAATACCGGAAATGATTGTGGTTACACATTTCACATTTGTAATACTAAGCTGGGATGATTGAGGAAGCAGCATTGAGGCTGGGAGTTATTCATTTTATCTTTGTGACCCAAAGATATGACATAGAATGAATCACAACTTTAGTAATTCCTCAAGAAAAAAAAATTGCAATTCTGGAAATAATCACGACTCAAGTATTACTTTTTGAAATTTTATGTAACTAAAAATCACAATGCTAAAAATAATTATATAGTTTTTGTATTAGAATTGATAACTATGTAATCAAAAATCACAACTTTGGAGGATATCATAATTTTTAGCACCAATGAAGTATTTGACTGGTACGACAAAAAATTATAGTTACATCCATAAAAAATATTATGAGCTAGTAAGATTATGACTCTAAGAAAATTTTATAGCTAAAAAGAATGTATTATACAGTTAAATAATTATATTAATGAAATCATAGCATTGCGTACAAAAATTATAACTAATTATAAAAAATTGACCAAAAATAAATATCAAAATTATTTTATAGCTCAATGAGATATAAAAAAAATATTACATAAAGAATGTCACAAGTTTACATAACATTTTACTCATCTTATTCTTAATAATCCACCAAGTTTCATATTTCACCTAAAAAAACTCAATTTTACTATTAATTAGTGAACTTATTATAATTAAATCTCATTTATATACAAACACATCATGAATAATTACAAAAATAACAAATTTTATTTAATATTTGACATACTAAACATATCCATATAAATATGAGTGCTCTTATCATTTTGGATCATTTATTTTTATTATTTTCAACCCAAAATTATTGATGAGGTTTAATTTAGTTTAAATTTATTTCATTTTGTTAGTTGAAATATTCAAGATATTACTAGATGTTATTGATGTTTCATTGATGATTGTATTAGCAAATCAATGAGCAATTTGCCAATCAATACATCAGGTCACCATAAAGTTATTGGTAATGTAATTAATATTGAATTTTAATAATCATATTTTTTTCTTCAATTGTATTTGACTTGTGGTGCAGTATTTAAAAAAATAAGAGTGCCCTTGTCATTTTGGATCATCTTTATTATTTTTGTTCAAAACTTATCATTGACATTTAATTTAGTATATAAGTTCATTTATCTTTGTTTGTTTATTTTCTTTTTTTTATTATTATATTATTTGAGAACATCCAACATATGGGATATCCCAAACTTTTATGTGTGTGTGTGTGTGTGTGTATAATTATAAATATGAATGATCACATATATGAAAAATGATTATAAAATTAATGAGTTTATTAATGAATCTTGTAGATTCATATCACAACAATGAATCTTGTAAACCCATCAATAAATCTCATTAATAAGGTTCATGTATATTATCATCTAATAAGCCTATAAAAGTATTTTCACCCTTTGTTGAAACATATCTTCATAAATAAGAGCTCTCATCTTTTGTCTCTCGTTCTCGTGTACTGATTTTCTCTCATTCCCTCACTAACTTCAACTTTCTCACACATTGAGATCATTTGATTTACAACACGTTATCAGCAAAATGCACTATGTTGCTTTAGAGCAACGGTCTCTTTTAAGGTAAAAGCTTTCTTATTTCTATATTATATATTATTCAAAATTCAAAAATATTTTTTCCATTGAACTATACATCATTTGTTTTGATGACAAATTTGACAAAACTTGAGTTTTTGACATTAGATATCGCTAAAAAAAATTATTTATCATGGATACTTAATATTGAAATCCATCTAAAAGCTAATGCCTTGGAGAAAAAATTAAAGATGATAATAATGCATCCAATCAGGACATAACAAAAGCAATAATTTTTTCTTCAACACCACCTTCATGAGGGACTGAAAACCAAATATTTAACAATAAAGGATCCTCTTGTCCTTTGAAATAACCTCAAAGAAAGGTATGACCACCAAAAGAGGGTTATTCTCCCCAAACTCCATTATGATTGGACGCACTTACGTCTTCAAGATTATAAGACAGTAAGTGAATATAATTCCAGGATATTTCGCATTAGCTCCCAATTAAAATTATGTGGGAAAAAATTACCGATGAGGATATGTTTTAAAAACCTTTTTTCTACTTTTCATGCATCAAATTTATTCTTGCAACAGCAATATCATGAAAAAAATTTTAAGAAATACTCTCAATTGATTTCCTACCTTCTTGTGGCTGAACAAAATAATGAATTTCTAATGAAAAATTATGAAATACATCCAACTAGTTCTGCTCCATTCCTTGAAGTGAATGTGATTACACATCATCCTCATAATCAAATACAATGTCAGGGTCATGGTTGTGGTCTTGGACATGATTGAGATCATTCATGTCGTTTTGGTAATCATAGTGATCATTCTAAAAATTCATCCACCACTTGATGTGAAAAAGAAATAAGAAAAATGATCAAGAGGACTCAAATACAAATTCCATTGATAATGTATGTTATCGTTGTGAAATGAATAACCATTAGTCACGTACTTATTGTACGCCAAAATATTTTGTTGATCTCTATAAGAAATCATTAAAACAAAATGAGAAAAAGGTGAAAATAAATTTCATCACTGAGTATGATATTTCCAATACACAGTTTGATGTTTTTACTAATCTGAATGTTGCTGATTTCTTTATTCAACCAGAAAAAAATATTGCTAGTTCAATCAATAACAAAAGTGCCCAAAGATCATATTATCTTCATGAGATAAATATTTATATTATCACATAACTACTTATTTAATATCTATGAATGCATTCTTAAGTAATTATTATAATAAATACATTTTCATCATTTGTGTATTTTTTTTTATGTTTATCTTTTATATTTATTTATTTTTGTTTTGACATATGTCACCTTCTTAATGAAAAATATGAAATTATCACCAAAGGAACCTTTTGATGATGATACATATGTTTACCTCATAGATAATGCAACAACATATACTATACGTAATAATTTGACATATTTCTTTTACTTCAAGAGGCAAACAACAAGTTTTAGTATAATTTGTAGTAGAGGTGTCAAACGTGCCGGGGTTAAGTTCATCCTGTGCCGTGCCGTGCCTGGCCCGGCACAGGTCCATCCCATGCCGGTTCACGCAGGCACGCGTGGCACTGGCGGCGTGAGTCGTGACCCATCCGCCCGTCCCCTGCCCCCCCCCCCCCCCCGGTAAAAAGTCGTGACACCTTAATTTGTAGCAATGCAAAACTAATCGAATACTATGTAAAAATTCATATCATATTACCTAAAGGAACAAATCTCGTAATTGAAGAAGCCTTGTATTCTAAATAGTCTCAATGAAATCAATCAAGTTTCAAAGATATCTGCAAGAATGAATATCATATTTAGACTATATACGAAGACAATGTCGAATATCTGTGTATTACGATTATTGATTTTGAAAAGAAAAATATGCTGGAAAGATTGCATGCATTTTGTTTTAGCTTATACTACACCAATATTAGCAGTATTGAGGCACATACAATAGTTAACCAGCAGTTAACTAATCATAGTGAATTTATAATTTGGTATAATCGATTAAGTCATTCTGGTTCCATTATGATGCGAAGGATTATAGAGAATTCATCTGGGCATTCCTTGAAAAATAAAAAAATATTACAAACGAATAAATTCTTATGTACTGCTTGCTATAAAAAAAAATTAATCATTAGACCATCACTATTCAAGATTTGGATTAAATCTCCTATATTTCTAGAATGTATACATGACGATATTTATGGGCCTATACAACCATTTAGTTGACCAATTAAATACTTTATGATGTTAATTGACATTTCGACTAAATAGTTACACGTTTACCTATTATCAACTCGTAACTTGGTATTTGCATGATTACTAGCTCAACTAATTTGACTACGAGCTCAATTTCCAGACAATCTCATTAAAAATATAAGACTTGACAATACTGGTGAATTCACTTCTCTAGCATTCAATGATTATTGAACTGTCATTAGAATAACCATTAAACATCCTATAGCAATGTTCATACTCCTAATGGTCTTGCAGAATTATTAATAAAATGAATTCAATTAATTGCGAGACCATTACTTATGAGAGCAAAACTTCCTATATCTACATGGGGGTATGCTATCTTACATGCTACAATAGTGATTCGCATAAGACCCATAAGTTATCATAAATTCTCCTCGTCATAATTGGTGCATGGTCAGAAACCAAATATTTCCCATTTATAAATTTTTGAATGTATGATTATAATCCAATTACTCCACCACATCACACCAAGATGAGACCTCAAAGGAGACTAGGAATATATGTTGGGTATAAATCTCTATCTATTATTAAATATTTTGAATCATCTACTAAAGGTTAATTTACAGCACGCTTTGTCGATTATCATTTTGATTAAAATCTTTTCACAACATTAGAGGGCGAAACTAAGCAACTGAAAAAAAAATTAGCTGGAATGAATTATTATTATTCAACTATGATCCTCGAATAAAACAATGTGAACAAAAAATTCAAAAGATAATTCATTTACAAAACTTAGCAAATCAACCGTCAGTCGTATTTACTGGTCCAAAAAAAATAACTAAGTCACATATGCCATATGCAAATACTTCAGTTAGAATTATTGTTCCAGAAGGACAACTTATTACTGTTAATGAGATAAAGGGACAACTCAAGCACGGTAGACTTGTCGATTCCAAAGATACAAATTCTCATAAATGAAAAAGAACAAAAGATACAAATGACCAAGTTGAGATAAATATTAACCAAAAATATGTTTCCAATAAAACTTCAAATGAGTCAATTTCCAAAGAGAATAAGATACCTAAGATTAAAAAAAATAAGATACAAATGACCAACTTATTACCGCTATTAATTATGATATGACTGAAAAATGATGGAACTAAAATGAAATAATCATTGAGAATTTTGCACATCATGTTGCGCAAAATATTGCAAATGAAAATGAGGATCTAGAACCAATATCTATAGAAGAATATAGACATAGAGATGATTGACCCAAATGAAAAGAGACCATAAATTATAAATTAAAATTGCTAACAAAACGTAAAATTTTTGGACATGTTGTCGTAACACCTTGTGGTATAAAACCTGTAGGATATAAATGAGTTTTCGTGCAAAAATAAAATGAGAATCATGAAGTTGGTATAAAGCATGATTGTTTGCCCAGGGATTCTCACAAACACCCGATGTTGATTATAAAGAGACATATTCTCCTATGGTAGATGCCACGACTTTTTAATTTTTTATTAATCCGGCAATTTGTGAAAAACTTAAAATGTATCATATGTATGTAATCATCGCCTACCTGTATGACTAACTTGATAATAATATTTATATGAAAATTCCTGAAGAATTACAATTGCCTGACAAGTATGACTCTAACCCAAGAGAGCTAATAAACTACAATGGTCTCTTTATAACTTAAAACAAGCAGGACGTATATTGTATAATTGCTTAACTGAATACTTGTTAAAACAATGTTATAATAATGACCATATTTGTCCGTGTATCTTTATAAAAAGATATCAGTCACAATTTGTGATAATTACAGTATATCTTAATGATTTAAATATCATCGAAACTCCTGAAGAACTTCAAAAGGTTGCAAATTACCTATAATTAGAATTTGAAATGAAAAACCTTAAAAGAATAAGATTTTATCTTAGCTTGCAGATCGTACATCTTAAGAATGAAATTTTTATGCACCAATCCACTTATATATCAAAGATCCTTAAAAGATTTTATATGAATAAGGCATACTCATTAAGTACCTCGATGATTGTGAGATCACTTTAAACTATTAGGAATCATTTTTGACCTAAAAAAAATAATGAAGAACTGCTTGATCCTGAAGTAGCATATCTGAGTATCATAGGTAATACTAATGTATCTTGCTAGTCACACTCGACCTGATATATCATTTGTCGTAAATCTATTAAAAAGATATAGTTCTTTCCCTACAAGAAGACATTGAACATGGGTTAAATAGATATTTCAATATCTTAGAGGTAGAATGAATATGAGGTTATATTATTCTCTTTTATCCAAGTCTGGATTGTTAGGTTATGCAAATGCATGGTTTTATCTGATCCTCATAATGGACGATCACAAACAGGTTATGTCTTCCTTTATGGTGACACTGCTATATCTTAGCATTCCACAAAGCAAATAATTATGACCACATCATCAAATCATATAATAATCCTAGCAATTCATGAAGCAAGCTAATAATATGTTTGACTTAGGTCAATAATCAATCATATCCATAAAATATGTGGGTTATCTTATCAAAGAGAAGTATCAACAATTTTGTATGAAGATAATACAACATGTATAGCATAATTGAAGGCCATACATATCAAAAGTAATAGAACGAAGCACATATCCCCAAAATTTTTCTTTAAGCATTATATTCAAGAGCGTAGTGTTATCGATATTCAACAAGTTCGTCCTAAAAATAGTCTCACTGATATATTTACATAGACACTATCTACAAAGAGATTTGAAGAACTAATATCCAAAATTAGACTACGATGGTTCAACAATCTTAAGGGATGAGAGATATAGACAAAAGGAAAAACAAACATTGTACGCTCTGACAATAATCTTCTTTTCTCATTGATTTCTTTTCTTTCTTTTCTTTTATTATTCTTGATAATATATTTCCCCCAAATAACAAATAAAAATTATGTACTCTTTTTCCTTCACTATGATTTTCTCACGAGATTTTTACCTAGTAAGGTTTTAATAAGACATATTCTTCATAATGGTCATTCAATGGAGAATGTTATAAGTGTGAATGATCGTATACATAGAAAATGATTATAAACTTAATGAGTTTATTAATGAATCCTATAGATTCATGTCACAAAATGAATCTTATAGATTAATCAATGAATCTCATTAATAAAATTCATGTATCTTATCATCTAAGAAACCTATAAAAGTATCTTTACACTTTGTTGAAACAGATCATCAAAAATAAGAGTTCTCTCATCTTTTGCCACTCATTCTCATGTGCTGACTTTTTCTCATTCCCTCGCTAACTTCAACTTTCTCACACATTGGGATCATTTGGTTTATTATATATATATATATATATATATATATATATATATATAGTTGTATTTTCAATTTTTAGTTTAATAGAAAGAGAGAATTTTTCTCTTCCTCACCCTCTCTTCTCAATCTCTCCCTTACTCGAAAAACCTAGGGCCAAAATCCTAAATCAACAACTAAAACATGGTGTCAAAGCAATATGGATGTGGAAGGGTAACTTTAGTTGTGATAGTAGTGATGAATGTTATGCATGCATGTGATAATGTATGCTATATTCTATCAATGATAACAATAGCACTGCCATATTGTGGAGATGACGTAATGTATTTGTGGATTTTTTTCATTCACTTGGGTGAAAATATGACCCTCAGTAGTGCAACGAGTTTGCGGTGATCTTATAGCTAACAATGTTTCAGATGTTAGTTTCTAAGGTGATTGGAATGGCGACACCAAGACGTATAATTTTTATGATTAGAATAATGTGAAACCTATGTCATGAATATTTGATGGGAAATCATGATGTTGTATAGTGTTTTCTTACATGTGACTTTTAATAAATAAAAATGATGATTAAAATTAATATACGACCACTATGAATAATTCAGTTGAAATTGAGAATATATACATTACATATTCCTCATGGACTATGATTATGAGTATGCATATTGTCACACTAAGGAATATACATATTAAAATTTAAAATAAAAAGTGAAACATAATCACTCTATTTTATTTATTGAGTCAAAAGTTTTAATAATATCATACCAATCACACTATTATATGTGTCACGGAATAGAACATCAATATTATCATTTTTTTATGCATGTTCTCTTTATAACAAAATTTGATCATAATACATTTCAAGTAATTATTTTATTAAGCAAATATGATATGATAATATTTTTTTTCTGATATCTCAATATGAGATCAACAAGCCAGACAGATGAATTCTATGTACATTGAGTACGGTGGAATGTACTAATTTTTCTCCATGTACATGAGGCTCAATAGGAACTTTACACCCATTGATCTATTGATTATGTATTGTCGGCTTGGGCACTTATCATTTAATAAGCTTAAATTTCTGAAACTAAATATGACAAAGGTAATTTTAATTGACTATGAGACATGTCAATAACAAAAAAATATTTAAACTTCTAATCCAACATATCAGGAGAGTATTAGGAGAGATTCAATTAATTTGATTCATTCAGAGGTTTAGAGACCATGTATAATGAACACATATGGCATTATGAAATATCCTTATTACTTTTATCAATTATTGTACTTAATATATATGATTATTAATTTTAAAAAAAATATCTCAAATTTTATTTATATATATATAATTTTTTGAAAGAATAACAGGTTAATTCGATTGTCACATTAGAATATTAAAAAATAATAAATACTTTAGAATATATTTATTATTATTTTTTTGTTTTTTATGAATATATAATATTTTATAAGATGTGCATTGGCAGTTGGCACTTATGCACATGATATTAATGTTTAAAGAGAAAATTAATATTTAGTTGAGACTATTAAAATACTTCTACTACACGTGAGTATTTCTAAATATTTTTGTGAACAAATAATATTGACCGCTAACTTAATCAATAATATACTATTTTCTATTATCTTAGGTCGTATTCCATATTAATTTTTATACTTAAAAAAATATTTTTTTACGTTTCACTTAGAATATTTAGACATACTTATTTTGTTTAAGATCTCTCTCTAAGTAAAGAGAAAATGATTGTTTGTGTTATCAAGTACAATTTAATTTGATATTATAGTACTCACAAGGGGTACAAATATTATTTACCAGAAATCAGAAGGATTGTGATGAATATGAATGTGGTGTTATTTGAAGAAAGTCCTTCAAAGACTCGAACAAAAAATACATTCAGACACCGTAATGGTAAATTCATTCTCATTTCCATAGGAGTAACAACTACTTCTACTATTCATCTTGTATTCATACTACTAACACAACTAATTTTGAGGAAAATAATAGAACTTCTCTTCTTTACAAAAGTGAGACATGCCCTAAAAACATAATGCAAGAAAAAAAAGAAGAGACATGCTAGTAAATAGAGCATCATATGAATGTCCCACTTCCCGGAAATCCATATAGTATCATATATACTATATGGATACCTCCACAACCTTCATGGATGAATCTATGCCTTGTCTACTGATCCAATTCAGAATTGTGACCTAGACTTGTATCAGTTAATCCGATTCAAAGTAGTGACTTTGACATGATGATTACTTTATGGAAGAAACTAAGAACATATTCTACATAATACTCATTATTACAAGAAGTTTCTTATTCTCATTTTAATATTATCTATTCTTTTTTTTTTTTTTGCCTTTTTTAATAATTGTAAGATTCATGATGTTTAACGAACAAAGTATAATTACATCTAATTATATTTGATATGTTATTATGATTCCTTCATGTAAGCTGATAATTAGATGTAAATGAATGTATACAATAAATACTAGACCTCAATAAAAATGTGATTGGCTCAATACTAGATTGATAACTAGTAAATTTATTAGCATATCTTTTTCATTATAACCAAAATAACCACTAATAGGTCATTATTCTTGGTTGTTAGATCCCATATATAGACTGTATATCAGTTAAATGTGAAAAATATATTTTTTTACGATAATCACAAGAAAGAATTATTTATGTATCAGCTATCAGAAAGAGGTATTTATGCAGTAACTATCATAAAGAGGTATATATGTTTTTAGAGATGCTGATTAGAATGATTAATATATAATATTAATGATAATAATTATAGAAGATAATCAGTTTAATATATTTCAATTAAAATTATTCATACAGACTGATTTTTATACAAAAGATTTAAGACATCTTATATACTTTATGAGCATTAAGATTAAATACTCAATAAGTATGATTTTTATTTCTCAGAATAAATATGTTTTAGATATTTTATATGATCTTGAAATAATAGAATATACACCTGATGACTCATTATTTGATCCAAATATAAATATATCCATAAATATCAATTTCTCAGTTAATTTTATTAAATATAAGAAAATTATAAAAAAATTTAACTATTTAATAGTGATCAGATCAGATATTACTTATGATTTTATTATAATTAATAATTTTTTAAATTATCTCATACATACTTATATGAATGCAATCCTAACATATGTGAAGTGGGTTTTAGGACAAAATTTCTTTCATATATAATAAAAATAGTTAGGTAGAGAGATACTTAGGTTCTAGTTAAACTCTAATAATTACAAAAAATATATATATGATAGAATTTTATATATTTTTTTGGATATCATCTTGTCTTCTGAAAAAGTAACAAATATAATATTATTTTAATAAACCAAGGTAGATGTACAATACAAAGTCATATCATCAATTACTTGTGAGTTTCAGTGAATCAATCATTTCTTGGAGGAATTTTACTTATTAATTAAGAGACTGTGATACTTTATTGTGATAGATAGGTAACCCGACATATTCATGCCACCAAATATTCTACGAATAAATGAAATATATTAAGATTAATTATTACTACATCCGAGAAAATATCTAAGATGATACCAAAATAATTGCCCAGACCTCATGGAAAGTAAATTTCAGACATCTTCTTAACTCTCATATGATTACTATTTTTTTCCCTCTTCCAAAATAGATGTTTGACATTTATGAACAATCATAAAGGAGTGTTGTGAATTAATTTAATATGTAAGTTTATTTCTTATTATTTATATATTTTTGTTTTTTAATATTACATTATTTAAGAACACCAAGCAAGCAAGCCACCCCAAACCATGTGTGTGTGTGTGTGTGTGTGTGTGTGTGTGTGTGGTTGGATGTTTTGTTTTTGGTGTTTGAGTTTACAACTAGTTTTTCTTTATTTTTTATATTTTATAACATTATGGATGAGAACACCCAACATGTGAACTACCCTACTAGACCCGACACCTTGAAAAATCAAATATTTCAAAATCAAATATAAAGATAAAATTCAGAATGATAAACATGATTATTTACAATATACTTTAGTTGCATCATCTACTCAAGAAGATTAGAAATGTACTCTCTTCTCTCACTACCATTTACTATGACAGTCAAACAACCAACAAATATATTCACGAATGTCTTGAAATAAATAAAACACAGAGATAAATTACTTATTTTCTAAGAAAAAAAATCTAGAATAAAATTATTACAACATATATTCAGATAACAGAATAACCAACAAATATCTTCACGAAGACATCGAAAAGGCTTTAGATGATTTTTATTTCTTTTAAGTTTGATGTTATAGACTTGTACATACCAAATTTATGAGTTACAGTTTTCTTTTTATTTTTGATTTTTTATTTATTTTTAATGAAAACATCCAATATGTGAATTGTCTCAATCACTTTGATTATTATATAAGAATATTTAATGTATAAATTTTATAAAATATTATTTTTATTTATGTTTTTAAAATTTTTGTATAAGCACATGCACGCCCACTAAACTTTAGATGGGAATACCCAACACATTGGGTGTTGACTTTCATCGCACCCTATGGACTATGATGAAGGTGCACATATGTGTTCCTCCTGTACATGTATCTACAATACACACATGCATTGTTAGTTGTGTGTGTACATATAAATAAATGAGAAGTAATCAAAAATAATAAAAAAACAAAGTATACAACAAATTAAACAAATAAATTCATTTAAATGTATACTCATGAACATCATCCCTTCTAATAATTAAAATATCATATCCAAATTATGTTTTGAGTACTAAATGAAATTGAATAAAAATAAAAAAAATATTAAGATATTTAGTTAGATAACATTACCAAGAGATCAACATAAAAAATCATTAATAAAAATAATAAAATACTACATTATAAAAAAATAATTATTCTATAAGAACCTCATACATAACTGTGTACTAAATTAAAAAAAATAGTATTATTACCCTCTTAATATGCCAAATATAAAACTTTAGTATAATTTTCCAACTTGTATATCATATAATCAAAAGTAATAACGCTCATTATGCCTAGTTTCATAAGTTTCATTATGATAAAAGAATGATAAACAAGTTGATTTGGACTAACAATGAGATCATTGACTACCACACATATAACAATCCCTCTAAGGGTGAAAGACAAGTAAAATCTATCATAATCAGTCACTAGGAAACGTGTCTTCAAAGTATGCAAATCTAACAAAAAAAAAATTAGAAGAAAAAAATATTATGTTGCAAATTAATTATTTAGCAATTTAACTTACAAAAGATTACTAAAACTATATAATGCAAAGAACAAGCTTCAAAATAAATAGATCAATATTGATATTATCATATCTACAAACTTTTATAATAGTATCATTGATTATAATAATATCAAAAACTATATAGTTGAGAAAAGAATAGAATAAAGCATAATAACATAATTAATGACTTCTATCGCATGAGTCAACCATCCATAAATAAACAAGATTCATGAAAAAATATATTACAACAATTGTAGTCATGTAGGAGATAATAGTAATAAGAAAAAAAAGTGACATTTCCCCTAAAATAAAACTTAGACAATGGGTAAACTTACTAATGAATAATAACTATATTTAGTAGATAATTACCTGGCCTATTTGATCTAAAAAAGGATCGCCTTGACTAAGGGTAAAATCTCCAACAACTATACCAAGTATTTCCCACCTTTCTATAGTAGGAAAAAGTCACAACTCTCCTACCCCACTAGGCACTTGCTTGCCCTCTCCATAATTTATTTCCACAGAAATAGATCACAAAAAATAAACAACACAACTTTAAGTATATGCATGAAATAAGCTAGGATGATGTCAAATTCATCATGAATGCTATTGATTGCAAAACAAAAAAAAGCTAAGTAGTCTATATAAAACACTAGTGCAACATAAAAACCAAGAAAATGCTAACCAACAAATCCCATGGATTGCAGATAGCTGCAGCCCCTGCCACAGGAGTTCCCTCACCATCTTCCCCAAGATATTTCACCTGGATGAAAAGAAGAGCTTCCATTAATCATGTTCCAACAAATAGATTTGAAATCAAGATGGACCATATGTTCCTGATGACTAACAGACGTGTGGTTGACTTATGTTACATGCATTGAAAAAAACATTTCAATCAATCCTATCAAAATTATTAAATTTAATAGCCATTTTTTTATTTATCTGCATTAGTTATGTCGTACGAAATATATAATGGAGTGCTCATATGATAAGAATGATCCATTTTTATTTACACAAACACACACACACACACACATATGCAAATAAAGATACTTAGAAGAATTAAAAAATATAATATACTCATTCATACATCAAATAAAACAACATAGGCATTTATAAGCAAACCATCATAAAAAAGAATTAGCATACAAAAAATAAAGAGTAGACAAATACATAAAAAATACAATTAAAATAAAATTATTAATAAGAGCTATTTCTACCGCCCTTCAATTTGACACACACACACACACATTTTGCATACCAAATTTAAAGAAGAAAAAAATGATAACCATATGCTTTGACCATCATAGTGAATCCCACATCACATCTGATTGAGATGGGTATGTTGGCAGCTCACTTCTTCAAAAAAACTTGACCAAGATTTTTTCACCGAGTCATTGATACTCATTAGCCTGTGTCCAAGCCAATCATTAGCCTGAGCCCAAGATTGCCTAAGTTTGAATAATGTTGGATCTAACATGGCTCATTCCTCGTGTCCAGGTTGTGATGGGTTCATTACTGAGCTGACCAGATCCAACACAACCCAACACTTGTTAGCTTGCCTAGTGGACCACCGAGCCATACTGAATACCACCTTTTAGTCGTGTTGGCCCTGCATGTTGGTCCAGATTGAGCCACAGAAAACCATGTCATGCTGACCAATCATGACTCATCTATCACCTCATTTTATGAAAGATAATTATTAAAGTGATATTTGTGCAAACAAATCATATTACATTGAAAAGGTGTATGATCCTATTTATAGAAATCTTTACATGCATAAGTTGGTGAGAAAATGCTACCGTTTCTCTCGAAGATTTACCTAAGAGTAACTCATACATCTATCGCTATACCTAAATCAAGTAGGACTAATATGATCAGCCATTACACTATAATAATTTCATCACACAATAACTATGAGAGAGATGACTGAGATACCCTAAGATAGAGGAAATCAATGGTGATCTATTAATTTTGTGGGAGATGGGACAAACACATGAGACATGCTAGATATTGTCTACTAAGTTATGATTGACTTTTTGAGATTCAAAGACTATTCAATATACTATTAGATTCACTCAAATCATATTCTTTGCGAGCATATCTAACGGCTTTGTTACACTTAGGAGTATTCTAAACATCTCTCCTTATGTATTATTGGCTCTAGCTATGACACTTTTATGTCAACCACAATTTATTCTCACAACTTTATTCTATATGTTTAGGTCATAGATTCAAGAGCAAATACTCATACCATAGGAAATCACAATTTCTTTATTTACTTTGTAGAGTCTAACACTTATGATATTATCATGACTAATAATACTATTATACGTGTCATAAAGAATAGCAATGTTAATAATGAATCTTTTTCTTTTAACATATATTTTATATGTATCAAAGTTTCATCATAATTTATTTTTTGTTAGTTGAATTACTAAGTAAAAATAATATGCTATTATTTTCTTTTCTTCTAGTATCTCTATATAAAATTAGCAAACTAGATACATAATTTTCCTTTGAATTGAGCATCAAGCACTATAGCAAATTTTCTCTACCCACAAGAAAGATTCATTCCAACTGATTCACTCAAATATTATGAGATCTTGTAAATGATAATACATGATATCTTGAGATATTTTATTACTTTTAATAATAATTATACTCGATATACAAATTATCAATGTTTAATAAAAATTTCCACATTTTATATATTCATATGATATTTTCTAAATAAGACAAGAAGTTAGTTTAATTTTAAAATTAGAATTATTACAAATTAAAAAATAAGATCAATATAACAAAAAGCAACTTAATTTTAACTTCTCACAGCTTTATCTCACAACTTTATATGTAAAATAATACACATATAACCTCTTATATGTGAGATAAATTAATTAGGACAACTTACATGAGTTGGTTCTCAAATCAAATAAAAAATAAAGAACTAAAATAAATAAAAATAATAAACAATATCTTCAATAAAGAGAACTAAAACAATAACATAAAAAATAATAATATTTTAAAATATATTTCTTATTAATTCTTTTTTTTTATTATTGAGAATCACAAAGTAATTAATCAAATATCATATGTTGACACTCATGAACGTAATGAGATAGCTGAATGGAATAGCAAACATCTAGTTGAAATAGCTAAAACACTTCTACTACATAATAGTGTTCTTATATATTTTTAGGGAAAAATAATATTAATCACTAATTTTATAATGAATTGAATGACATCTTTTATCTCCCAAACCATATCTTATAAGTTTCTTATACTCAAGAGAGACTTTGTTACATTCTACCTAAAAACTTGAGTGTACCTATTTTATTCAGTATCATATGCCAAACAAAGAGAAAATAGTTGTGTGACATTAAGTGCACCATTGTTAGGTACTACGTAATATAGAAGAGATATAAATGTTACTCACTATAGATCAATGAATATCAGTAGAAGTATTGATACGACACTACTAAAAATAACGAGAATACAGACTAAATTACCGACCAAAAAAATTGATCGGTAATTACTGACCAAATCACGATCATTTAAAGACCAAAAAAGAATTTTGAAAAAAAAAATAATTCCAACTAAATTTCTGATCATATTTACTGACCAATTATTTTTGGTCGGAAATTAATCTATAAATTAGTAAGAATTAGCAAATAAAAGTATCGACAAATTACCGACTATTTAACGACCAAAAATATATTACTATGAAAAATAGTCAGTAAAGTGATTTTTCAAAATATTTATAACTTCGTAATTACCGATCAAATTACCAATAATGTAAATTGATCAATAATTACTGACCAAATCATGCTCATTAAGAAATCAAAAAGGGATTTCAAAAAAAATTAATTCCGACCATATTTATAGACCAACTATTTTTGGTCAAAAATTGGTCTGTAAATTAAAAGAAAATTAGCGAATAAAACTTACCTACAAATTACCGACCATTTAACAACCAAAAATATATTACCATGAAAAATAATTGGTAAAATGATTTTCCAAATTATTTATAACTTCGTAATTATCGACCATTTACCTACCAAAATTTTGGTTGGTAATTCCTAAGTTAAATTTTTTGATTTAAAATAAATTTGCTAAGTCAATAACACTTAGCAAATTTCTCCTCTTTCATATTTCAAAGTAAAGGCAATACGTGACTGCAAGGGGGAAACCTAGGAATTCTATCTCTTTTTCTGAATCCAAGTAAGTTTTTCATTGTTCTTCTCTTTTAGAATGCTATATACATATCTCCGTCTCTCTGAATTTTATTAGCACTATCAGATTTTCATTTTTTCAGAATAATCGAGTATTAGGTTTTTTTAATTTTCCTACGATTTTCGATCTTTTTGCTTCTATTTTCATTTAACCTATATGATTTTGACTCTACACCATTAATGAAATTATAAATTGTCAGTGTAATCTTTGTTCTTTTACTATTTAAATTTTTAGGATTTTAATTGATTTCAATTACAAAATATTTGCAATTTGTTCTATCCTTCTATAGCTGAAGAAAATATATAATGCTTGATGTTTTCTACTTTTGTAATTTAAAAATAATTAAACATAATGTTAATAGTTTATATTTTTGTTATCTCCAAATAAATTATAAACATGTAATAGTATATATAAAGTTTTATAAATTTATATAATCGTATGACATTATATATAAATGTCTATACTTTAATTTATATAAATGTATTATATTGTTTAAAAGCACTGATAAGTTTATATTAATATATAATGTTATATATAAATATTTATACATATGTATTAATATTTATAAATATATATACAACAATTATATAAAACTATCCATTTATATAATTTTGTATATAACAATTATATAACATTAAATGTTTATATAATTTTGTAAACATTTATATTACATATTAATTTTTATATAAATATAGAATATTTATACTATTTATAAAAATGTGATATATATACTTTATATTATTTATATAAGTGTTACGTATATATAATTATATTTAAGTAACATTTATAAAAATATTTTAATCACAAATATTATATCTAAATACTTGTTTAATTATATAATCATATGTCATTATATATAAAAGTATTTATAACTATATTTAAAATTAAGTAAACTATTTTTATAACTATATGTATAATTCTATATAACCATATTTCTAAAAAATACTATATGTATAATAATATATAACTATATATAATTGTATTTTACTAAATGTATAACTATATAAATGTTATATATAATTATATTTTTAACTACATAATTATTTATGACTATATGTATATAACTATATATAAATATTTGTATAACTATGTAATACTCTATATAATTAAATATAACTATATTTATAACTATATATACATATATGTATTCATATAATTAAATCAAAATATTTGTTTATAATGTTGTATATATTTATGTATGACTACTTATAACTACTTGTATGAATATATTTATATATAACTATATGTTTAATTATATACAATTATTTATAACTATATTTATTATATGTATAATAATATATAACTATAAATAATTATAGCTTACTATATGTATAACTATAAAAGTTTTAAATATAATTATATGTAAATATTAAATTTACAGCTTATATTTATTATATATTTGTATATATTAGTATATAAAAAATATTTTACTATATTAATACCTATACATAACTATATGTATAAATATATAAAATTAAATGAAAACATATTTATACCTACAATATTAAATATAAGTGTAACTATATGTGTGACTATATGTATAACTAAATGTAACTATATTTATAATTACTATATAACAACATACATCATGTTTAACTAAATGTGCATAACTATTTATATATATTTGTATAACTAAATAAAATTCTATATAATTAAATATTACTCTATTTGTAACTAGGTATACATATATGTATACATAAATCTAAATCTATATATATGTTTATAATTTTGTATACGTTTATGTATAACTACTTATAACTACTTGTATTAATATATCTATATATAACTATTTGTTTAATTATATATAACTATTTATAGTTATATATATTATATGTATAATAATATATAACTATAAATAATTGTATCTTACTATATGTATAACTATAAAAGTTTTATACATAACTATATTTAAATATATAATTTACAACTTATATTTAATATATATTTGTATATATTAGTATATAAAAAAGTATTTTACTATATCTATACCTATACATAACTATATGTATAAATATATAAAATTAAATAAACAAATATATATACCTACATGTATAAATATAAGTTTAACTATATGTGTAACTATATATATAAACACATATAACTATATTTATAATTACATGTATAACAACATACAACATTATGTTAAACTCTATGTGTATAACTATATATAAATATTTGTATAACTATATATAAATATTTGTATAACTATATACAAATCTATATAATTAAATATAACTATATTTGTAACTATGTATATACATATGTATACATATATATAAATCTATATATTTATTTATAACTTTGTATACATGTATGTATAATTAAATGTATGAATATATCTATATATACCTATATGTTTAACTATATATAATTATTTATAACTATATATATTATATGTATAATAACATATAACTATACATATATGTCACACTATAATGGGCCATTCCGGCACAACACGGTCATATTGATGCCTCTATCTTTGACATTACTCATAAATAACAATTTCAGTGATTAATGAATCATAAGAGTTACTTTTACAGATTCTATTGCTTGCTTACTATTGATTTGTATTTTGAATTATTTTAATCTTATTGACATTTTTCCTAAGTATTTTGTGTGATGGGGTGTGTTTGATTCTGAAACCTCCTCCACCTTTTAATAATACCAACTCATACAATATGTTCAGGCCTCGAGAGAAAGCCCAACGGCTCCATACAAGACAAGTATGTGGTCTAGTAGTTTTTTATGATGCAATTAGAAATTTTACAAGCAAATTTAATTATCTTGTGAACTGCTTCTCATTATGTGTTAAGATGCAACGGATGTGAAAATAATTTGTAGTTGATTGAAAATTTTTATTTGGTATTCAGATTAGGCATAATGTGTTAAGATTAATAATTTATGAAAGAAAATTTTATTTATCTATTACAAATTGCATCTATTAGAAGAGAAAAATGTCATATATGTATGTGTGTATTCATGTATGTGTGTATTCATGTATGTATGTATTGAACTTTCATCCAGTAAAATTTAGTTACACATTTCTTGCGCCTTGTGTTTCCAGGTTCAAAGCAATTTTGAACAAACAAAGATGATTTTTACAGCCCTGGTTAATGTATTTGATCCATTTTTTTATGCTTCTGATAGAATTTTTAGTTGTTTGATGTTCATGCTCCATTATGGATTAGGACCAAACCTATTGAAGAGAAAATAACTGTTAGACAGGTAGAGGTGGAGGTGGATGTGTAGTAGGTTGCATATCATTCACGCAAAAAAAACTCGGTCGAAACTACAATAAATTATTAATGAACATAACATTAATTTAGGGCGATCGCATTTGTATACTAAATTAATTTTTTTTTGTGACTAGTTATGAAAGACGATCATGAATGAATGTATGATGATCGAATAGTGAATAGAATGTTCTCTAATGAATGGGGAAATAAAGTTGATGAATTTGTTGAGTTTACTCTGAGACATTCTGAGTGTGTGAATGATGACACATCTATAAAATATCATTGTACGTTAGTTAAATGTTAGAATAAAAAAATTTGAATGTTTAGACTGTAAAAGTGCATTTGTATAGAAATAATTTTGTGTCGGATTACTATGTTTAGATATATCATGATGAGAAGCAAGTCTATGAGAGGTTTTCATGTTCAGTACGGATGTCAGTAAGTAAAACTGATCAGATAGTCTCAAATAATATGAATCATACTACATACCATAAAATGATTTGTGATGTTGCGAGTCCTAATATATATGTACACTACTTACCTGTGTATACATATATACTATAGTGTATATGTATACACTGGTATATATGTACATATAAATACTTGTACATATATACCAGTACATATGTACATATACACTGCAGTGTATATGTACATATACTGAGTATATATGTACATATAAATACTTGTACATATATACCAGTACATATGTACATATACACTACAATATATGTACATATTTATATATACATATAAATACTCAGTATATGTACATATATACACTATAGTAAATGTACATATACATTGTAGTGTACATGTACATATATACTGCATTATTATATATTTATCAAAATAGAATTTTATTTATTTATTTTTTTTGATTTGATTGACTGTTTAATTTTCGTACCGATATGATACCACAATATTTTTCATACGAACTTATAGAAGAGAAAATTTTTCACTATACATGATGCATCACAACTATGACAGCTTTGTCACAGCAGAATGATGGTGACTGGAGGAGCTTGGGGAGAGAAAGCAACATCAATTTAATGGATAGATTATACTTTATGCACTATATATATGTATGTATGTATTGAACTTTTATCATGTAAAATATAGTTACTAATTTCTTGTGGCTTATGCTTATAGGTTCGATATAATTTCGAACAAACAAAGATGATTTTTGAAGCCCTGGTTAAGGTGCTTATTCCTTTTTTTATGCTTATAACAGAATATCTAGCTGTTTGATTCATGCTCCATAATAGATATTTACGCTCTACTTTATGTAAATACTTGTGCATATATATCAGTATAAATATATATATATATATACATATATACCATAGAATGAGTTGCATATTCGTTTTGACTAGCTTACAAAAAAATTTCAGGAAGGAGGACTACAGTTCAACCCTGATGATCTACCTCGGATTGTTCGGAGTAATGCTCTAGCTACAGCAGTACCTGCAGCCTATGTTGCACGGACACGGATACGGACACGGGGATACGACACGGCAAGATACGGGGACACGGCAAATTCTAAAAAACTAGGATACGGATACGGCTAGGATACGTCATGATAAAAAAAATAAAATTAAAAATAAAAATTATTAATTATAAATATTAGGTATTTTAAAATAATTAAATATACTATATTTTAAAATAATTTAAAATTTTGTATTTTAAAATAATGTAAACAAAATGTTAGGTATTTTACTTCCCCCCCTTCCCCCCTTCCGAAACCCCCTCCCGCCCCCCCTTCCGAAACCCCCTCCCGCCCCCCCTTCCGAAACCCCCTCTCGCCCCCCCTTCCGAAACCCCCTCCCGCCCCCCTCGAACCCCCCCCCCCTTCCGAAACCCACTCCCGCCCGCCCCCCCTTCCGAAACCCACTCCCGCTCGCCCCCCCTTCCGAAACCCACTCCCACCCGCCCCCCCTTCCGAAACCCACTCCCGCCCGCCCCCCCTTCCGAAACCCCCTCCCGCCCCCCCTCCCGAAATGCATTTTTGGATACAGATTCCAAAAAACGACGCGTTTTTGGAATCTGTTTCCAAAAATGCGTCGGATACGTCTCCGACGCGTATCCGATACGCCACGTGGCGTATCCCATACGGATTTGTGTCCGATACGCCACGTGGCGTATCGGACACGTATCCGACGCGTGTCCGACCCGTGTCCACTTGTCCACGTGTCGGACACGTGGACACGGCACCTCCTAGGCGTATCCGTGCAACACAGCCTGCAGCAACCGCATCAGGATTAGCAACAACAGACAACTCTACCCCAGTACCTGACATCTCACCATACGGACCAGGTACATTTTAGCATAACGATTATGACACTAAGTTGGATTATAGAGTATATTACATATTTTTTTATGTCTAATACTTAGATTTGAAAATTCATGTTTTTATTTTTTCTTGACTTATTTACTATATATATGCAGTATATATATTAGTTTGCTTGTTTTAATTGTACATTTCTTTTGTTTCATAATCTTAATATATATATATATATATATATATATATACACATACATACACACTAAAAGAAAGAAATAAACTCAAAACAAAAAAATATTTAAAAATTAATTTACCGACCAAATTGAGACCAAAAACCGACCAAAATTCTTTAATATTAATGGTCGGTAAAATATTACCAAATTGTCGGTAATACTTTTGGAGACCAATTATCGACCAATGATATTAAAAAATTTTGATCAGTTTTTGATCGTAATTTTATTAGTTATTACCGACCATTTTGAGACCATCTACCAACCTAATACCTTTGGTCAGAAAATAGTTTGAATATTATCGGTAATTATTTGTCTATAAATAGTCTGTAAATGGTCAATAAATACCGACCATTTTGAGATAATTTACCAAACTAATACTTTTGGTCGAAAAATAATCGGAATATAGTCCGTAATTATTTGTCGGTAAATGGTCGGTAATTTACCGACCAAATAATTGATCGATAATTCAGTGAATTTTAGTAGTGCGCTATTTTTTGATGAAAATGTCTTTTTTTAAAGACTCGAACCAACAAAACATACCTTCGGATACTATAATATTAGAAATGTTTCCATGTCCAATTGTCACTCATCTCAAAGGAATAGTCATTGACAATGCTCCAACAACTACACCTAATACAACTAAAGCTTCCTTTGAAGAAAATAGTAAGACCTCTCCTTAAGTTTTGTGCCATAAAGAAAAACATAACATGAGTGTCCCATTGAACGTGTGATGTGAGACCTAAGAAATAAAGATGAGAAATTAGAGATTATATAATCACAACCTAAATATATAAATTAAACAGAAACATTCACAACTTTCCCCAGATTACTCTTATCACTTCAATAGTTCGATTGATCCAATTTATAGTTGTGACTTAGACATTCAAATTGTATTATATAAGAAATCAAAAACATATTTCACTCAACACTCACTCTCATGAGTAATTTATTATTCTTAATTTACTACAATTACAATTATAAGACAATAAATCATAATAATATAAGAATACTTAATAATAAAATTTATACATCAAATAATTTTATATAATTACCAAAAATACTTTGGATAACCCACAAATTGAATACTCTCATCAAAAAGCATAAAATAATAAACCGTAATACCTTTTATCAAGCTAGTGCATACGAGTCAACAATATTAAACTTAAACAAAAAAAATAAGATGAAATCTCTTCAACACCATTGTGAAAATATTTACAGACAACTCTACTATCTAAATATATGTTGTAGTAATAGTCTCATCATGTATATTTTCTTTTACAAAGAAGCTATTCACAACTATATATCTTATTTGCTCATAAAATATTAAATTAAAAATTATATATTTTGTTATATAACTATCACAGAAAAAGATAATAGGAGATGAAAGTGCATATCTCATCTCCTCAATAGATGTTACAACTAAAATATCACATAAATAATTATTATCATCACTTTGAATTCTATCTTTACACCAATCTGGCCACGTAAGATAAAATTCCGATAAAATGGTCAGTCATAATTAGGCTAATCATGGAATTTTGTCACGGTCCCCGTCGGGCGGTCACCCAGGCAATTTTATTTTTTTAAAAAATCAAATGCCCAGTCACGAGGCAGTCCATTTTTTTAAAAAACAATCAGCCACATGGCTAATTATAATTGGTCGACTTGTAAGCCAGCCACTTGTTGCCGTCACGGCTATGCACTTGGGGTCATGCCACCATTTACCATCGGGTAATAGTGAAGATGCATGACCCATGCATTTTCAACGTTCGGCACTATCAGGCACGGCCATACACTATGTCGTGCCCACCATGCCGTGTTGAGTTGATAAACCGCACCACTATGCCATAAAAAAATGAGTCGTACCAACATGGCACAGCCCATTTGACACCTATATCGTGTCGGGCACGACCATGCCACACTGTAATGGGTCGTGCTGTACCGGCATTACCCATTTGATGCCTCTAATTGGGCAGTGACTTGTGGCTAATGGTTAATGCATTGGCCATTGGCAACTGGCCAATGGCAATGTCGTGCCATTGTCGGACCATTTGTCAAGGGTACCCAAACTGTGCTATGTCTAACACGGCATTGTGGCCCAACTAGGCCACCAAATTGTAAGTCATGCATGCCCGACCCGACCCAACCTTTTTTACACATGTAGTTGAGCCAAAATAAAAAAAGTTAAAAAGATAAAAAATATATGTTGGTCCTGATGTAAAACAAATCTATGCAAGAGCAAAACACACCCAGCAGGGAAATGTTGCAGCTGCTGGATGTGGTGGAATTGATGTCACAAATAACTATAGAAAACCAAGAGAAAGAATGCAGCATACCAGAATGTTTGCTCCAATGCTAGTTCCAACAGCAAATAAAGGAGCATTTCGATACTTTTGATGCAGATAACTAATAACAGCACGTATGTCTTCTGTCCATCCAGCATTATAAAAGCAATCAGACTGCAGAAGTTGTAAAACAGAAAAAAAAAAATTTTAAGCTGCCATAAGTTTGAGAATTTTCTAAAATCACAGAATTAAAGATTCCAGTTTTAGGTATCTCCATACAAACTAAAGTTTGAGAATTTTGTGATAAGCACCCAGTCTGTTAGAATTAAGAACCAGACCTATCACAATCTTTGTGTTCTTGGGCGTGCCAGGATTGGGCAGGCCAAGTCTACTAAATTGGTTTGGATAACCAGATTAATTAAAATTAACTTGGTTTAATTTATTATTAAATTTGGTTTAGTTTGTTTAGTGTTTAATTTAATAAATAATATGTTTTATTGTTATTGTTATGTGTCATGTTTTTTTAATGTGTGCATGCCAAGCACTCACATAAAATTGGTGTGGCAATAACAGAGATGATAAAACAAAATGAGAGATTTTTCAAAAGGGTTGAGTCAGCAAGTGGAATAAGTGAGGAAAAAAAAAGAACAGAGAGAAAAAACAGAAGAGAGAAAAAAAAGAGTTTTTGGAAAAAAGAAAACTTATGTCAAGGAGAAAGAAAATTATGTGGTTACATCATGTTTTTTTGAAAATCTTCTATAAATAGTATTCAGAAAAAAATATATATGCATAAAGTATAAGAGAAAAAATGCATGTTCTCTCTGTTTTTCTTAAAGCCTTCTATAACTCTTAAAATGTCTGAAAAACCAAACATTAAAAACCTTCTCTATAATGAATTCTTCACTCTGTCGTGGCTCTCAATTTCTTCTTTTTCGAACCAGCAGACATGAGGCTCAAGTGCTCAGTTTTGGAGCAAGAAAGAAACTCAAGTGCTAAGATTTATTCATTTGAACAAGTAGAAGAGCACCGGATACAATTTATCAGATGCAGAAATGAATTACTAAGATAATTATGAGAATATCAATTGATTTTGATTATAATTTTTTATTTATATTTAATTTTGAATAATATAGGAAAAATACAATAAAATTAGGAAAGATTTATATATAACATTTATCAATTTATATAAAATTTATAATTGAGTCTCACGAGACTTGATTTAATGAGTATTTTATTAGAAAATGATATCAAGAGTGTATATTAAACTAATCAAAAATATGCATGAGAATGTAATGTCCAAAATTAAATTAATTCAAGATGTCATTCATAAGTTTCCAATAGTTATGAAACTATACCAAAGATCAACATTCATTATTATATTTTTTGAACTAGTAATGCATGAATTAACAAATGATATATAAGAAGATATCTCATTGTGTATGTCATTTATAGATAATATATTATTGGTTAAAGAGAATGAAAAAAAAATTAGGTAGAAAACTTGAAATTTGAAAGGTTACACTTATTAAAAAATTTAAGATTAATTAAAGTAAGATAAATATTTGAAATATGAATTTAATCATATTATGAGTTATAATAATGTGTTAAGTTGCATATTAAATAAAGATTGAGAGATTGACGAAAATATATCTTATAAGATTAAAATTGAATTGACAAAAAAAATATTTATCATTTACAGATAATATATTTTTAGAATGCTTCGCACTTCAACGCGAGACATTCTAAAAAAGCCACAATGCGTTAAAATAAATACGCAACATACTGAATGCATATGCTTTCTTCGGTGAGTCTTCTTGAAGGCGCAAAGACGTACACTTTTTTCTGCCTAATCGAAAGAGGCGTATACCACATGGAAAGGTGAGATATTACAGTTAAAATTAATGCACACCACGAGCTCCATCATAGAGCTCGATGAAGCTCTAACAAGGAGCTCCAAGAAGCTCCATCAAGCTTTCCGTGGGAAAGGAGAGAGGGGCAAGAGTGAGGACGAAAGGCAAGGGTGAGGAAAAGTATTCTATACTATTTTTAATTGATATATTTTTAGAAAAAATAAATTTAATTATTTTCATATTGTTTTTTAATAGTTATTAAAAAAATTACATTAAAGTAAATTTTAAATTTATAATGATACAATTATTATAAATTTGTAATAAAAAACTATATTTTAATTTTTAATTTGATATTGATAAAATTATTTTAAATTTATTAAAATTTAATATATTATAAAATATTTATTAAAGTATTCCATATTATTTTATTTTATTTTTAATATATTATAAAATATTTATTAATTATATTTATAATCATAAAAAGTTTATGCCTTAATGCTTACGTTTTGCCTCACAAACATGAAAATACCTCACGTAATGCTTTTACCTTTCAAAATATTGATTGTGATAAAGAAAAATATTAATTATGTTTGATTTTTATATTTCATATCTTTTATTTGATTATATTTCATTAATAGATATAAATTATTAAATATATTTAGTGAAATACATAATTTTTATATATATTATGCAAAGTACACATCATACAAAAATTTGTGCCTTAACTATGATTTGTGACTCAAGGCTCCAAAAAATATGTGTCTTAATGATACTAAGAAATATCTCAAACATCCTAAATAATTCATCTGGAACTCAACTATACAAATAATTTAGTTGGGATATACTCAACTAATCATTTTATATAAGTAAAATATCATCAATACATATAACTAATATCACATACGCATCTTCTGATTGTGATAATAAAAATGTCTCGCATAATACTTTCGTCATTCAATACATTGATTGTGATAAAGAAAAATATTAATTATATTTGATTTTTATATTTTATATCTATTATTTGATTATATTTCATAATAAATATAAATTATAAAAAGTATTTAGAGAAATACATAATTTTTATATATATTATGCAAAGTACGCATCATACAAAAATTTATGCCTTAATTATGCTTTGCGACTCAAGGCTTCAAAAAATGTGTCTTAATGATACTAAGAAATATCTCAAACATCCCAGATCATTCATCTGGAACTCAAATTGTACAAATAATTTTAGTTGAGATATACCCAACTGATCATTTATATAATTAAAATATCAGCAATATATATAATTAACATCACATACTCATCTTCTGGTTTATACCAAAAAAATAAGAATAATCTAACATACAACTCCTAAGACGATATATAACAAGTATCAAAAAAATTTAATAAATCCTACCATATAAAACTATTTTAGATCATAAAATATTTTTCACAATATAAACATCAAAATTATGCTCTCAAGAACATGAATCTTGATATTTGTTGCATAAACATGTATTCCTCTAGAACATCATGAATGAACGCATTTCTTATATTTGATTAAAACATATTTCACTTGTGTAATGTTATATTATAAAGTAATAACCTAACTAATTATTTTAGCCATAAAATAGAAAGTATACGAAAAACCTATCACTATGTAAAACCTAAAAGTCTATTGATCTTTCCCTCAGGTTAAATCTTCATCATATACACTCATCTAAAACTTAATATTAGTTTACCTACCAATTTTGGGACTAGTCCTCGCGTATGATTACATGTGATAGTACTTAATTATTCTAACTTTGATGTCACCATAATGAATAACTAAGTATCTCGAAAATATATGTAGTAACATATTGATTTCAATCATCTTTTTATCTCGTCACAATGCACACTTCAACATGCATGAGAATTAAAATTAAATTAAAATGAAAACCAAAAAACTTAGGTTGTAAAATTAAAAATGTGTGCCATCAAATATGAGCAATAAATAGAATGAAGCAAATTACCATGACAGCCAAATTAAAATACTGTGAGTATTATTTTTACATGAATAACATAAAATTTAGTAATATTGGGCCACTAATGGTTATGTACTTTCACCGTCGTGTGTTCCATTGTAGTTGCCAACAAAAACTTCCTTCTACCAGAAGATCATCATCGAATGTTCAACAATCTCAAAAAAAAATAACACAAAATAGACATTGTACATGGGTGTTTTAGTGATGCAGCAAAGAGGGAGCTACCACTACTATCAAAATTTTCCAACAATTATAGTTGTCAAAGCTTTCTATGATGCACCATTACTTACACAACCCAACACTAGCACCCTTCATCGGAGAACTTGCTTTGCTACCATGAAAACCTTACCTTACCAAAAGTTAGGATTTTGCACCAACAAAAATAAAAGGAGAGAGGGAGGAGAAAGTGTGAAAACAAAAAATAAATTTAATTAAAATAAAAAGTTAACATTTGAATAAACCATTTTATATGTTTATATATATATATATATAATATGCACAAGTTGGGTGGTCCTAGACAATAAAAAAATAATTAAAATAATAAAAAATAAATTAAAATTTAATAGAAATCAAAAAAAAAATTTAAACATTATAATAAGGAACTTAAGAACTTCAATCACTATAGGTTGTGGTCAATATTTCCAAACGACATGATTATGACTCTAATATTATGTTAAATTAAAAAAATAGAAATAATATAAGCAATCTAATAAGTCCAAGCAATCACATATAACTTCATATAAAAAATAAAAAATAAAAAATAAATATATAAACCCTTGAATAAAAATAAAACCAAAAATTAAAAAAAAAACATAAAAGAATAACAATAATTGAAACTCTACCCACTCCCCTATGGTTGCTACTTACAACATTGCTTCCATATTTAGTAAAAATCAAAGCAACTGATATTATATATTGTAGTTTAACGCAAATATATAACTACTTATAATTCATCATCATTATTAATTAAGTTTTAGAAATTGAGGTTGGCAAAATATATAATTAATTATTATACATAAATAATTGTCTAAGTTCAAACATGAGTGCAATCATAATACTCAATCATCAAAACTAGTCTCATTCAATCTTATGCAAAAAACTTGTTCTCAACAATAGTTAGTTATTATTCATATTTAATATATCAAACATTCGACAACAAAGCAATTAAAAAAAAAATAACTTAGAAAGATAGCTAAAACTAGGTAAGCTCCATTAAAAACTGAAAAAATATAAAATACATTGAAAAAAAATCTGAATAGTCTCAAAGTTAACAATGTTAGGGTGGGTCAACTAATATAAAAACACTACAATGATACCTATAAAAATCTCAAAAGGAATGAATACGTCAAACAACCAAATTGAATAGATCAGTGTTTATACAATTGGTGACTTCATTAAAAAAAATCCAAAACAACCTTATAACAATTCAAAATAAACATATTTCATTAAAGATGAGCTCAGCAGCATTAGAACAATGATATGGGTTTGATACTATGTTAAATTAAGCCAGAAAAATATAACAATTTAAAAAAATTAATAAATAGGTATTAAATACAATATAACAATTAAGGTCATACATAACCAATATATAATGCATAGAATAATAAAGAGGTGAAAGACATTGGAACACCCAACATCTCACAAGAGGAATTTACTAATAATGCAAATTAAATATAACATATAATATGTTGGCACACAATGTTTTTTAAAAAGTTAGACATTTTTACAAATATAAAAGATTATACTTTGCGAAATTTAATCTAACTTCCTCCATTTTACCAAATTTATCAGTGGGTATAAAAGCTTTATAGCATATCTCCAATTACAACATTCAAACCAAAGTAGCAAGAACAAATAAACTTACTGTAACTGAGACCCCACCCAATCCTCTGTGGTTGCTAATTACCACATTCCTTCCAAGTTTAGCAGTATTAAAGGCAAGGTGTTTCATATACTGCAGTTCAATGCAAATATATAGTTAATTAATATGTCCAAACATGTGTACAATTTCAAACATGAATACGATCACAATTGTGAAAGGTGTGTATTAGATGTGCCTAGGCATAGACTCACACGACACTCATACCAAACATGCCAAAAACTAGTACTTCAATCAAGCAAGATACATTGCTATTTGGTAAAAAAAAATCAAACTAAATCAATCAAACATTGACACAACTCCGAAGTAAATATGTTTAGAAAAGAATAACACTAATATGACTAATCATTTAGAAAGTTCTTGTATTATATGTATCTGTTGAAAATCATTCAGTGATACGATGATAAATAATTTTGTTTAAAGATGATATGTCTCAGATTCGAGACTCATCAAACACAAACTCTACAAATTTTGGGGATAATGAAGTCGATATATTAACCTCTCCCAAGTTATGCGCTAAAACATGAACATTATGCACTGAATACATTCTTCATTTCTAAACATTATCACAATGACTTAAGGTCAGTTTGTAATTCTAAAACATTTTTAGAAGTTGCACAATTTTTCTGTGGAAAAAAAAATACCTTTCAAAATTCTATAAATATTCTATAATATCTAATAAAATGAATACAAAATTTTTTCTTTCTTATTTAAAAAAGAAAAATCCAATAAAAAAATTAGTTCTCCATTAATTATCATATCAACTATTATATTTTTTTTATTCATATAATATCAAATATTATATTTAGTATGCATTATAATTAAAAAGTAAACAAATTACATTTTAATTTTCTCAACAATTATATTGAATTTTGAAAAAAATAGTATTCCAAATTTTAATTTTTCATTACAATATAATTATGACTATTATATTTAATATTTATTAATAATATAAGAAAAAATGATGTATTATTTTTAAAGAGTAAAAACAAGCTGACCCCAAAACTCAAGGTGGTTCATACATATCATAATACTCAACTTATAAGAAATAAAAAATATATATATGTGATCTTCTAAACATTTTCAAGAAAATATTTATAATCTATTCACTTATTGATATATATGATGTAGTTATAGAACTTCATAGAAATAATTTGGCAGAACAATACTGCTTTATATATAAGATGACAATGCTCTCATCAAGATAGCTAACAGAAAAAGTTGCTCGAACATAGTCTGTAGAATCTACCTAAAAAGGTGAGCCTATTTCACATCCTCTTTTGGTGTTTTGTAAATGAATAGAATCCTTCTTGAAATATAGCCTTAGAGGTGTCAACAAGCTGTGCCATACCAACAAGCCTGGTACAATGTGCACGGTCATGCCACATACACATTATAACATAGACTGCTAAATTCTCATTGTCTACTAAGCATCCTAAGATATTTTTTTAAAAAAAATTTCTAGTGCAAAAAAAATAATTTTTATTCTTGCATGTATAAATTAGATTTATCACATTAATATGCATCTAACATAAAATATCTCAGCTAATGTTTCATCTCTAATAAATTAAACAAACATATTAATAATTATTCTATTATTAGAAATATTATTAAAAGTTATACTAAATATTTTATTTTAAATATCATATTTCCTAATATGATATTTAAAATACATGTGAACCTAAGAATTCTAGTATAAGTATGCTGGAAATAAATCTATATAATATTAACAATCTTAAAATCTTCTAATAATCTAAACAAAAGGCTCATGATAGTAATTAATTTGATCATACTTCCCTCCCAACATGTAATTAATATATACATTATTAAAAGCATTATCAAAAGTTTATGTGGATGATTTTAAAGCATTATCAAAAGACTCATTATTAAAAGCTTAAGTGAATGATTTAAAAGACTCATGATAGTAATTAATAAAGATGATTAATAAAACTAAACTAGATCTAACTTAAAATATTTCACCACTATGTTGGATTTGTCTCGAATCTAATGCATTATATTTTTTGTATATTAATCAGCATGCCTCTTTAAATACCTAAATGCACACTCCTACATATATACATCTTTTTATAATATATATATCACGTTGATTCTTCATCAACACCGCTAAAATTTTTAGTTTTTATTTTTTTGAAATATGTGCATAATATTAATATTCACCTTTTTTTTTGTTTTCTAGGTGATATATGAGTCTGAATTGAGATCATTAGAGAAAATATAAATTTTATCTCATACCTTTCAGTAGGATTATCATTTTTATGTACATTTACATTAATTTCATACTTATTATCATTAAATTCTTTGTGATATTTTTTTTAATTATTTATATATTTTAAATAAAATATGAAATTAAAAGAAAAAAAAATCCAATACTAAAACAAAATAATTAAAAAACTAGTACTGTACTATAAACCACTTTGTTGTAAATTCTAACCTCCATAGACCAAGCAAGCAAGTTGTAGTGTTGCATATGCTGACAGGTACACTCACCCCACTGTGAACCATCTATCTTGTATGTGCAAACGTTAAACATAAATTAAAATAAAATAAAAATAGTATAGTATATGTATATCTAATATTAATATTAAAAAACAAAAAACTAAATAATAACTATACAAAAAATCAAAAATAAGAGAAACTGAGAAAGTCAAAAAAATAACAAAAAATTGAGAATGAATATTAAAATTTTTTCTTTACTGTTTATAAAAAAAATCAAATTTATCAAAAAATATTTTTTTATTTTTTATGAATTATTTTTTTTAATGACTAAAATCATAACAGTCATTAGATCTTAGGCACGGTAGCCATTGGTATCAATCCAAAAGCTAAGATAATCTTAGATCTTACATTTTATTTTATTTTTATTACACTAGACATACCAACACGGACAACGATAGGCATGGTATGTCATTGTCCCTGCCAAAAGTTCATTGCAAGGAAATGCAATGGGTGACTGGATTACATGGCCAACCAATTAAAATCATCCACATAAGCAATATCTAACTTACGTGATTGGATTTTATTTTTTTTTTTAAAATCACCCCATCAAGTAGTGACCCGATGGGATTGACCCATGACATGTGAACCATGACTCGTGACTCAACCGTAGGTGATCCAAGGTGTCTGGCTGGTAGATTAAGCCATCGAGCTTGGCACAAGCTGTGTCATGGGACGGCATGGTTCCAAATCATGTTATGTCGAATTAGGTGCTACTAAACCATGTCGTGTTGCAGGCCGTCCCAGTCCGCCCACCCTGTTTGACACCTCTAGATATTATTTACAAAGATGAAACTAAAAATATTAAAGTGAAATATACAAGCTAACTGCATAAGTCATCTAAAGTTTATCATAAAGTTCAACCACCATGACACTAGAAAATGAAATACAAAATACTTTTCTAAGACAACAATAAATTCTTTTATGTTTTCATGCATCACTAATTGTTTCACTCATATTATCATTCCAAAGACCTCGATCACTCTAGAGGTGTCAAACAGGTAGGGCTGACCCGACCCGACACAAAGCATGGCACGTTTCGACCGTGTCTGGCCGAGCACTGCACGCTACAGTGCCATGCTCGGGCCCATGGCGGACTGAAAGTTTTCAGCCCACATATCATGTCTGGCACTGCATGGCACACCTGGCACATGAGCACGGCACGACACAACAGCCCCAAAAATCGAGTAATACCCAACACGAAGAGACAAGCCAATGCCCAACGAGCGAAGCTCGGCACACCCGATGGACGGTGAAGGTGCAGTGGCACGACATCGAAACCCTAGGAATTTTAAAATTTTTAAGGACCCGACCCAAATCGAGCCAACCCGAACCGAACCCGGTGAAATTCAAGCCACAGGCCTGTTCCGGGCCTACCCTCCCAAAAACCATGTCATGCCAGGTACGACACAGCACAGTAGCATGTCGTGCCTAGCACGGCACACCAACCCAGTTGGGCCTGAAAAACCTGGGCTAAGCCAGCCCAACCCGTTTGACACCTCTAGATCACTCTTTAGGATTAGACAAAAAGATATATAGGACCTTGAAATTTTTTTTTCTTTGATACTCTAGTATCCAATGATAATACAAGTATTTTTCAATATAAAATATATAAAGTCACCTATCAACTACGAATGTTTTATTTTTTTATCATGGCTTATTTTTAATGAGTATATGATGAGTGTGAATCCATGTCTTGCACAAAGATTCACTAATCTTCTTTCCTTATCCATAGCTTTGCCTAGACAACGAATTCGTAGAAACTAGAAAGAATCAATTATCGACAACAATTGAGCATGATTGTACTAAGTATGATGTTAAACCACCAAGTCATCATACTTGCAAATAAATTTGAATCATGTTGAATCTAAAAAGAGTATAATTTCCCTACTATGAAAATCTCATTCAGCTCAAATGACATGGTAGTCAAAGTCTATGAATCAGCAACTAGAAGACTTGACATTTTGATTGCTCACCCGAAAGAACAAATGAGTTTTACTCAACAGCTAATTTCATGCGTTATATCATATTCTCATATCATTCTTTCTTTTATTTTTTTATATCTCTTATTTCATAGTTGTGAAAGGTACACATTAGGCACGCCTAGGTACAAGCAACACGCATACATGGCACCTCACCTTGGCAGAGGCAAGGCGCCTTCACACAGGTGCACAGATAGCGAAAAAGGCACATGCCTTCCTTGAAGCACATGGCTATCTACATGCATGCCTCAATGCAAGTTATCATCCATCGAGCCTCAAAAGCTCGAAGAACTTCATGGAGCTCGACCATAAGTTCGATGGAGTTCCTATCTGAGTTCCATAAAGCTCAACGAGTTTGTAGAGCTCAAACAAAAGCTCATGTTCGTGTCTGGTGGGCAGGCATGATCATGCCCACCCAATGGCACAGTTCGTGTCTTGCTGGGCAGGCACATGATTGTGCCTGCCCAGCAAAGGCATGACCTGTGTGCCTAAACCAAAGACACGATCCACCGGCTCAGCCGCCGACCAACCCAGGCCCAACTAAGGGTCACAAATCAAATCTCATCAGGTGAACACCCGACAAGGTGAGTTATAAATTTAAAAACAAAATCCAACCAGGTAAGCCAGATCTTACGTACATGACCGATTGTAATTGATCAACCATGTAAGCCAACCACTCATTGCATGAAAGTGAACCATCTAGCATGGTTGTGGTACAACATGGCACTACAATCGGTTGTGTCATAGTGTCATGCTTGGCCAGCCACATTATTTCCATGTCGTGCCTGGCACAGTGGCACAGTCGTGCCTAAAAAAAACAGGTCTTATAAGCACAACATGTCCCGTTTGATACATCTAACTACACAATATTTTCTATGTTAATTAATTATTAGTTATTTTTAAAATTTATGAATTTTTATCTAGGAAGCACGGATACGGCACTGGACAGCCGTGTCCATGTGTCCGACAAGTGGACATGGTACGGACACGCGTCGGATACGTGTCCGATATGCCACGTGGCGTATCGTTGACAAATTCCATGCCCGATACACCACGTGGCATATCAGGCAGACGCATCGGAGACATATCCAACACGTTGTTACGAAACCAACACATCGGTTACAAATCCGACGCGTTTTTTCCTATTTTGATGCGGCAGAAATACACTATATATTAATGTCTTTCTCCTACAACTCCAACAAATCGAGGAGCAACACCGCCGACAGCTTTGAGTGGCCGACGAAGCCGATTGCGGAAAATAGTTTGTCATTGCATCTAACGGGGGGAGGGAAGTTGGAAGCCGAGGAGGGTTGGAAGCAAAGGAGCACGCCGCCGACAGTACCTATGATAACCTAATTCTATAAGCTGTAACAGGGGGGGTGTGTGTTGGATGCTGTAACGGAAGGGGAGGGTGTTGGAAGCTATAATGGGAGGGGGGTTCAAAACATGATTTTAATTATTTATTATAGGGAGGGGGGGCTAGAAGCAGTAACAGAAGGGGGCAGGGGTTAGAGGGTTTAAATCTATTTTTTTTATATTTTAATTATTATTGTTTGTTTAATATATGTGCAAAATATAATAAACAAATAATTTTGATGTATGTAAAATAATTAATTTTAATTTTAAATACATGATTTTAATAATAATAATAAATATGCAATATTAAAATATGGAATATATAAATATGAATACTTTTTGTAGTATATAATATTTAGTAATATATAATATGTAAGTATAATAGTTTTTGTTATATAATTTATTTTAAATAAATTAATGTAATATGTAAATAATAAAAATATAATAAAAATTATATTATAGTATCGATGGAGAAAAAAAATTAGATTAAATGAATTTTGAAATAATATAATTTATTTAAAATGCATACTTTTTTTCATACAGAATTATACAATAAAATGAGTTATAATTTTAGCCTTCAAGTTATCAACAAAATATTCAAGATATTGATGATAAAGCTCTATTATGAAGATATGTCACGAAAGATGCGAAATTGGATAAAGGAAAATGAGGAGAAAATGTTACTTTTCAATGCAATTTTTGTAGACAAATATATAGAAGATCATATTATAGAGTCAAGACTCACTTGTTGAAAATTAAAGGGATTGGGATTGCATCATGTACTAAAGTAACGAATCAAAATTTGATTGAGATGCGAAGGATGATGGAAAAATCTGAACAAAGAATGAAACAATCTAATCCTAAGTAAGTTTCTTTACCCACATTAAGTATTGCAGCTTTTTTTTTTTTGAGAATTCCCCTTCTAGTGCTAGTCCAATTGATCTAAAAAGGAGAAAGGGGACTATAGGATCAATTGAAAATACATTCAAAATTAGTGCACGTGAAGTAGTTGACAGTGAGATAGCTAGGATATTTTATTCTGGAGGGTTGTCTTTTCACTTTGCTAGAAATCCTTATTATGCACGTGCCTTTAAAAGTGCAAGTCAACTTCCAGGTTATGTCCCACCAAACTATAATGCATTAAGAATAACATTATTGCAAAAGGAGTAGAATAATATTGATAATCTATTAGAACCAATCAAGAAGACTTAGAATAAGAAATGAGTGAGCATTTGTAGTGATGGATGGTCAGATGCTCAAAGAAGACCACTTATTAACATCATGGCAGTCTCTGAAAGTGAACCAATATTTTTGAAAGTAATAAACTATAAATGAGAGACTAAGAACAAACATTTTAAAAGCTGATTTATTGATTAACACTATACAAGAGATTGGTCCACAAAATATTGTTCAAGTTATAACTGATAATGCCGCAGCTTGCAAAGCAGCAGGATACATTATGGAAGCAAAATTTCAACATATCTTTTAAATCCAGTGTGTGGTTCGTACTCTTAATCTTGCTTTGAAGAATATTTGTACACCAACAGACTCAAGATATGGTGATATGATGGAACAGTGTGATTGGATCGCTCAATGTTCAAGTGATATTTTTTTATTAAGAATTTCATTATGAATCATGCAATGAGATTATCGATGTTTAATAATCATTGCAAGTTAAAGTTACTTTCAGTGGCCGATACACATTTTGCTTCAACTATTGTTATGCTTAAACGATTTAAAACAATAAAAAAAAGCTTGGAGCAATTAGTGATAAGTGAAGAATGAGAAATATATAAAGACGATGATTTAGTAAAAACTAAAGAAGTAAAGAATAAAATCCTAAATAAAGACTTTTGGATGAATGTGGATTATATCGTCAGCTTTACAACTCCCATTTATGAGATGTTTCGATTAGCTAACACTGATAAAACTTGCCTTTACAATATTTATGAGTGGTGGGATTCTATGATCGAAAAAGTAAAAAAAACTATTTTTAAGAAAGAATATAAAAACCCACAGATAATTCAAGGTATACTTTTAATTTTATTTTTAATTTTTATTATTTTGATTGATAATTTTTAAGTTTTAATTATAATTGAACTTATATGAATTGCTATGTATTTTAACCTATAGATTTTTAAGTTTTTATTATTTTAACCTTGGTGGAAAGATGAAATAAAAGCCACACACCTTTACATTCCCTTGCTCATTCCTTAAATCCAAGGTAATCTTAAGAGTTTAAATTATAGATTATGATAATTTTAATATAAATGATATTCTATGATATTTAATATTTTATAATTAATTGTTATAACTTAACTTGCAGGTATTATAGTCAACAATGACTTGCTGAGTCTCGTGATCGTGTTCCACCACATCGAGATTTAGAAATAGTAAGAGAAAGAAAAAAATATTTTGAAAGATATTTTTCTAATGAAGGTGAAAGGAGAAGAGCAAATAACGAGTATGCTATATTTTTGGCATTTTTGGAAGATTTTTCTAGTAGTGATTCCATCAATGACAGGTGGTACATGAGACCTATTAAATGGTGGGTTGTTCATGGAATTGATGTACCGATGCTTCAATCTATTACATTAAAACTGTTAGGACAACTTTGTTCATCCTCATGTTGTGAAAGAAATTGAAGCACTTATAATTTTATTCACTCCATGAAGAGAAACAAATTGATACCACAAAGAGCTGAAGACTTAGTTTATGTGCATAATAATCTCCGACTTCTGCCAAGGAGATCTTCAAACTATATAAAGGCGAATCTAAAATATGGGACATTGGAGGTGATGGTTTTGAATCAATGGATAATGAAAATATTGGAATTCTTGAGATTGCAGATCTTTCTTTTAATGAACCTGAACTGGAAACTATTTTGTTTGATTCATAAGAAAATGCTAATCTTTTTTTTAATATTTCTTATGTTTGTGTTTGAATATTTGTAAAAATAATGTTGGAGCATTTTTTTTATTTATCTAAATTTTTATTTATGGATAATATTTGTATTTATTTTTTTTCATGCTGTATCCTAACCATATCCGTATCCTAATTTTTTAAAATTTGTCGTGTCCATGTATCTTGCCGTGTCGTATCCCCGTGTCTGTATCCGTGTCCGTGCTTCTTAAATTGTTATTACAATAATCTTATTGGTTGACCTATGATTCTTATGATGAGCAGACTAAACATATTTATATATGCAATGAACAAATATTAGATCTTTCGCAAATTTAAGCATCAAACTCATATTATCAAACAATATAGCAATGTCTTCGCTTGTAAACTTATAATAAAAAATGAAGATAGTCACTAAATATGAAAGTAATCCAAATTTAATGATTTTACTACTAAGTTTGCTTAGAATTCAATATATTATTTTTTTTATATATTGTTCGACATGTTTCATAAGATGTTTAGTTTACTATTAATTTTATAGCTATAAATTTTTTATAATAGATATATTGGACCAGATATTCTTTAATTTCTCTAATATTTTTATTTTTAATGATATTAAAATTTTTTCAAACAAAAAATATTCATTTATGAAAAATATATTTTTATAGGTTTCTGGATAAACCTATGATTAAAAAATAACTAATCTCATATCATGTTTAATCTATTTTTATTAAAATTATTATTTTTAATTTTTTAGGAAGCTAGGAATAAAAAAAATTAAATTAAAAAGTAGACATGTACCTTACAAAATTATAAACTCACAATTACAAAATCATAGACCATAAGTAGCCAAATCAAAAGCACTCAATCACTAATTACAAAATATAATTATTAATAAAAAAACTCTACAAAAATTTAATCTAATGTATAAAAAAATTATAAAATGAATTTAAGACAATTAATTTAGATAGAATTATAATTAGAGAACAAATTAAGTTGCTAGTTTGAGTTGGGATGTTTAAATAAATGTAATATGATTTACCTATTTATAAAAAGGGGTGCATGTAGACAATTAAACTCTCCAAAAATTAAAGATGCATGAGGTACATGCAACAAGTGAGTTTGAGTTGTGCCCCACCAAAAGCAACAACCTGGGCATGACCCAAGTCATTTTGTGACCTAAACCAATTTCAACACACATGGGCCATAATGCCACATCGAATTCAATTGAGCACACAAGCTCAAACATTCAACCTATGACAGCACGAACCAAGCCATGTGTTGACCCATGCCTCTGACAGACACATGTCTAGGCATATCATGTCGTACGTAAGTCAAGTAGAACTGGTCTCAACCTAGTAGCCCGGCCCTTTTGTCACCTATAGATAAATTCAATATTTATTATATGTATCACAAGATTATACATCAGTCTTTTTGTGCATAACACATCTACATAATAAGATTATTAAAACAAAAAATTAGAAATGTTAAGCGGGCAAAACGGGCCGAGCATGGCCCATAGCCCGGCTCGATTCAACAATGCTTGTCCCGGCATAACATGATCTAGAACCATACTTTAGCCTAGGCCAAGCCGCCCCATGACATGGTTCATGTCATGCTGGGCTGACATGAGTCATACCTAGTGCCGAGCCAGGCATGACCCATGTGTCTAGCCCGACAGCACGATAAACTAGCCAATGACTACCCGATGGGATCCCTATCAAGCAATCATCCGAGTAGTCAAATTTAATTTTTTTAAAAAAAATCCAACTGCCCCATCACAAGGCGATTCAATTGTTTTAAAACAATCAGCCACGTAGCTGATTAAAATTTGTCGGCCAGTAAGTTACCCACCCATCATGCAACAGCCATGGGTTTCTTTTGCTCATGCATCTCCGAAGTTCAGCACAATCCGGCACGGCCATACCCACCATGCCACGTTGGACCGGTAGATCGCACCACCGTGCAATGTCGTGCCGATACAATAGCATGGTCATGCCTTGAAAAAATGAGTCGTGCCGACATGGCACAGGATGGCACGGCACGGCCCATTTAACACCTCTACAAAAAATAAACATCTAGATAAGCTAGCTCGAACAATCATATTTGAGAGTAGTGTTCCATTGTATTTTTTAGGAAATATAATTCAACTTCGTACTGCATCAACAACTGGATGCCCTCTTTTATCTTTATAAATGTATGCCCATTGAAATCCTACATCCTAGAAAAAATTATCTAGCTTACTATACAAAAATTTAAAGAGTAATTATTTTATTCATAAATTTTTCTCATGACAACATAAATTGGTGACTAGAACCTTGAGATGTATCATCCTTGGATACTCTGGTATCCAATGAGAATACAAGTCTTTTTTAATTAAATTAAATAATAAGGTTATCTTTTTTGAGTAAAAGTTATTTTTTAATAAGCTTAGAATGAATAAGAGTCTAGAAAACATATATGAACCCATTACTATTTTTTAGTAGTCTCACTTGAACATCCAGCAAAAAGAAAGTCACTCATCTATTACATTTTAATTTGTTGATTTATATTATGATGATACTCTTATAAAATTATCATATAGAAAGATAAATCATCTTATGACGAGACTTATAACGAGTAGGTTCGTTTAAATATTTATTATGAATTACTAATATATTTATATCTAGTGACTAAAATGACTATCGTACGAATTCTTATTTTACTGATGATATTTCACAGATGAAAGATATACCTAAAATAATCGTCGAGAACATGATTTATACTTTTTTCAGTCACTAATTTCAAGTTACACATGTATAATAGATTTTTTTTATTCTTCTAAAAGAATTATGATTGTATAATGATTGTACATCTTGTGTATATTGATATCCTAAATACAAGATACAACAAGTTGGGCTTCACACAACTCAATGCATACTTTCGGCTATAGTTCTTGACAAAAAACATTGAAGAACTCTTGTATTTTCTTGGAATAAAAGTGATTTATTCCAAGAGGAATATTATCTTGTCACAAAAAATATATGTTCTTTATACACTTGTAGTGGTTTATCTTTTGGATTGTGCTCCAATAAATATTTCTCTTGATATAAATACTAATTTTACTTCGGAAAAAACTCATCTAATTGATTTTATTACTTAGAAGAGAAATCATATAAAAAATTAATTATCTAATCAATACCAAACAAATTTTAACATATACAAATCAATATATTTTTTATTTAATAGATTCTCCTTTATAAGTTGACTTCAGTCTTCAAAGTAACCTTCACAACAAAGATTTATAAAAAAATCTATAAAACTTAGGATCACTTTCAATAATCATGGGCAATTACAGTTAACCATGTATTAAAATTTTAAATTAAACACTAGCTTATATTGAGATGAGGTCTATAACAAATGTTTATATTTTTTAAAGGGAATCTATTTCCTAAAAAATTAAGAGACTTGTTATTTCAAAATTTAATACAAAGATAGAATTCAAAATGATAATATAATTTTTATATTTTTCTTGAAGACAATTCAAAACCTACTTGCAGCGATCAAGTACCTATATTCTTCTTCTACTATTTTTTACTATGACAAAAAATAAAGCATATAACCTTCAATCAAGTGCTCCAGAAGTAGATAAAACACATTGAGGAAAACTATGTTTTTCACTGAGAAAAAATATTAGATAAAACTATTAGAATCATGAGTACTTATAATTAATATAGTATTCAAATTTCAATTGAGTACCAACTTGTACTGTTTTTTATATTTTTCTCAAAGACAAACTAATTTCCAAGAAAAATAAAAAAAGATTCAATTATTTGGAAATTCAATACTAAGACAGAAATCAAAACAATTATGTAGTTTTTATATTTTTCTTGAAAGTAATCCGACACTTGTAGAGATCAAATATCTATCTTATTCTTCTATTACTTTTTAATATGATAATTAGAAAATAAAATATATAAAATACATTGAGGGAAACTATTTTTTTCTCATGGAAAAAATACTTAATAAAACTATTACATTAATATATATTCAGACAGCAAAGTAATCAACAGATATCTTCACCAAGATGTTGAGAAACTCTAGGCCGATTCTTCTTTCCTTCAAACTTAGTGTTTTAGAATTCTATGTACTAGCTTAATTTCATTGTATTTTTTATATTTTTTGTTTTATTTCTATATCATGTATGTGAACACTCAACTTATGGAATACCTTAATTTGACTAGCCCATTATATAAGGGTTTACTTTCTTTCATTTTTAGTTAGTGTTTTTCTCATTAACACTTTCAGTTCTATACTATCAATAAACTAAAATCAAACATAATTAATATAATAAACAAATCTTCATGTTCATCCAAGAGTCATCATAGGAGAAAGTTTTGACTTACAGTAGATGTGGAATCACTTGTCAAACCAGGAATGACAACTACAATAGGAATTGTGCTATCTTTTGGAATTTTGCTATTCATTTGGAACGAACCCCCCACAACTGCACAAAGTTCTCATACTATTATCTGGCAAAGAAAGTTCAGTATTGAAAATGAGAATAAACAGTTGGATGTTTGCAAAACAGTACACATTAGTAATTAATCTTGTAATAACCAAAGAGAGCAGTGTTGTGAACCTATAATTGTACACTTGTAGATGCATGCATGTATCACACAAGAAAAAATAATCACTTTATGCATTCCTCATGCACAAATATACATGACTCAGAAGACAACCAAGTGAATCAAAGTATCCCCAACTCATCAAAAAAATCTTTAAGTGAATCAACTTATCCCCTATTTATCATTGTCACCTGATACAAGGACCAAGGATGCAGGTGTCTCGACGGTGATACATGCGGGTATTCCCCATGTCAAGTGAGGCATTCTAAAACTATAGTGGCAACTGAGGTCAAAAAAGAATGGGGATCCATTGAACTCAAACAAAGAAACAACAATTATTCCTCTAAACTCTCGCCCTTCTCACTGTTGAATCTCTCCCATCGTGAGCAAACCTTCTTCACGCCATTTACTGTGCATATAATATGAACATTACAACTGTTTCTCCATTTCCTTTTACATGTTTTGCTACTGCCATAAAGCATTGTCCTTACCATCAGAATTTGCCAGCCAATCCAAAGCTATGGTTCCGCCATCAGAAGCATGAAATAGTTGCCTGTCAAAATACGAAAATGAATATTTTTTATGATAAATATTTTGAACCAACACATCTTCTAGAATATGTGATCAAAGGATGATTGTTGCCATAAAAACTCATTATTGATGTGATTGTTTCTCAAGTATTCACATGATCTAAGTCATGCATAAAACACACCAATATGCAAACGTCACTTACGGTCACAGGTGAAGGCCACATTCTTTAAGTGGCACTAATTGTATTTTATCTTCAAGACTCATTTATATTCAACACATTAAATTAATTTAAGCACTAATGTGTAACTTATTTTTCTTTATGACATTAATTGTATGTTATTAGTTATATAAAATAATAGTCCTGCCACTAACAGTCCTGCTTATAGCCACCATCAACAGGCATCAAGGAAAGCACAGTACTTGTGCCACCAGATATGATCATTTTTAGATCTAGTCTAACTTGCTATGTGTGTGATTTTGTCACAATAGAAAAAGTTGTATGCATCATCAAAATATCTTTGTTGATGGTGTTTTATTGTGACCCAACATCAGTTGGCTTGGATAGGAAAAGCTTCTCCCGGTTAATTTTAACTAGCTTGTTGACTCTCCTGTTCACACCATATTGTCATATATAGATTATAAACTTGTGTAGCATACATTATCCTTTTTTGTTATTATCTATCTTTGCAGGTTATTTTTTCTACTAAAAAGTCTCAGAGTTGAGGCTTGCACAACCTAGAAAAAGTGTGTACATTGTGTGTGTGTGTGTGTGTAGTGTAAGCATGTATTGTGCAAAGTGAAAAGGTGAAAAAGTGCATGCTACAGTGTGAAGGCATGAGACTGCACATGCATAATATGTGTTACTGTGAAAAGTGTGGAGCAGTGAGTGTGGAGGTGTGGGTAATGTGGTGCTGGGATGCGGAGTGGGTTAGCATCCTCAAAAGTGTAAGTGTGACAGTTTGTAAATGTGTATGACATGACACACATATAGCGTGGAGAGTTATAGGGTGCAGTGAATGTGTGCACTTATTGTAAGGGGCAGTGTGGGCATGTGTACAGTGGCATTATATACATGAACTGTGTGGAAGTTGCTTTATTGTCATATATATTTATGGAGGAATTAAAAATTATGCAGACTATCATGTACTGGTCTGGAGTCTAGGCAAGGAGATTCTTCATGTAGGGCACATATAATAAAAATAGTAGACGGGTTAGAGAGATCAATAATTATTACCAAAATAGAAATTAATATCACTATAAATTATTCAGCGATATAGACAGACAATTAGATTTATTCAATAATTCTCACCAAATTTTCCTATAGTGAGTATTACTCTGAGGTTTCAAGTGGGCTGGGTGGGCCAAACACAGCCCAATTATGCCGTGCCAAGACAGTAGTCGTGTCGGCCTAAGCTGCACAGGCCTCATGCCATGCCAGGCAGGACCCGCAAGCTTGCGATGTCAACACGACCGATGGCATGACCAAATTTTTTTAAAAAAGCAACTCTTTTTTTAAGTTTATCCCACTCCTATTAGCTCTTATAAAAAAAATTCTTGACCTATTAGCTCTTATAAAAAAAATTCTTAAGTTTTTTTGAGCTGTCAAGTTGTATCCTACTCCTCCATGACGGATATCTGAAGGCTGTAAAAAAACAACTTTAAAAAATTAAAAAAAAATTAATAACTTTTTTTTTAATAAAAAAAAATAAAAATAACATATTGATATATTTTAATCTATAATCATATATCCTCTCCTGACTCTGATATTGACATTGTGCTCTATTTGTGATTATATTTTTTATTTAAATTCATATTTTTAATTTGATGAAGTATTAATATTAATTTGATTACAAGATAAAACTTCTAAGTGCGAGAATACAAGATAAAGCCTCCAAAGTATTTGTTACACACACAAAATTACAGTATACATTAATAAATAAATTAAAAATATACATAAATAATTAAAAAATATTATTTTACTTCATCTATTTATAGTCTAGTCTTTTACATTAAAAAAATAATAAATAATTATAATATTAAAAAATGAACTAGACCTAACCATATATAATAACGATATTCTAATCAAAAATTATGAGGCCAAAACTAAATTTTCTCCGATGATCTCCATTCAAGTGCCTAAAAAACTTTAAAAGTATATACATATTTTTAACATTATTATAAATAAAAATATCAAAAATATCAAAAAAAATAGTCAAAGTATATATATTATAATATATATATATATATATATATATATATATATATAAGAGTACTAGTAGTACTGGCCACCTTAAGAGACATGTCGACTAATGCACCAAAAAATATGATGCATTAAATTCTATACAAATTCAACTTAATAACAATCTTTAAAATTTGATCATCTTCAAATTAATTAATCATCTATATTTATCACATTGACTTTGAGAAAAAAAATGATAAAATTAATTATTAACATAAATATTTTGATTACATTTTTAAAGAGTTCTAGAATAATTCATATTATACAAACTTATTTCAGGCCTAATTATAATAGAATTCCTAAGTCGATTAGTGGGAAATACAAATTCAAATATTTTAAATTAAATAAATAATCAATGATTAACAAATTTCTAAAACATATTAATGTACTCTCTATAACATCTGATATATGGACTAGTCACGATAATATTTCATTCAGATATCTCATCGTCTACTATCGATTCTAAATAAAAACTAAATAAAATAATTTTAAGCATTTCTGAAAACTTGTATCCTCATGACAACACATTAATATATGAGTGTCTGACAAGAATATTTAATAATATAATATTCAAAATAAAAAATTTAGTATCATATTTGATAATATTTCAAAAAGTAATTTCATATTTAATATATTTGTCATAATTATTAAAGATTGACTCTTAACTGATATTTTTCACGTAATTAATATAATAAAATAAGCAAAAATAAAATAATTTCACTTATATTAGAAAACATATAAAATTAACTAAAATACCTTTAGATATCTAGTAGATAATAAGAATTTTATAAAATTTTCGTCAACGAGCCTAAAAAAGAAAAAAAAATTAACTATATATCCGATATTGTAAGAATTATAATTTATACCTATTTGATATTAGAATCATATACATATATATTGATTATCAATAAGTGATATCAAATTAAATTTAATAGCAAAAATGACATACTAATTATTAATGATTCAGATAGTAAGACAAATATTATTTTTGTAATTTCTAAAATTTTTTTATGATATGATGAATATTTATTCATCTATGTATATTATCATCACATATATTACACTTGAATACATATGCAATGATAATAGAATGCTTAATAATTATAATGGACACACTGAATTTTAATATCATAATTATTGCGATATAAATCAAATATTTAAAATACTAATTTTTTATTTTATTTCTTTATTACTTGATTATCTATATAGATCCTAAGATTAAGATAGAAAAAATAGAAAATATAAAAAATATAGTAAAATTCATATCACTTGCATGAACCAAGTGCAATACATCATATTCGAAGATGTTTAACAACATCCTCTATTATAATATCATAACATATGGACTAGATAATATAATTCACGAATAATTAAATAACATATTTATATATTACAATGCTAAGTATGTTAGTTTTTATGAGACTCCGAATACAAACAAGAACATATTCGAACAATCACTTTTTTGTTTAGTTAGCTAAGAATAAATAATAAAATTATATGTTAAATATAAGTAAATTATCTCAGTACTTAGAAATATTGATTACTACTTTATTATATCACATGATGATAACAAAAATTTTAACATATTAACTTAATAAAAAGCATATGAATCTACCTATTTTATTTTATCTAAGATGACATAATATCTATTAATCACTCTGATTTCTAACATAGTAATAAAGTCTAATTTTTCTATAACTATAAATATTATTTCAAATAAGATATTAAAATTATGATCAAATATCATAAAAGCATTTTTATGCTTAAAAAACTAAGAGAAAGCTACATTAGAAAATAACTCATACAACAGCAAGGATATTAAATCTACTGCTAGCTTCGGAATCAGAAGTTATGATATGAAACATACTACAAACACAGACTAATCATAAACATTAGAGAACTTGAGTGTGTGTTACTAATTTTGTTGCTGGATATTATTCATTTTTTTAATTTATTATTATTTGTCATATCGACATAATTGAAACCACGAAAGTAAAATAAATATATTTTTTATTATGTTCTAAATTCCATTTATTTTAATTTGTAGTACAGTGTAATTTAATTTTAATATTTTTATTTTTAAAAATTAAAATCTTACTTTCAACTTTGAAATAAAAGTCATTCCACAGCAACACCAACAACCCACACAATATTGCATAGTGCCTACTACTTAGTGGCAGAGTAAAGTGCAATGGTAGTGACCATTGGCCAAACTGCTAGTAAGCACTATATTGGACTTGTTCACTACAACTGGAGAGTGGCCAATGAGCACTATATTGGCCACTAACTAGTGGTAATGGCTGTCCAACCTAGCATGACCCAACATGCACAATTAAGAAAGGTAAGCTATGTCATGTCAAGTCATCCTCCCATGATGTCATGTTAAGTCATCCTCCCAACATGCACAACACGACCTAGGTGCCTAATTTGTGTCATGTCTAGCATGGCATGGTGGCCTGACTGTGCCACCAAAATTCAGATCATGTCAGTCCTGCACAACCAATTTGACACCTCTACTATTACTAAAGATGGCAAAAGAGTCGAGAGTGGCACAAGCATGAGTCAACCCACAAAACTGAGTATAAAAATGGCACAAGCCAAAGTCACGTGTCATGGCAGGCTTGGAGGTTAGACCAAGTCAAGCCAAACATGAGATTCATGTGCCAAGTATAGCACAGGAGATTCATATATTAAATTTTTTTTAAAAAAATTATCATGAGTCATATCGAACCAAACAACCATGTTTTGTGCACTCACTGCTAGACTAGGCCCAACCCTTAGTTTTTTGATGCAATGGTTACTATAGTTAATGTGTCAACCATCACTATCATCATTAACTGAGAGTGACTCAGCAAACCATCAGATAGAACCCAATGGCTGGATTCTTTCCTACAATCTGAATAAAAAAAATTTAAATATATTTTATTATAAAAAGAGTAAGCTTATATTTTGTTTTTATAAAAATTCAATCTTTGTCTCAACATTCTCTTCCCTCGCCCTTTTTTTTTTTAATTTCTCAATTCTCAATGTTAATTATTATGATATAAAAAGATTAACTTCAAAAAATTTTACATTTTAAATTAACAATCAATTGATTGAGAAGGATGTCAAACTCTGATGAACAACAACAAAAATTAAGATGGAAACTACATTATTTCGTAGGGTCTAGGCTTTTTTATATTATACAATAAATTAAAATTTTGTTCCTAATTTCTGCTCTACTAATTCTTCCTAAATTCTAATAAACACAAAATATTAAATTATTGATATTAGTCAACAATTTAGTATATTAGTTAAAAAGTATTAATAAAATTTTGTTAAGTTTAAAAATAAATCCTAATAAAATTAATCAAAATAGAATTAATTTTTAAAAGATTTAAATTTAGATAACTCAACTGGAATTGATTTTTCTCCTAGCCCTAGGTCTACTCATGCAACAAAATAAATAAGCTTAAAAGGCTAACTTTTATATTATGAAACTCACTTTAATATATTAAATATATACATTTGAGATGAAAATAACTTTAGTCAACATAAATATAATTAAAAAAATACATAATTACAAAATTACTATTACGACTAAACAACTAAAAAAATATGTTAAATAATATACCAATAAATATTACTAATTAGATCATGAACAAATCTAAATTAATCACAACATCACTAATATTGAATCATTTCAAATTGAGTGACCATCTTCATTTACAATCATAAGTTTGTAAGACAGATAATGACTAGATTGATTGTTGATAAGATGCTTCGACTTATATTTAAGAAAAATCATATACTAATATATTTTATACAAAAATATGTTCAACCCATATATCATAAGATCCCTAAATAATTTTGTCAAGATATTATAAGATATTTTAAATTTGATAGACTTAATATCATTTGAAGCATCGGCATAACAAGATCAATAAACACGATCATAGAGGAACTAATATGAGTATGTTCAATGACAAGTTATACAACCTCTGGATCTCAAAAAAATTATTATAACTCGATGCGTAAAATTTAACGTCTTTCCTAAATATATCTCAATATCTCACAAAAGAACAAGTCATTAGATTTCTTATTCTTAGAATACCATTGTTAGCACTATTAGTTATCTCATTACAACTGCATGATAAAGGTATTGTAGCATTGAGATTGATCATATCAACATCACTCAATCTAAGTGTAGTTATAAATCACCCTCTAATAAATCATTATAAAAATAAAATTATCTTTTACCTAAAATAAGTCTACAAAGTAGTATTAGTATATCACTCTTCTAAATCATACATTCAAAGAATACAAATTTAATCATTAAATCTTTTCAATACAATCTGATCTACCAATACATGCAATATACCAACAATCATCTCCATAATTGTGTTCAAGTCATATACTAAATCATTCGATCCTCGTTAATCAATTTGCATATTAGCTATTAAGTAACATCATCATATAAATGAATTATTCTTGAAGAATATATTAACGCAGCTATGTCTTAAATGCAATTGCAAGTATCTTAAAACTCAAATCCATTGATTAAACTATGATTAAATAACTATCTGATATTCACTAATTGTTATGTATCAATCATTATTTATTTATCAATCTCAATTTGATGTGTATTTTCCAATAAGGAACTCACATAACCATAGGCCAAAAACCATATCTTTACTAACATAGCTCGCAAGTATATATTTGTCATCAATTTCCATTATGTTATTCTCAATCGTCCCACATTGATTCCAAGTATTTTTCTCCCCTTTATTTCAAAAAAAAAAACTTATAATATAATATACTTCCACACAAACATCAATCACAAACAAAAACTTGTACAAATCACTATGATTTTATGAAAAAAATATCTATAAAAAAAATTCAAAAACTTTAAAACATGCATACACTTACAATAATAGTTCTATATCTGTGACGTCGAGCATCCGCAATAGTAATTGCTGCAAGGTATCGAAAATAGATTCTAGACCACTATAAAAATACATTTGTAAGATTGACAACCATAATACACTAAAATTTCAAAAAACATGCATTATATGTGCCATCTCAATAGGACAGCAGATTTACCATCTCTGCGACTAAACACCAACATATAATGTCGCATGCATCATAGAAAGGTGTGTCATTGGAAGCACAACCTAACACCACCAATTATGTTGTCAAACTTCACCCCAACACCAATTTGTAGCCAAATTAAATTTTTGATGATAATGTTTTTTGGAAGGAGTAGAGCTACAGGAGAGAGAATAAACAAAACAAAAAATAGAAAAACTTTCATTAATTACAAAAATAGCTTTGTGATACATCAACCATATATATGTTGGAGGCAATACGCACGTTAGATATTCTCAAATAATAAAAAATAAAAAATAAATAACAAATAAAAAATAAAACTACACCTTAACAAAAATCAAATCACACAATCTTTGTACTCTAATAGAAAACTCAAAATAAATAAAAAATGCAAAGATGTGCACTTACATAGTGGGCAAAATGAATTGCAATATTCCACTTATTGCCAACTCCTATTCATAATGAAATATAAACAAAAAAGATAATAAAATATAGTTATAAGTTGAAAATACAACATCACCCATCAAGATGATGCATAAGAGTCCAAAACATCATACTTGATAGAAAGAAATATAAGTTTATACCTCTTCACTACCTTCATAAAAATATTAGTTTGTTGATCTATTATAAAAATATAGATTGTAGTATATATATTACCTTAAATTTTTTTCCTGATTAAAAAATAGTTAAAATCTATATATTTTATCTGCTCATGAATAATTGTGTCAAATGGACCCGACCATGTCAGCACGGCCTAATTTTTCATGACCATGTCAAACCAATGTGCAAAGCCTAACACGACACACAATGGGTTCCTATGGTGTCATGCCGTACATGCACAACTTGATGATAGGTAAGCATGGAACGGCCCCTACTGTCTGGCAATGCCGTGCTAGATCATGTCTGATCAGATTTGGATCTAGCAATTCTAGGTGGATGACTTAGACAACAAAAAATTGTAAAATATTTAATTTTTCTTTATTATAAAATATAAATATCAAAATTTAAAAAAAAATGTACTACAGACTACAATGCGAATTTAAATGTATAAAATTAATAATTAAAAAATTATTTTATATTTGACTCATAATATCATATGAAAAATAATAATACAATCAAAATTATAAAGTTTAAAATAAAAACTTAAAATTACCTTGACAATATCAGAGAGGACGGGTACAAAAAAATACGGCCTGATTGGCATGCTCTCATATGAAAGATAACAATACAACCTGATTTTATATTCTGCTATGAAATCCCCACCTCCCAACCCCAAAATATCAGAGAGGACACGTCTAAAACGTTTAGAACATAAGAATTACTGCTCTTAAGCGAATATACTTGACAATCACAATAATGAACTACCTCTATACTGTAATTCAATATACAAAAAAATGAAAAAAGTTACCTTCTATATCTGAATTTAGGAGGCCGACCGAAGAAATTCAGATAACAGGTCTGCAGGTGGGGACTACATAGCCACGGCGTTGGCAAGTACCTGCACAATTAATCTCCGAAAATAAACACAAGATCAAACAACCACTGCATCACGATATCAGGAAAACAGAACGTGAATTCTGATCAGAAACAAATTGTTTTAGAACCTTCCATGTACGACTTTGCAATTGGAAACGACGTGATCGTAAACAGCAGAAAAAGGATGGTGAGTGAGGACGACGGGCGTTCCTCGATATCCAAGTAACAAATCTCGAAAGAAATGGAACTCTAAGAAAGAGTAGAGAAACACAAAGAATAAAAGCGAACAAGCTACTGCGTAGTGCCACATTGGCACACCAGCAAGCGCGTTGGAGACCAGAACATATGGAGCAAATACAGAGAGGGAATCGTCGGGGCCGACGCCGACGCCGACGCCGATGAAGCAATCCATGATAACGTACAGACTTGGATTCAGTTTACTTTATGAATCAATTCGCTTTTGATGCTAGTTTCAATCCAGCAGGTTGCTCTCGACCAATGATCTCCAACAATCCACAATCCACAATCCAGGTGTTAATAACTGAACCAGGATCAAAATCAAAACCAGAGCATGCTCAGGCCAATAATGGGCAATGGCCAACAAAAATGGATAACTATTTATGAGTTACGCTTACGCATAAATATATTACAGTTACTCGTAGATATTTATGAGTAATAGTAATATATTCAATAATAATTATATAGAATTTAATATTATATTTAATTTTGATATTTTCTAACTTATATAAAAAATATATTCAGATCAATAGAATAAATAATTTAAAAATAGTTCATAATTGTGCTGCTTTATTTTTTTCATTTTTATTTTCTAATACTATTATCATGATTTATTTCTAAAATAAGTAATGAAATTATGTAATATTTATATCTTTTTTTTTTCATATTATTTTATTTGAATACATAAAAATATAAAAATATATTAATTATCAATAAAATAAAAATATTATTTTTAAGGTAAAGTTAGGTTTGAGTATACGAAAACTAAAATATTTATGTTTTAAATACTAATAGATTATTTTTTTTAATAAATTGTGCACAAAAATAAAATTTTAAATTTTTGGGTATAATCAATTATAATGAAAATTATACTTTCATTATTATTAAAAATATACACATTTATATTTAATAAATAATAAAAGAACATTTTATCACCATGACTCAATTCCATGATCATCATGACACAATTATTAAATAACTCTTAATTTAATTTTTAATTTGACTTGATAATAAAATAATATAAATTTTATTTATATTACTAAGAAAAGAGTCAAAAACCAAGAATTTGTATTGATTTATTAGACACTCCTAAAATAACCTTAAAAATTTTCAATATACTCAAGACTTATCTCTCAACAATAACAAATTATTTTGTGTGCTTTCAAACTTTTAAAAACTCATATATATATATATATATATATATTTATTTATTTATTTATTTATTTGTTTGTTTATTTATATTTATATATATATTTATTTATTTATTTATATTTTTTTTATATATAATATTATTAATCAAATATAAAAGTACCAACTAGATATGATTTGTGCGTAGGATGAAAAAAATATCCTCAAATGAAATATGTGCGTAGGATGTCACATTTGATTTCTTTAAAGAAGAATGACATATCTCAATAAGCTTCGTCATTCGGCATATCCAAATATATATATATATATATATATATATTTTATGTCACATTTTTTCGAAATACTAGATCAAAATTGATTATTTTTTAGTCAAGATAGATGTACTGAAATCTTGTGTTATAACCTTATTGATACATTGTTTAGTGCTATCAAGATTATGAATAATAAATTTATATTCCACAAGAATCAATAATTTAATCTTTCATTCTTAAGCCTAACTTTGTTCACCAAATCATCTACTATGTAAAATAAATGACACATATATTTTCACAAATTTAGCTCATTGTAAAATTTTTCATTAAAATAAGAAAATAATGTAACCAATTAAAAGAAGAAACAACAAAAAATGGCTTTTAGTATCAAACAATTTCAATAATATCTCACTTAGACTTAAAGTCATGATGCCTCACGTTTAACTCTTATTCTTCCACATGTTTATCAAAAATCTTAGCTAAAAGGTTCTTTGTAAGAGGATCTACCAAGTTATAATTTTGATGCTACTTTTGTCACCATCACATATCTATTTTTTATAACATCTCTTATTAGATAATATTTATGCTTGATGCATTTTGTCTTCTTGTAGATTCAAGATTCTTTCAAGTTAGCAACTACTCCACTATAATCACAAAAAAATATAATAGATAGTTGCATAAAAATAATGACTCCTGGATCCATCAAGAAGTTCTCGAGCCATACAACCTCCTTGGCTACCTCAAAGGATTAAAATATCAGTTTCAATAGAAAGAGTGATACTTGAATTTTATGGATATATCAGATATATTGATGATATATTAGTATAAATTTTTACATGAGTATTGATCATAGATAAAAATACCAGTTTTGAATGATATATCAATACTTATAATTTATGAATATTTTGAAGATATATCAGTGGATATATCATAAATTTTTATCACTAACTATCTCTGAAGATGCCACATATTCAATCTCCATGGTAGAATCATTATAATATTACTTGATACTCCTCCAACTTATAGACCTTTTTCCCAAGATAAACATATAACTCGAGGTGGACCTTTTCAAATCTTTATCTAATTGGAAATCCAAGTTTGTATAATCAATGGGTATAAGATTGTCTACTTGGTACAACAACATAAAATTTCTAGTTCTTTTCAAGTACTTGATTACATATTTTACTACTATCTAATATTCTTATCCTAAGTTAGACTAATATCTACTTACCATGCCTACATCAAAATAGATATCAGGTTTGGTGCAAAGTATTATATACATTATACTTCTTACAATTGATGCATAAGGAACTATCTTTATTTTCTCTGTCTCAATAGTTATTTTGGGATACTGATTTTTTGATAAAGTGATTCTATTTAAAAAAAAATAAAACATGTCTTAGAGCATCTCCAAGAGGCTCGCTAAACGCCTCAGTTTAGCTATTTTAGCGATGATTTTTACAAAAACCATCTCCAACAGCCTCGCCACCCATCTCGCTATTTTGAATATCGCCCAAATCACTCGCTAGAAATAGCGAGTGTTCGTTCCTCACCAAACGTATCAATCGAGGAGAATATTTATTGAAGATAAACCAAAATATAGGTATTGTTCATATTTTTAACGCTTCGCAATTCTACAGAAAATGTTTTTGATGCACAAAAACATGATTTCGTGCATCGAAATGAAGTTTTCGCTGCACGAAAACAAAATTTCGTGCAGCTATATGAGAATTTTGTTGCACGAAATCCTTAATTCGTGCAGCGAAATGAGTTTTTCGCTGCACGAAAACCATAATTCGTGCAGCGATTTGATGTTGTCGCTGCACTAAAACTAAATTTCGTGCAGCGATATGAGCATTTTGCTGCACGAAATGCTTTTGTCGTGTAGCGAGAAGTTGTTTCTCACTGCACGAAATACGAGTTTCGTGTAGCGAAATTTGGTTTTTGCTGCACGAAAACCAGATGCGCGAAAACCTATTGATTTTGAAATAGACAAAAACCACAAATCCTTCATTTTTAAAATACACGAAAACTAGTTTTTTTTTAATACAGCTATCTCATGTTTTTGGTTTTCGCTGCACGAAATAAGTGTGTGTGTTGTGTCGATATTTTTTTTGGTGTGTTTTTGTGTGTGATTGTATGTGTGCTTGTGTGTGTGGTTGTATGTGTGCTTGTGTGTGTGATTGTATGTGTGCTTGTGTGTGTGCATGTATGTGTGATTGTGTATGTGTTCAAGTCATTGAGATTATGTGTTGCTTATTTTAAAAGATTAAGTATTTTATTTTAGTATTTCATTTCTATAATTATTTTAATTAATATGATTAAATAGTTGTATTTTTTTTAACTTATTTCTATATTTTTATAAACTCTGTTTTTTTATATTAGTTACAAAATAACTAACTTTAAAAGTTAGTTATAGTTTGTTGAGGTGGATAGCTAAAATAAATAGCATTGTTAGAGTTGACTTTAAAAAGTAAATAGCTAAAATAGATAATATAATATTTTAATAATTTTTTAGTAGCTAAAATAGAGAGCATTGTTGGAGATGCTCTTAGAATCTTACATGTTAGAATGAGTTATTATATAATTGATATAAATAGCTTGAGACAAGCCCAGCATTTCTCGCTTGTGATATTATAAAAGCATAATTCCAAGAATATGAGCAGTTTCTTCCAAATCTATCATATTGAATTGATTGGATAATCAAATATTAATCAAAGACAACAAACTTGTATCATTATCAATAAGTAATATATCATCAACATATAATACCAATAACACCATCATGCTAATGCTTCACTTCATATATGCATAATATACATCTTGAAATTAATCAATGCCATAGGACTTAATGGTTTGATCAAAATATGTATTCTAGATCTAGATACTTGTTTTAGTTCATAAATAAACTTTTTAAATTTATACAAATTATGCACTTAACTCTTTTTTATGAAACCTTTAGGTTGTATCAAATAAGTGATTCCTTTTTATAAATAAAATTTTTTGCAACAAGTCTAGCTATATATATCTCAATATTACCATATGTTCTTCTCTTTTTCTTATAGATACATATGCACTTGATAGATTTTATTCTTTCAGGTAGTTTTATAAGATCCCAGACATGATCATAGTGCATTAATTGTATCTCGAATTCCATAGTCTTTTGCCAATATTCTGTATTTTTATCTTAAAGTATATTAACATAACTTTCAAGTCTGGTATCAATCTCATCAAGAATTTTGTCATAAGACTCTCTCAAGAGTATATTCCAAGTAGGTTGATGAATATCCCTTCTATTATGATGAGATACTCCTTTTGATTGTATACTTTTGCTAACAAGCTATGTAGATACTAATCCTTGTGAACCATTATGATCATTACCCTCTAGTTATACAATTGGCATTAAATAATAGATTCATGAGGTTCAATATTAATATTATCATCAACAGATCTCTCATTATGATGAGACAGTGAGATATATTAAATACTACATTTTGGTGTTTCTTGTTGTATTACTAGTATTGAAATATATTGAACTAATTTATCTTTTCTCAAGACTTCTAGAATATTCATACTTTTTGGCTTGTGGTTTATTATGTAGTCTTTTTTTTGGAATCATGCATTAGTGCTAATAATGACATTCTAATCCTTCAGACCATAAAATAAATTACTTTTAGTTTATCTAGGATATCCTACAAATAAATAAATTTATATACTTGGTTCTAACTTATCTATTTGTTATTTTGTCACGTGTGCTAGGTAACTCTACAAATAAATATATTTCAACCTAACTTTATGTCCAATCTATAATTTAGTTATAGTAGTAGGTACAGACTTAGATGGAATTAAGTTTAAATCATAAGCTACTATTTCTAATGGATATCCTCATAAGAAATCTAACATATCCAAATAAAATAATCATTGATCCTAGTTTGTCCATAAGAGTCTTATTCCTTCTTTTTATCACATAATTCTATAGTAGAATTCCAGGTGTAGACAATTGAGATGTAATCACATAATCTAATAAGTAGTCCCTAAACTTTTTCATAAGGTTCTCATCACTACGATCATATCATAGTGTCTTGAGAAATTTATTCTAATATTTTTCCATTTCTATCATGTACTCTCTGAATTTCTCAAACATGTCGGATTTATTCCATATCTAGTAAAAGTATTCATATTTTGAGAAATTATTAATAAAAGTGATGAAGTACTCAAATATACCTCTTGCTTGGATTGTCATAGGTCCACATAAATCAAAATAACCTAACTATAGTGTCTCTTTGGATCTATAGCCCTTAACCACAAAAGGTCGCTTGATCATTTTTTATTCTAAGTAGGATTCATATGCTATAAGCATTTTCACCTTTAATGAACCCAAAGGTCCATCTTTGGCCAATCTCAAAATCTATTTTAGATTTATATGACATAGGCATAAGTAGCAAGATACATTTGGTTCATATCAGAAGAATGCTTTCTTTTATATGGTAAGGTATTGATATTATTCGACTCATATCATTATGGTAAGTAGAGATAGTATTAATAATATAAAGGTTATCTTTTTAATGTACCAAAATAAATCAACTTTTTATTCAAGTAAATTATTACAAAAATCATTAAATAAAAATAAAAATTCATAATTAACCAAACTAGTAATTGAAATCAAATTTTTTCTGATTGAAGATATATAAATATAATCTTTCAAAATTAAAACTATATCTCTTTCATATTGAAGTAAGCAATCTCTTACTGTAATTGTCATTGCCTTTGTAGTATTTTCCATGTGAAGATCAATCTCATCATTACTTAGTTGTCTAGTTTCATAGAACCGCTATAATGAATTACAAGCATGATTAGTGGTGCTCATATCTACACACCAAGTATCCAAAGATATCATCACTAAATATATTTTAACTACTAGTAATTGAGATTTATCTTGATTATTCACCTTATTGAGATAAAATAGAAACGAATTCTTCTAGTGTATTGACTTCTTACAATGAAAATATTTTTATTTTGACTTTCTCACTCCCATTCACAATTTAGGAGTTGTTGGTGGAACATGAATATATTTATGAAATTTCTTTCTCTTCTTACCTTTCGATTTAGAAAAAGTCCTTTCAACCACAAAAACTCTATATGGTTTCCGGATAATACCTTTAGTCGATACTATTTATTTAAGCAATTGTGCCAAAGTCCATATGGGCCTATTCATTTTATAGTTTATACAAAATTACCTATAAGAATCTAGTAGTGACTAATGAATAATATCAATCTAAAAATTTACATCAATCTCAACTCTAATGATCTTTGGTTCATTCAGAAGACCAATCATTTGAGAACATATTCTCTCAGCAAGTGTTTTTAGCCATTGTAGTATTTATCCAATCCCTCATGGCTTTTTATCTAGTAAATCTAGTCTGATTTCCAAATATTTTTTGAGATTATATATCATATCATAGGCAATAGTCTTGGATTAATACTGATGTTGGAGTATATTTGACATCGAAGCCAATATACAATACTTCGACATCTCATTAGCCCTTTACCCATTTTTCATAAGGCTTGACTTCCTTATTGGATACCCTTCATGAGATTTATCCGTGCATATAACTGAGTACAAATTTGTAGAGCTCAGTAGTCAAGACAATATCTAGGTTTTTTTACAATCTATGTAATCAGTTCCATCATATTTAATTTCTTTGAGTATTGTGATGAGTGAGTTAAATAACATTTTCCTTAAAATACAAAAAAAAATTATAATGAACTTAATAGGTTGAATTCTATCATAAAAATTAGTTTCCTCGACTAATTATTTAATAAATTCATTATCACTCCAACACTATGTAAATAACTTACTTCCATGTGAGGATGTCTACTTTTCATTATTTGTTTAGATATATCATTTCCTATTAATCTTGTTATCTAGGTGGTGATTCATGCCAAACATGATTAAACTAACTAATTATATTTGATCCTATAAATAATAACATTGACTCAGATAAAGAGAATGTTATTATACATATCTAAGTGTAAACCATCACCTAGTTCTAAACTAATTAATCCTAAAATTAATCCTCCATATGGAGAAGTGATTCATTTAAAAAATATATAGAATTTTCTTATGGTAGTTTGTGCTAAGTATACCTATACGTCAGTTAGTTTGGTAGGGGAAGACACGAAGACTAATATACTAACTTACTTGCATAATCTTCAAACCAATGATAATAATCATGAGAATCATTCTTAATAAATTCTCTCACCCACTTTAATATTTTAAAATTGAAAGTTTTTCATTTTAAATCAAAAAATGATTTAATTCATGATTTTTTGAAACATGAATATATGAAGGCTATGTGAATTTACAATTTTTAGCACACAACTATCATACAAGTTATTATACATATATACACATATTTATCTGATCTCACATCAATACATTCATAACTAAATGTCATAATATATACATTCATTAGACATGCCACTATATATATATATATATATACTTGTTATATATATTCACATGCTACAAATAGGTTAAGACTAAGCATCACTTATATCTAAATGTTGAATAATCCAACTATATTGGTTTTAAGACACTTATAACCTTAAACTCTCCATGAATAAGTTTAGGGCTTAGATTAGTGTCCTAAACTGAGTGAAATCTACTTGGTTTAAATTGTAATGGCTTTGGTAGTGTCCCAAAATAATAAAATAGAATCTACTTGGGTTTTTGAATTTTGGTTATGGTCTTTGTCATTTTTAGTCTTTGACTATGTGAGTTCTATCACTTGCACCATCATTGGCTATGACCACCAAGAGACACTATTGTTAGCCACATCAATTACATAGGCTCCATCATTAGCTACAAATTACAGGTGTCACCCGTGCCTGGGCCGGCGGCCCGGCACGAAAAATCCGTGCCTGGGCCTGTGCCGTGCCCGGGTTTGGCACGAGCCGTGCAGTGCCTGGCCCGGCATGGTTCGGCCCGTGGCACGGCAAACCGGCACGGGTTTATCCCGTGCCGGGTGCCCCGTGAGCCCGACCCCATGTTGCCCCTCCCGCAAAAAAAGACCACGGGTCGGGTCTGATTCGACCTGACTAGCGGTCCCCCGTATCCCGAACCGCTCGGCCAGGAATGCCCGAGCAGTCCGGGCGAGGCACGGCACGGCTCGCCGTGCCTGCGGGCCGTGCTATGCCGGGCCGTTTGACATCTCTACTACAAATATCACTACCAACAATGTCATTGTCCACAATAACCTCCACATTCTCCACTACCATCTGCAAATACCACCGCTGACACTGCTGTTGGCTAGGACAACCTCCACATATTCCATTTCCATCTACAAATACCACCACTGACACTGCCATTGGTTGCATCAACCTCAATAAGCTCCAAAATTGGCTGCAAATACTACTATTGGCATTGCCCTTGGCCATGACAACCTCCACAAGTTTTGTCACCTACTATAAATACCACCAGCACTACCATTGGCCATGAAAACTTCCAACAGACTCTGTCGTTGGCCATGACAACCATCATGATTATAAAATGTTCAAGAGAAGAACAAAACATAAAATATACAACCCCATGCAAAAAAAAAATACACTTTAACAAGCACAAAACACAACCCTTAAATGAGATGCATCCATAAACATAACTATTAAATCCATAATCCATAAAATATAGCTAGGTTATTTTACTCGATCAACAGATGATAGAATGCCTTTGTTTAAGAAAGGCTTTTAAACATTCAACACTCAAACTATTAAAATCTAATATATCCTCACATGATATCATTATCATTCCCTTTGATACCATCGTTAGGCAACAAATGTTAAAAAAAATATTTTCAAATGAGATAACATGAATAGGATGTTATTGCTTTATATAGTTTAGAATTCTCATTGTTTTAACAAGAACGACTTACCTCAACATGCTCCATCATTCGGTAGAGGCGTCTCTTATTGCCCGTGTACTTTCTCCAACCTCGTGAATAAGATTATGTCATAGTGGTAAGCATCATTTGAGCTTTCCTCTTTAATAAATAAAAATTAGAAAACCATAATATTAATCATCATTTATTAATATGACATTCTATTTTCTTACTTTTTTTAAATACTCAAATTTATTATTAAAATTATATATATATATATATATTATTAATTAATTAATTAATTTAATACAAAACAATTAATTTGATTTAACAATAAAATCACATAATTTGATTCTAATCAAATTAATTATTCCAATTATATACACATACACATGTTAAACAAATAAACAAAATCTTTAAATATTTCTTATGGTTCAAGATAAGAATATGGAAGAGACTTTGGCCTAAATAAGATTTTGGGCTCCCAATGTAAATTATACTACACCATAATTTATAATAATTATAATGTTAACTTCTACATAATTATAATTACACTTTCTTATTTATTTAAATTAATTTATACTTTTAGTTAATAAAACACTAAGTAAACTCCTCATCTTAAGATTTTAAATACTCATTGATTAAATTAAATTACTAAAAATCTAATTTAATCAATATCTAATTATTTTCTCGAGACTTTTCACTTAATTTATTTGAAATGTTGCATCATAATTCACTTATAAGATCTGAGAATATCAAAATTTATAAACCTCCTCAAGAAGGTATCATCAATCTATCTAATATGACATGAATTTTATTGGCAACTAATATTCACCGTACACTTGATAAAGTTTTTTAATTCAAAGAGTTTATAAATCTATTTCTAGATTCCACTCTTTATGAATTAAAATAATTATTAATAAGTGTACATGAATATTAATTATTTCAAAAATAAAATCAATAGAATTTATAATAATAATGGTATATTTTATTTTAGATGTTAGTATAAAATAATTATACCTTTAGCGGCCTCATTCAATACACAAAAGTATACTAGCACTAGAAGTTAAAACTTCACCATTCTTTATATTCAAGGTAGGCTTACTAAAATCTTATGCTACAATATGACTAATAGATTGTCACGTTCTATCTATATTGACCATTCTATCTACAAGATTCCACAAGAATCAATGATTCATTCTTTAATGTGTAAGTCTGACTTTACACACCAAATAATCTACCATTTAGAATAAATGATACATTTTTTATAAATTCATCTCATTGCAAATTTTTTCTTTAAAAAAAATAATATAAACCAATTAGAACAAAAAACAACCAAAAATAGCTTTTGGTATAAAACAACACTAATAGACACTCCTAAAATAACCATAAAATTTTTCAATATACTCAACTCTTATCTCTTAATTAGAAAAAATTATATTTGTGCTTTCAAACTTTTAACAACTCATATATATATATATTACATTGTTAGTGAAATATAAAAATACAATAATTCTGATTTGAATTTTATTTAATGTTGATAATTATTAACAATTAAATATGGTGGTAATTATTTAAACATTAATAAAACATAAATATTAAAAGCAACTACAAATGTCATTTAATCAATTAAGGGGCTATTCTTTTGATTAATATTATATTTTTCTCCAAACTATTACATTAATATATATATATATATGTATGATGATATGAGTATCTTTATATTTGATTTATCCAAGTCGAGCAACTAATTATTGAAATTAGATGTTTTTAACAATCACATTTCAACATTTATAATTGCTCCTCTAATTAATATGGAAACAACTATTCATGGATGACAAAAATGAGAAATGACTATTAACATGTATACTTTGTGATGGATCACATTAGATTCTTAATTATCTTAATCAATACAAACTAACTACTATTGTCTTGGAGAATGGAGAATCAGAAAAAGATGTCACTAAATTAAGATCAATCTTGATGAGCTTGATTAAAAACTTTGAAATATGAAAAGGATTGATATTCATAAGTGTCAAAATTGTTGGAGATTATATCAAAATATTGATTGATATATATATGTTTGATCTTTTTATTTCTGAAGAAATTATAAAGAAATTGAATGATAATATAAGTAAAGATAATGAGAGGATCAAGACAATGACCTCTAACTATATTCCAACAATTATTATTGTCCATGTCATGGAGGTCCAATTGAAAGATTAGAAAAAAAACTATTAAAGTAATTCTTTTTTAATTACCATGACTTGATATTTGGGTTAGATTTTCTAGATCATGTAAATGAACTTCTAGTTCTATATACTTGTGTTGCATAATTATGACTATATTTGTTAATACATTGTTCCAATATCATGAAGTATCATACAATCTACAAAAAAAATGTTATTCACATTGTAAGTAGCACAATGGATGAGATAGAATAAAATAACTTATATGGTAGACTTAAAGGATTTATGAAAACTTAGAGGGTATCAATAAGGCATTGATATATGTATTATAACTCCTGGATGCATTTCAAGATGTCATGCCAAGTAATTTTCCAAAGAAGGTTTCAACAAACAGGAAAGTAGATGATCAAATTAAATTAGTGCTAAATATCCTTCTAATAGCCAAGATACCATATCGAATGATTATCCCATAACTCAAAGAACTAATGAAGTAATTAAAAGAGTTATTGATGTTGGATATATTTGGCCTTCAAAGACTCTATATGGGGCTCCTATTTTATTTCAAATATAATATCATAGATCATTATGATTTCCCATTGACTACCATAGCCTTTACAAGTTAGTCAAGAAGAAAAAGTATATGATTCCATTGATTATGAATTTTTTTTATCAACTTGGGAATGTGACATGATTTTTCAAACTCGATTTGAGATCAAGATACCATCAAGATTGAATAGATGAAGATGATGAATAAAAGATAATACATGTGAAAAGGTATGAGTCTTATGATTTTTTGGTGATGTCATTTGGACTTAAAAATGTATCGGCCAAATTTTATATAATTATGAATACGATACTATAGTGTTTTCTTGAATATTTTGTTATAATGTATTTTGACAATATTTTTGTATATCACAAATTAATGAAAGAATATATTAATCATTTGAGATAGATATTTCAAACCATGTGAGATAATGAATTATACGTTAAATGAAAGAAATATTCTTTCATCTAATCTTAGGTTTTATTTTTTGGTCATATTATGGGAATTATAGTGACACAGACAAAAATAAAATGTGTGCAATTGTTGAATGGAAGTTACTAACTAAAGTAATGGAACTAGGATCATTTCTTGGATTGGCTAATTACTATCAGTATTTTATTTTAGGATGTTCTCACATTTCTATACCATTGATTATTATGTTCCAAATAAAGTTTGGAAGTGAAACCAAGCTTGTCATAAGACTTTTAATCATATGAAGCAAGTAATCACAAAAGAGCATGTCCTAGTATTGTTGAATCATTTTAAATCATGTGAAGTATACATGAATGCTTTAGATTTCATAATCAGAGTGATACTTGTCCATGAAGGCTATATAATTATATTCAAAAGTTGAAAGCTAACAAAATTGAATGTTAATACACAATCAATGAAAAATAAATATCAGCAATAATTCAATATTTATGAGTGTGAAGGCATTATATTTTGAGACCACAATTTTGATAAAAAATTTATAATATAACTATAAGTTAGTTCTAAATGTAAAAGAAGATAACACCCAGAAAAACACGATAGCTAAAATAATTAATGGTACAAGTATTTGATACTCCACGTACCAATGTTTTTGGGTCATTTGGCAAGTGTATCTTTGTGTATTTGCATTTATTCTAATATTCATTTGATAAATTATAATACATTTTTGCTTTAGAGAGAATTTGACAAATATTAATAAAATTATAATAATTCTGGATGGAATTAGTAGACTTAGTGGAGGTGGAGCGAAGACTTAAAGTTAGAGAAGAAATAATAATGAAGAGTCATGATACTTTTCTTATCATGATCTCATTAGTTTTTACCCATTTCTCATAAGGTTTGACTTCCTCATTGACTACTCTTCACAAGGTTTAATAAGGCATAGATTTATGAGTATAAATTTTTAGTTCTCAATAGTCAAGAAAATATCCAAGTTTCTTTTTCAATCTATGTAATTGATTCTATCTAATTAATTTATTTTCTTTGAGAATTGTAACAATCTAGTTAAATGATATTTTCCTTTAAATGCCTAAAAAAGTTATAATGAGCTTATTAGGTTGTATTCTATCAGTAAAATTGGTCCTTCCCACTAATTCTTGAATGAATTCATCATTAATCTAACACTCAGTGAAATACATACCTTGATGAAAGGAATATACTACTCATTATTTATCTAGATAGACTATTTGATTTTAAACTTGTTATCTACGTAGTATGTCATGCCAAATAAAATTAAACTGATGACTTATCTTTGATCCTATAAATAATAGTTGTGGCTTAGATAGAGAGAATGTTATTATTAATATCTAAGTATAAACCATCATCTACTTGTAAACTGCTTAATCCTTAAATTAATCCTTTAGATGGAGAAGTGATTTATCCAAATAATCTATTGAATTATCTTATGGTGGTTTGAGTTAAGTATACAAGCATATTTATTATTCCGATATGGAAAGGCACCAAGACCAACATGCTAACTAACTTGTATTATCTTCAAACCAATGATAAAGCTCATGAGAATCATTCTTAATGAAATTTCTTGCCCACTTTGATGTTTTTAAATTAAGGGTTTTCATTTTAAAACAAAACAAAAATGTATTCATGAATTTCTGAAATGTGTATATATGAAGGTTACGTGAATTTACTATATTCAGCACACAACTATCATGCAAGTTATTATACTTATATACACGCATCAATCAAATCACACCATCACATTCATAACTACATGCCATAATCTATACATTTACTAGACATGCCTCAACATATATATTTATATATGTATGTATGTATATGTGTGTGTGTGTGTGTGTGTGTATCTCCTTAATGAGGGTATCTCATTGATGAGAGTATAAAGAATTATTATGGCTTTATTACTCTACCTGATTTACTCAATTAGACAATACCCTAAAATACCATTAGTGAGGGTATCTCATTAACCGATATCCAAATTTGCATGGTCGTATAAGTAGTATAATGAAATTTTGTTTAGATATCAATCACATAGAAATTATATTAATAATTCGGTTATTCAACATGAGGCTACCTATTTTTAATATAATAGATACTTAGATTAATAAACAATCTTAGGCCTATAATTTATTTATTTATTTTATCTGATATCATTAATTCTTTTGATATATATTATATTGGAAACAAAATAAATGTTAGAGTATTATGCAATGACCCTTTCCCTAATAACATACAAGGTAATTATTACCATTGAGCCCTTTCCAATGGGGTTCCCCTCGTAGTTATCCTATCACTACATTACCACTTAGATAATAATTCATCTTTGTGTTAGGGTCATTCATAATATCATACCTTTTAGGTAACTTTATCAATTATCGTTAATAGTTGCTCCATATGAATACTCTTATTTATTAGTCTCTATTGGCATAAAGATTAACAGTTGGTATAGTTTGTAGGTATTTATACTTTTGACTTTATAAGAATCATAATTGCATAATTAACATATGCTTCATTCGAGAAAGGAACTCAAAAGGGCTATTATCACCTTGTGAGTCACTATATACTTACTCATGTCCTAAGGATTGCTTATCATTCTCCTCCTTAGTAATGATATAACTATCACACTAAAGGTAAATTCTTTGGGAGAATATTTTATATAATATCAATTCCAATTAAGAATAAGTCCCTCTAAGATAAGTATAATGGACTGACATATAAAAGTATTCTCACTTTTAACTTCGAAAGCACAATACTTATGATGATTAATATACTCAAACTTTGGGATTCGACATATTAGTTAATCTCGTATATCATAATTGAAAGTGTTGTCACCGCCTTCCTATCATATACATGAGTGAGTGACATGACTTATCTATTATCATCCACCAAGATAATCTCGCATAATCTCACTATTAATCAAAATCCCAAATCAAGTTTTATTTAGTCACCATCCACTAATATCTATAACATAAAATACAATCAAATCATAAATACATCAATTATCCAAACCAATTACATCACATAATTCAAATCAAACAAATCATAGGATATGCTAATTTTATACAAAATCCTAAAGTAAAATTTAGATGAGAGAGGTTTGAGAGTCACACCCCCAACTCTAAGAATTGACATATTTTGTGTATCCCTTACTTTCTTATGAAACTCCTAGAAAGTGTGAAATTCACCCTAAGGTTTGTAGTTGCCATGACTTACTTGTTTTATGAGGGAGAAAGGGTGAAATTTACCCTAGATCCAACAAAAATTCTAACTTTCACTTTTATGCTTGGGGGATTTGCTTTTCTTGAAGTAGGATATGATATTTAGATAGAAGTTGTAACTCATACATTCATCTCTATAGCTTGAGGTTGAGACTATATAATATGGTCAGGACTCTATTCAACACTTAGAACATTTTGTAACACAAGGTTGTGGTGCTACCAATGACCTAATCTCTCTGTAACATAAAGTTATAGTGTTATGAAAAGATAGTGTCATTCTGCCTTCAACTTATGTAGTCAATAAATGGCCAATATGCTATTAAGTAGCTATGGATTAGAGATAACTTCTCATATTATCATATAGTTGTGGTATTATGTGGAGGGTATGAAACTAGGCTTTTTTTTCTCTCTTGATATGTATGTGGTCATGATATTGGGAACTAGCTATAACACTTGCACTTGGATTACTCATACAAGTAGTGACTATCCCTTCTTTGAGAATGAGAGTTATGATCTTAGAAATAATCATACTTGGAGTAATATCCTTTATAATATTTAGTGACACAAAAGTCATAGTTTTGAAAATTATGATGACTTTGGCATTAATATTTATGGCTCCTTAATTTTTTATAACTCAAAAGTTGTATATTTATAAAAGGGAAATACTTTAACTTAATACTAATGAGTCATATAAAGATAAAGTTACAGCTATATAAAATTATTCATGACCTTAAGTACTAGTGAGATATATGGTTGCTATGATAGAGAAATAATGCTGCAACCATTAAAAATTTTCAAGCTAGATATGGCTACGACTCAATGATAATATCACAACTATCAAGAATGTGTTGGATAATAGAAAAATTCTACTAATAAGAGAATAAAGTCATGGCATATAATATTTTCTCAATGACCATTTAGATAGAGTTTTGACTAAGAATGGATGTCAAAATCATGAAATGCTTGTAATTGTACTTAATCTACTAAACATCTCAAAAAACTCATTAATTTTATAACTATTCATCAAAGTTCATTAAAATTCAAAAAATTGTGAAATTAACACATATTAACCCTATTTCTACATATAAAAATCATTCTTAACTACTAAAATATACTAGAATGTTCTGTATATTGAGTACCAACAAGAAGAGAGAGTGAGAAATGTGAGAAATATGAGCCATATATGCCAAAAATCCTAGGCATTATAATTTTGACCTCATTTATGACAAATTCAAGATGATCACAAATAATCTTCAATTAGAATTAGTATTCTCTACTTAAATTTTTACTTGGGCATTCATTAGGAATCCTCAAATCTATGAGATATCTCTTAACACATCTTGCATAATTTTCTTCCTAATGTCTAGCTAAATTAAGAAATAAGATTAATGAATATTTTTGTGTTGTGATGAATTAATTAATACATATATTTTTGTTTATGTTTGGATATTGATGGATATAAATATAAATTAGAACCAAAATTTAGAATTTTCATGAATAAGTAAATTTGCATGTAGGTAATAGCCAATGGTAATAGGTAAGTTATGAGACACATTCATATGTTATTGTAAGAAGGAAGTGACAAATAATTTTAATCTTAATGTGTGATATAAACTAATATATGAAGATCCATAGTTAAGATAAGTTTAATTGATATGAGTATGACACTTATGAAACCAAAATCATAAATGAATTTAAGATCAATCCATTGTATATTTTTTTGAAGAATAAATCTTTGAGCAATGGGGTGGTTAAATAGAATGTCTAACATAGGAATTTTACTAAAGTATAAGAGTTACGTGTTCATTATAAAGTGATAAGTATATATTATAAGATACATGCAAGTGAGGGAGACAATTATGTTAGTAATATCTCTACAAGTTTTTTCCTCTTGTATGACTTATATAAGTAATATTCATGAAAATATATATGTTAATTATCATGAGTATAATACTTATAAACTAATAGTAAAGTATATTTAATATCAAATTTTTTTACATCTTTAAAATAATTATAGGTTGGAGAATAGTAATACATACTTGAAGTAATTATCAAGGGCAATTGATGTATTGCCTAAAAGGTATATATGTGAGAATAACTCTTTCATAGAATAACATATTATTTCAGTATTAAAATACTAAGTGAATAACTATGAGGAAATCATCATTGGTGAAGATAGCCCAAAGATAATGATCACCTTGTATGCAAAGAAAGCACATGCATATTTTCACACCAATCTATTAATCATCCAATAATCAAACATGACATTGACCAACCATTAAAGAAACATCATTATACATAAGGATGTGAGGTAATTATAGAGATTGAGTATCTTTCTACTGACCAAATACATCTATTCAACTCAAACAAATAATCAGTTCATTGTTGGTTGAACAAGTAATCTACACAATCCCAATGACATCAATATTTTAACTCATGTCAACATTATTACTTATACGACATATATACTTGTAGAGTTACAGTAGATAAGAATTCCTCGCCCAGTGAAATTTTGGAACCTTATCAACTAATGATAGTTTTGATCTCCTGACAGAGTCACAACAAGCTAGAAAAAAAGCAATGTGATAGCTAATGAACTGAGCCAAAAGATAAAGTTTGTGGTAATTAGTCAATCACATTGGTGTTTGAAAGATCATATTAAATATAGACTATCTAAAGATATGAAATATATCATAGAGAGAAATACTCATATATTTTGAGTGGAACATGATCTACTTTTCATGAAGGGGCAATAGTTGTATATCCCTTCCTTTAGGAAGTTGTACAAGAATATCATGCATGAGTATTATGATTATACAATACTCATGATCTACTTTTCATGAGTATTGTAGAAGTAGATCTTTTAGCATGATATCCATAGAGACATTTCCTAATGAAAAACAAAATTCTAGAAAATAATTTTTTTTTTATTTTGTTTGTCCCCTCGCATCCCTTTCTCCTCAATCCTCAATACCAACTCATACTATCTTTTAGCTAAATAAATCCAATATCCTTATGGATTGAACTTGTATCCATGGAATTAGAGTCATCTTTTGATGATCAGACTACTACATTGTTAACAAAAAAATATTTGCATATGTGATATAATTATGAGCCTTCATATTGAATTAAGATAGAGTATACATTTGATCTTAATTCTAAGAAATTCTAATTTTCTTTTATTTAACAATCAAGATTTGAAAAAAAAAAGTGAATCTTGAACATGAATGGTTTGATCACCAATAAAAAATAAATTTTTATTGCATTATGGATTAGTTGAATACATTACATCAAGATATATATAATCTTGAATATATATATATATGAACTTAGAATTATTATTTATAATGACAATACTTGAAATCATCATTCAAAACAAAGCATTTTTATCAAAAAAAAAAAAAGTGATTGATGAAGTACAACACTATCAAATGATAATGTTGGATTCCATTTGAATACAATATAAAAATTTACTTAACATTTTATTTTTCACTCCATTATGTCACTATCCACTTATCATGTTGTACACTCTTTTCAACAATTTAGATATAAGAAGATATTGGGATGCATCATAATCAATGTATATTACATTTCATACTCATACATCATACACAATACTCCCCGCTTAGTGCATGGTCTATAGAATAAGTTAATATCTCAATTGTGTCACTTCAAAAAATCAGAAATATTATATTTCATAAGTCTCAAACCCAAAATTTACCATCTTTGCAAGAATCCACTTACTCTCTCTCTCTCTCTCTCTCTCCCTATATATAATTTTATTTTTCATATTATGTAATACTATATCCACTATAGTCCATGTTGGAGATGCACCTCCACAATTTAGTGATAGTTAGATATAGGGTTTCACATTCAGGTGAAACCAATCACCATGGGGGGCAAGAAACCTAGAGAATTATATATATACACACCCACACGTATAACAACACCCACAAACACACACACAAATAGACACCCATAAACACACGCACACATGCATGCGTTCGCACACACAAACTCCCACAGACACACACATAGACACCCATAAACACACACACACGCACATGCAAACAACATACACGCAAACAACACACACACACACACACACACATGGGGAGAGAGAAAGAAATAAAACATTTAGCATTGATAATTAGCTACAAAAATACACACTTGAATATGATTCTCAAATGGCTATGGTGGGCCTTGTAGATCATCTTTAAAATTGGGGGGAGGAATGGAAGCGAGATTATGAGGAGTCCAAACAAACTCTAAAGAGAAGAATCGAGTGTTCCCCGATCCACGTGTCAATAAATTTGGATCGGGGAGTCTCAAATTCGCTCTCTATTGTTTTACAAGTCACGTGACATGACTGATGACACACAAAGGATAAACAAAAAGGAAGGAAAAAAAAAAGGGAGAGCGAGAGCGTCAGAGCGAGAGAGAGAGAGAGAGAGAGAGAGAGAGAGAGAGAGGCATGCTACTGTTGCTAATGGGAAGAAATAGCGCGAGTAGGAGAAGTCTTGATCATGGCGGATACATCTGGAGGGGGAGAGGGGAGCATGGTGAGGGCGCATATTCCACTCAGTGCTGCCGCTACACCTCCCACAACAAAAGCCGGTAGATTGCCTCCACCAAATACTGCATCCCACGGTCCACTTACAACCGATATCATCATCTGCCCCCGCAACACCACCAACAAGTTAAAACCTAGTATCATACATACTTACATACATACTTACATTACATACATACATACATACATACATAGGAGCAATGCATACCATGCATATACATTACATACATACATACATACATACATACATTACATACATACATTACATACATACATAGGAGCAATGCATACCATGCATACATACATTACATACATACATACATACATACATTACATACATACATACATACATACATACATTACATACATACATACATACATTACATACATACATACATACATAGGAGCAATGCATACCATGCATACATACATACATTATACATAGGAGCAATGCATGCCATGCATACATACTCACATACACCATACATACATACTCACATACACCATACATACCATACTTATATATCAGCAATGCATACATGCATGCAAACATACGTACATACCATACATATATACCAGCAATACATACATACATACATACGTACACACACACACATGCATGCATGCATACACATATAATACATTCATACATACGTGCACACATGACACGGTACATCCAATATATATATTATACATATAATAAAAATATTATAATATACTTAAATATATTACACACACACACACAAACACACACATATTAAATTTGAATATTTGTACCTGCGGAATCACAATTGAAAGATTAAGCACTCCCAAGGATAATCCTGTAAAATCAAAATATAAATATTAATAATGAACGTTATATATATGTGTGTGTATAATATTTTATATAACACACACACACACACACACACACACATATATATATATATATATATGTATTGTATGTGTTTTTATATATATGTACTATATATACATATATATTAAAAATTGGTAATAAAGTTTCACCTTGTCCAGCACCAGAGCTGTGGGAAAATATTGATGCCAAAGCAAAAGGAATGCTGTAAGTTATCTGCACAAAAACAGTAGGAAACGGGCTGTTAATTAATAAAATAAATCCAACAAATTTTTAGGGCTACCATACTGTTTATGTCTATATATGTATATAGACACATTACTACTTACACACGCATATATGACTACATATGCCCGTGTGCATATATATGTATATATGTATTTCCGCGAGCGCGCGCGCGTGTGTGTCTACTTATATGTGTATTTATTGTGTAAGTGTATGTATCCAAATAATATATATATATATATATATATATATATAATGCCATATATATGTGTGTGTATAATTTGTGTGCCTAAACGACTAGTATTTATATGTCATGATACATGATCGTGTAACTATATATCATGATATATGGCCACAATGTGAGTTGGTGTGTGTGTGTGTGTGTGTGTGTGTGTGTGTGTGGGATAGTATGCACACATGCATGAAATGATTCATGATACAAATGATACATGGGCGGAAAAATAAAAAAAGGAACTAGGGATACCGCTAGAGGAATGCCCATGACGGCGAAAAGAATCAACGCGCCGGCTTTGATGCCTGCCGACGGGATGACAAGGGTCATCAAACCACCACTCGAAGTAACAAATCTACGGTTAGATTCAGCAAGCTTGGTAATCAGCACTGTCAATCCCAAACAAACGGCGAGGAGGAAGTTGACAATACCCCAAAGCCGTTTGACGCCGCCGACGGCACGAGCAAGAACCTCAACACCGAGGGAGGTGAAGCCCAGGACGACAGAGTTGAGCATCAACCCTAACGCTCCGGCGTGGACGCCACGGTCATAGAGGCGGACCTGATCGGGACTGCCATTGGAATTTCCACCGTACACTTCTCGGCCCATCCAGTCAGTGTCGAACAGAAGGAACGGGAACCAGGCGATCCAGTTCAGGCAAGTGACGACGAGGAGCATCCACATGGGACGTTGGAGATTCTTGAAAGCAGAACATAATTCCCCGAAGCAAGGAGTCGCAACAGGCACCGCATCGTCGGAATCGACGTCGTCATCAGCACCGTCAGTTGTCCTGGTTTCCGGTGACCACGGCTTCTCGCGGACGTAAGAGAGAGCGATGATGGCCAGGGTTAGAAGGAGGAGGATGGAGATGAAGAAGCACGACTTCAGATTGGCACAGTAAACGTCACACGCGTTGGTTCGCGTGAAGGGGAACAAGTTGTATAAATGGGAATACGAACCGGCGGCGAATCCCAGGACATTGCCAACGGCCATGAAGAAGGAGTAGAACGCGTTGGCCACACGCGTCTTCTTCTGGTTCGTCCCGGAGAGATCAGCGAGAAGCGCGCGGCAGGGTCCCTGAAGCATGTTGTTGGCCACGTCGAGTATCCAGAACCCAACCACGAAAACAGCAATGGCGCGTGGCTTCGGAGATCTGGAGGCGTCATCTCCGGCGATTTTCCCGATGTCTGCTGCGTATCCAATGAGAAACACCGCAATGGCGACGAAGAAGGAGCCAGCAGCGATGAACGGACGTCGGCGACCAAACCGTGAAGTGCATCGGTCACTGTAATATCCCACCGTCGGCTGCACGAGCATGCCAGACACAGGGCCGCAGAGCCAGATGAATGCAGCCCACGTATGCGGTATGCCTAGAAGCTGCACGTACGGAGTCAGGAGAGAGAGCTGCAGGGCCCATCCGAACTGAACTCCGGCCGCGATCGATGCCACCATTATCATCTTCCTTAATGGGTTTGATGCCGGAGGAGCATCAGAGAGCTCCTCCGGGTACTGCTCCAGGTGCAGCGAACATGGCGGCTTGGCTTTTGATTTCATCGATTGAGGATTTTCCATTGATGACCTCAATCGCCTCTCTGAGTCTAAGG